>CM053788.1:562513790-563113790 GCA_028749045.1 Cupressus sempervirens | reverse complement strand
TAGAGTACAAACCTATGAGCGAATTCCCAACAGAAACATCTACCAATTCAAACCTATTCTTGATTATCAAATTATGGATACACTTGCCCTCTCTCAGAGCTTCTAGACTGGAACATGCCTGCAGAGCACTCACAGTAGTTACAGAATCAGGCTTCACATCACTAATCCTCATCCGATGAAACAGTGCCAAAGCCTCAGACGCAAACCCATTTTGAGCATACGCAGCAATCGTTGTATTCCATGATATCACATCTCTCTGAGTCATGTTATCAAACAACTGGCGAGCAATCTCTACACACCCACACTTGGAATACATAAATATGAGTGCATTCCCCACAAATAAGTCAGACTCGAAACCATTTCTGATTATATGATCATGAACTTCCTTGCCCTCTTCTAAATCACATAGCGAAGCACATGCCTTGAGCACAAAGTTAAAGGTGAACTTGTCAGCATGTACGCCTGCATCTTGCATTTGGTAGTATAATCTAAGAGCTTCCTTATAGATCCCAATACAGGTATAGCCTCTGATCATTGTGTTCCACAAAAAGACATTTCGCTCAGACGATTTGTCAAACAGTTGGCGAGCTTCTATCATGGTGCCACAAACTGCATACATTGCAGCTAGCTTGGATTCCAGAAAGGCATGCCCATGCAGTCCAGTTATTAATAAATGAGAGTGCACTATCTTGCCTTGAGATAGCGACTTGTTTTTTAAATTATCCAACAAGAGGGAACCATAGAATTGTATACTTCGATTCAAGTCATCTGTAAATATGTTGTTTTTGGGCTGTGAGGAATACTGGTTTTGTGAAGGTTTTAGAGACGCAATGGCATGAAGAAACGAGTATTCGATTTTCCTCTGACTCTTTACTTCATATGAGATCTTATATGGCCAGCACGATTCCACAGTCGATTTCATAATCTTGGGGAACCGAATGGGAAGATGAACCATATGATGCCGTTTTTTTACTATGATTGATCCAAGCCTCCGGGTAAGGCAACGAGTTCATCGGTGAAGTCATCTAAAATTCCCGAGCCATGCGGATCATAAAAGGGTGCACTCGTGTTCGAAAAAATCTTTTTTGGGATTTTCTGTCGTTAAGGCCTTTTTGGTTGTTATGGTATTCAGTTTGGTTCATTCTTGAAATAATTTTTGGACTATCATTTATGAAGAGTAAGGAGATGTTTGGTTACGAGAATTGAAATTAGAATTGGAATAAGTACCTTTTTTTAAAAGCTTTTATTAATTAGATAATATTTAAAGTTTAAAAAAAATATTTTATAAAAATTGTTTTTTAGTTTATTTTAAAGTCAAATTATTTTAAGTATTCTATTTTGACTTTATCAATAAAATAATTTTGAAATTCTTTAAAATTCAAAGACTATATTATATTGTAAATTATAATTTTAAATCTAAATTAAATCAAATTATTTTAAAATCGTATTCAATATTAGTTATCTTTTTCTAGGTGTGATTTTTTAAATACCTATATTTATTATTTTAAAAAATTAAGTTAATATTTTAATATAAAAATTTGATAGTAATTTCTAAAATTTTGATTATATTTTAATTATTTTGATTACAAATAATATTATAATTATGCGTTAAATATAAGTATAAATTTTAATAAAAGATTAATACTAAAATCATTTTATTCTTAAATATATTAAAGAAAATAAAAAATAAAATAAGGTCCTTAATATGATATTTAAATGATCTTTCAAAATAGTTTTGATTAAAAGACTAAACACAAGATTTATTTTTATAGTTTATAAAAGATATAAAATCTTATATTCATCTTTTTGTCATTTTATAAAAATCACATATTAAACTTTAAATAATGTTGACCTAGTTTATATTTTATAGGTACCAATCAAATTGTATTCAACTATCTCAATTAAATATTAAAAATACATAAATTCTTGAACAATTAGTACATTTAAGTGAATTCTTAAGTATCATATTTTTTAAAGATGGTTGGATAGAGGATTCTATAGGAAACCATCCTAAATTACACCTCCCAACACTAGTTATAGAATTTCAAGTCATTCTCATTTTTTGTTTAAAAAACCAAGTTTTGTTAAAAGAAATATTCAAACCTATGCATATATAAAATTTAAGACAATTATGATCTAATTCTAGTCTAGTTATGGGCAAACAAAGAAATAAATCCTTATACAATTTCTAACTAATTTTTCGCATATGGTCCCAACAAATAAGTGCAATTATAATGCTGAAGAGATCATAAAAAGAAATTTTTAGCTTCCCGAGCCTTACAACACTTGCACTATGTTCCTTTGTCACATATTGTACTTGTTGATTGTGCATCACTTGCCCAACTAAAGTATCCACACCCATCACGTCCCTATAATGTCAAATCTTCATTAGTTCTTAATATAATAACGAATTATTCATTACACTAATTTTTAAGAAAATTAATTGTATTAAGAGCCCTTTTCCTATTCGAGCAACACCAAAATTTACAACTAGGATTTTTGTGTTTGAGGTCTTTAATAAAAATGGACCAACGCCACATTGACATGTTGGCCCATTCATTAAAGTCATCAACCCTACAACATCAAAAGTACATTTTTTATATGAAAATACACACTCCAAAGCATCTAATATATTTGAAATAAAGTCATATGGTTTTTGTAGAATGACCTTTCCTTTAACAAGCATGCTAAGGGAGAACAAGGAAGATTTAAGTGTATCTTGTATAAGAGGTTTCAAAAAGCACACAAACCTCAATTGCAAACATCGCAGTCTATATCCAAACTAGGCAAACATATAGTACAAGGAGATCACTCGACCTAGATAGGCAAAGAAGTTGTTGTGACCCAAAATAAGTCAGTTGAAATACATAACCCATCTACCAAAATTAGATTGCAACATCCACAATTGAAGGAAGATACTTTGTCAATTCAAATATCACTACCACTATCAAAACTAATGACTAGTGGCTTCAATCAAAGGTTGCATATGAGATTCAAGCCAGATATTGGAGAATTTATTTCAAAATATACATTGTGCTTCAATAATCAATATGATAGAGCTTGATGATAGATTGAAAGTAATTGCAAATTATAGATTTAAGGTGAGTGAGAGTATAGATTTTAGTATAAATCTTATTTCTAAGTCTTAAGATATGACATTACTACTTCCTACCAAATGTGAATGATTTAGTATAATCAAGAGGGAAAACCATCTAGTTGTAGAACAAGTGTTATTATATGACATGATTTTACATATTTTTTCTATAAATGTCTCTAGAAACATCCCCAACACCAAATATGCATATACCAAAAATGCCTCTCTCAATTAACATAACTTAAACTCTTTCACTTAATAAATCCTAATTTAATATAGTTCAAAACAACTATTATACAAGATTAAAACTTTAAAGAATTAAAACAATAGGTTTTTTTTTTTTTAATGTAGTACTGAGCCCCTCACACAAACAACCATATTTTCAAGTCTTAAATAAACATCTAGTACATTGTATGTGCTCACTAAAATGCATCAACATTTTTTCTCGATTTAATAGGAACAATAAATATCTTGTTTCACATCATCTTAATAATTGTAATAATACATAAATAATCTAGATTTAAGCTATGGGAATCTCCTTAACATACATCCACTGTCGATCAATTTTACATACAAGATAATCCTACTACAAATATCGTGCCTAATTTCAACAAGCCACTAGCACTAGCATCCATTGCAACATAAATAACCTTTGTGTACTCCTTATTCAAGAACTAGAACACATGTGCCATCATCAAGGAGAGAAAATTGTTATAAATCACAAACCCCCATGTACTCAACTCTAGATTTCAAACCATGTGCTTATTATAAACCATGTGCTTGAGAAGGCTAGTATTAGTGAAAATTGCCAAGAAAAAAATAAAAGTTGTAGGTAGGAATTTCTTAGTAGTGTCCCACACAATTGGATCATGATGTAACATATCCAATTTTCCAAAAACCCAAACACCTAACACAACAGTCAAATACTACATAACAGTTAGAAGCCTGAGATAGTTGAACTTGTTGATTGCATATTTGTTTATAACTAAAAGAAGGCTAGAGCACAAGGTATTTGTTTACTATATTTGCGGTAGGATGTCAAAAAGAAAATGTATAAGTTAGTACACAACCATATTTTAAAGCAACCCATATTTAAAGTTGATTGAAATTGTATACAGTCATGGGGTAAGAAAGAAAGATGTATTTAAAGTTGATTAAAATCATACAAAAATGTCATAAGACATGCTATCAAGAAAACATATTTAAAGGTGATTGTAAATGTATATAATCAACTATTACAAATTGGTTGTTAATGTATCTAATCGAAATAGTTTTAACAAAAACAAAATATATATTGTGTTGCATCTAGACTCTATAGTCCTCCATACTTAAGTAGTATGTATTTGATTATCTCTATGCCATTCATTCTCAAAAATTATTTTTTCTTGTTGTTTCAACCAAAAATGTATCATATTCCTTTATCATTATATCTTTTGTAAGCCCATGGATGGCTTTGAGGGCATCATACATTTTCTCTGCACCTGAATCATAATCCTTTTGATTCACTTTGATAACATATAAGGGTTTGGCATGCCCTCATAGATCTTACTCAAGGCTTCAAAAATGGTATCCATTGAACCATCCATCCTTTCCTTCTTCCTCTTTCTTTTCCTTGATAAGCACAATGATATTCTTTGTCTAGAAGTTGCAATTGATTGGTTGGATTGAACAAAGTCATCATCCAAATTATTATCAACTAGTACATGGAAATCCTCATCATTATCAAGATTGGGGCCCTCATCCATCATGTGCCCTTTTTTTCTTGAGATGTAGCAACTATAATAGATTCTTCCATGTTCTTTCCCACAATAAGGGTTAACTCATTGTAGTATTAGAATGGATTCCTTTTATACACTTCTACAATTTTGAATTCCTTCCTCTACATGTTGGTAAAATGAATGAAATGGTTATTTCTCTTTCAATATGAAATTTACAAGATAAAATTATTCTTAAATCAGATGAATTTCAAATAATATCTTATCTTCAAAATCTCATTCCAAACATTGTCATTAGATTCATCCAAAGATTGTGTACCTTCATTCTAAGCAAAATTGCTTCTATTTCTCAAATCTACCATGATTCTAGATCTTGGCTTTCAACTTTTGAGTTTATTCTTTAAATTATCCTTTCTTAAATCTTGCTTTGGGTCTTCATTGAAGCGTCACTCAATGGGATTCCAAGCTTCATTTTTCAATCTACCTTCACCATTTCGACCTAGTTGGACTTTCTCATGGAGCAAGTCAAGGAACTTGCATTCTATCTCTCTTGACCATAGTACCATATTCGATGACAAATGTACATTGTTGACTTGCATATCTTCAACCATTCTATTGAACAAAAAAAAAAACTCATTATGCATGTAGGCAACAAAATATAATGTGAAGCTTTGACATGCCCTCATAGATCTTACTCAAGGCTTCAAAAATGGTATCCACCAAACCATCCATCCTTTCCTTCTTCCACTTTCCCTTCCTTGATAAGAACGATGATATTCTTTATCTAGAAGTTGTAGTTGATTGGTTGGATTGAACAAAGTCATCATCCAAATTATTATCAACTACTATATGGAAATCCCCATCATTATCAAGATTAAGGGCCTCATCCATCATGTGACCTTCTTCTATTTCTTGAGACATAGCAGCTATAGTACCTTCTTCCATGTTCTTTTCCACAATAAGGGTTGACTCATTGTAGTATTGGAATGGATGCCTTTTATACACTTCTGCATTTTGGAATTCCTTCCTCTACATAATGGTAAAATGAATGAAATGGTTATTTCTCTTTCAATACTAACTTTACAAGATAAAATTATACTTAGACCAAATGAATTTCAAATAGCATTTTATCTTCAAAATCTCATTCCAAACATTGTCTTCAGATTCATCTAAAGATTATGTACCTTCATTCTAAGAAAAACTATTTGTATTTCTCAAATCTATCATGATTCTAGATCCTAGCTTTCAACTTTTGAGTTTATTATTTAAATTATTCTTTCTTAAATCTTGCTTTGGGTTTTTATTGAAGCATTACTCAATAGTAGTCCAAGCTTCATTTTTTAATCTACCTCCACCATTTCGACCTACTTGGAATTTCTTGTGGAGCAAGTCAAGGAACTTGTGTTCTGTCTCTCTCGGCCATAATATCATATTCAATGAAAAAGGTACATTGTTGACTTGCATATGTTTAGCCATGATATTGAACAAAACAAAAATTCATCATGCATGTAGGAAACAAAATCTAATGCAAATACTATTGGTCTAAGATTGGTTTTGACAATAGAGTGTCAACACACTTAACCAATTCCTAAAGTTGATGTCGAGTATGATATAGATGTCGAGCTATAGTATGTGTCAAACCAAAGATTCAATAGGTGCCGAGTAAACTTCAAGTGCTGAGTAAGTTTCAAGTGTCGAGTCACTATAGGTGTCAAGCAAAGTATAGATGTTGAGCGAGACAGAGTTACTATAGGAGCTGAGCAAGACAAAATTCCTATATGTGTTGAGCATCAACAATCAGTAAGTGTCGAGTAACACAGGATTAGCATATGAGTTTGTGCCTTCACAAACTTAGATGTAAACCATTTTTGAGTGACTCAAGATGAATCTCGAAGCATCTAAAAGATAAGATCAAATCTTTTGGATTCCTTGTGTAATTAGCATGCAACCAACCAAAAACATGGAGAAAGCATGCAACCAATAGGAAAAGTGTAAATATTTGAGTGGGAAAAGAAGGATGAATATCGATTGTGGATTCATACCTAACCCTAAGTCTTCGAAGCCTTTACAAGGAATTCAATACCCCATAATTCGTGTGTGTAAGAGAGGTATATGGAAGAGTTTTATATGGGAGAATACTAGCGAAGTTCAGAGGGGTGTAAAGACTTAGAGGAAGAGCAGCATTGCAAAATCAAGTTGTTCAAAACAAGAGTATCAGCAATACGAGCAAAGACATATCAAATCAAGGAAGGATCAAATCAAATTGAGCAGAACAAGGATCTGGAATCAGAAATATAAGATTATTAGGTCAACACATTCTAATACTTTCTAGCCATTGTATTAGGAATGAAAATCCTATGGAGATAGGTTGGTCTAACAGCCATGTTGTAAACCTTTAACAAGGTACTAAATCCTTTAACAGGGTAACATTCCAAGTGAGTGTTTGTAAATCCCTTAACCAAGTCACTCTTAATGGGGTAGGCCTTTCACAGGGTAGACCATTAGAAGTGGTCAAACTTTGTAACCTTAAATAGTTACATATTGTTGCAGTGATAATTTTTGGGTGTCATCCCCACCCCAGTTTTACCTTCTCATTTCGAAGGGTTTATGGGTGACCAAAATCTTGTGTTATATATTTTCATGCATGTCTTTACTTTTATGTTAATTAGATATGGTAGATGCATGTGAATGATCCCAGCTAAAAAAATTTAAAGGTTAAAGTCTGTTACTTCTGATTCACCCTCGCCTCTCAGAAGTAAATCTTCCCACCTATAATTTCAACAATTGGTATTAGAGCTAAGTTCTCACAAGGAGGAGCCTTACAACTTGGAGAAAAGATCTAGAAATGGAAGTATACAAACTTGGGAAGGTCATAGAAAACTAGGTGATTGATATACAATTCACTCTACATACTCCAGAAGAAGCTAGGGAAGAATTGAGAAAATCCTTAAAGAGAAGAAGATAAATTGTCATACCTAAGAATGATACACAGTACAAGGAGATTGACACTTAAAAAGTGTTTGCAAATGGAGATTCCAAAGAATTTGATGCAGCAATAGCAAATCTGGTTGAGAAGAATAGAGCTCAAGTAGAAGAGATCAGAACTCTTAAGATTGAACAAGAATCTCAAGACATAATGCTTTGTGAAGTGATTGAACAAAAGAAAAGGGTCATTCAAGATAAGGCTATGCTAGAAGAGGACAAGAGAAACCTTGCTAACAGATTGGAAGAAAATTCAATTGAGCTTGCAAGAATTTCCAACATGCAGCTAGACACCCTGAGTCAGATGATGAATGCACATCATGAGCTAAATGTCAAACACATAGAGATCTCCACACTGAAGATGCAAAATGAACAACTACAAAATGACCTAAAAAGAGAGAATGAAATTTCAGAGAGCTTCAACAAACCTAATGAGTCCATCAAGTACTTTGAATAGCTACTGAAATCACTAAGAGCCAACAATGATACTTCAGGACTAGGATACACTAGCGCTAAAAAAGGAGAGTCATCCAAGACTGCAGAAGAAAGAAGTAACAGAGGTAAAAAGAACTAAACCTACTTGTCATTTCTGTGGTAAAAAAGGACATATGTCTAATGTGTGCAAGAGCAAGAATGCCCATCAGCGTGACAAACCTAAGAATATGGGTCATTGTCACAGGTGCAACAAGCAAGGACATCAAGCACATGACTAGAGGACTAAGACTATAAGAACACCAAGATTTGAAGGTCACTGCTACAATTGCAAGAAGTATGGACATAGAGCTTTTGAGTGTAGATCAAAGCCTATGTGGACACCTAATCAACCAACAAGGGGAAATAATCATGGACATCACTATAATTAGGACTACAACACCAAGTATAGCTATCACTACTGTCAAGAGTATGGGCACATCCCTAAAAATTATATAAGAACACATTTCAGTGGAAACTACAACAGATGGTTGAGCCAAACCACATGTTTCAATTGTTTGAAGACTGGTCATATCAGCAAAAATTGCCCAACAAGTTCAAAGGCACCTAACTCAAAGTTCAACAAAGGAAAAGGAAAGGTAGATGTTGAATACATCAGAGGAGAAATGAATAAGACATGGAAGAAGAAAGATGGAAGTAGCACATCTAATGAAGGGATCACTTCACCTAAAAGGTCAAGTGGTCACACTTCATCCAACTAAGTAAAAGAAGGTATGTGGGATTGATATACAAAGCTTTATCATACATCAGTTCCAAGACAAGTAAGTACTAAAAAGGAGAGATCAGCATGAATAGAGATGCAAAGTTAAAATTTCAAGATTACATAAGTGTTACTGATTTGCCTTTAGATGTCAAATAAAATCTCAATACATGCCAAGTTGATTGCCAAAGTTAGTAGAAGCTGAATGATTAATCGCAGCCGAGTTGGTAGTGGAAGCCAAGCAAAGGGAAATTTCAGTTGAAGCTAAGTGAGGGATACTCCAGTGATTGTTGAGTGTTTGAAAATCAATGGAAGCCAAGTAATGCTTAAGAAGTGGAGTGGATAGTTGTAAATGCACTAAGCATTAAATGTTATGAAATAAGGGTATATGATCACATTTTTAATCATTTTTAATCATCGTGAACAAAAAACAAAGATGAAGAGTGCAGAACAATTTCCAAGCAGAGAATCTAGCATTTGAATAGATTTCTATGTAGATTCAACATAGATTCATTGATTTCAAGGTATTTATACTAGTGTCGAGCTACATAGTTTCAAATTTTCTTTGTGTTTAAACCCTAGATAGAAGAAATGGCCTCCAGTTCTAGGAAACCTCAGGAGAAAGAGCCATTTGAAGTCCAACTAGTGTCAAATGAAGTTAAATAGCCAGATTTTTTACCTATCCCTAAAGTTGCATACAAAAATGATCCAGCCAAAGCCCTATCTATAATTCCCCCTAAGGTACTAATGGTGCAGGATGTTAGGAGATGTTTTAACTACAAGATAGGTGCTATTGGACATATGGAGATCAGAGAAGCTTATGATAGGTTGTGTGAAAACGTAGTTTTGAAGGAAGAGTTCCAAATTGTTAAAAGGAAGGGTTTAACTCATGCCCTAGAATACCCCACTATTTTTAAGACTGAATGGATCAGAGTAGTGTTGAGTAGGATTCATGATGGAAGTTTATGGTTAGAAGATGGCCCAATAAAGATATCAAAGAGGATTGTACACAGGCTAACAGGGTATCCAACCCTAGATCAACCTAAGACCCTCAAAAGTGACTCCAAGGAAGCTATTGAGAAAAATATAGAAGAAAATTGGAAGAGGCATGACATGGATACTATTCAAGATCCTCTTGTTGACTTTACTGTTAGAGTCATTTCCCACAAGTTTTGCCAATCTAGCAGACTCAATAGTGTACCATGCATTGTAGTAGATGTTGGTTACAAATTAGTCAAAAAGGATCATATATATGACCTAGAAGAATTGCAACTACAAAAAATCTATTGGGACTCAAAATTGAAGCCCTGATTTTGAGTACCACTAAAAAAGCAAGTCCTTTAAATGCTTTTTGATGCATATGTACCCGACTATACTTTTGAGCCCCAAGATGTGTTTAATGCTTCTAGCACCTTGCATTCAGTATGCCTATGTGTTCCATGAAGATAAATTGTCATTTTGAGTCATTTCGTAAAGTCCTATTTTGAGCAATTGTTAAATCTACATTTTCACCTGTGTCAAATAGCGATAGGAGCCCATGTTTGTGATTCAATATCTCGCACCCAGTAATGTTTCATGACCTGCCACTTTGGGGATATATAATATGCATATCAAAGAACCTATGTTCTAAGTTTCAAGTCATTTCAAATATGTTTGATTAGGTTTCGAACCCCTCAAAGTTGGTAGTTAACTGTTTTCATGCATTTGCAAATTGTGCAAAATTTTGGAAGGCCCTATTTAACAAGTTATAACATTTCGCCAATTGACCCAAATGAGAAAATTCCTTTTGCATTACATTGTAGTGGTCAGAGACTTGCTGTGTTTCAAGTTTAAGCTTATGATGGATATGTTTGATCAATTTTCAAACATGATTCCAAATGCAATTTATAAAGTTTTACTGGTGTCAAGAAGTGCAGATTTGTCAGTACCCCTGTTCATGATGTCATTACTTGAAATCTGTGATAGATGAGATTGAATGGATTATATCACTATGTTTTACTCTGAAAATACTTTAAGTGTGCCAATTTTCAAGTCTTGACGAATGTGTTTGCACACTTTCCCAGGTCAATTCCATTTGCAAAAACTATTTTTTTTCCATTGTTTCCAGTCTACAAATTTGAGTAGCCCACTCTGACCGCTTGCCATGTGTCTTGTTATTCATCATGAACCCAGATCATAGATTTATACTCTCCTCGTGATAGTGAACAAATATCCCAATTTTCGTCTCCCCAAGTGTTAGTTTGCCCAATATTCAAAGTCAATTCTGAACATGATTTATGGTTATCTGACGTGTTTTCTTGCAAGTGATTTTAAGTAAGCAACTTTGGAGGTTGATATCTTTTGACCTTGATGTCGTCATGAGATGAGACTTGACAGGGTAAGAGTGTGCTAAATAGAGAATCCATATGTTCAATTTCGAAGCTCTGTCAGGTGTTTTGGTTAGTTTTTAAAGCCAATCAAAGGACTTTCTGGCACAAAGTCAACAAGTTGCAAGAAAGTGATAAAATAAGTTTTAATTGGCAATTCAGTGACAGATTCTGATTTGGACCTATATTAGGTAATTAATGGATCAATTTGAAAGGTCGGGTGTTTGAAAACAATTTTTTTTTTAGTCAAACCCACTTTGGGGCCCAACTAATTGCATCATATTGATAAAGTGTTGAGGGAATATAAGATATTTTGAAGAGAAAAGGTTATGATAACTAAGTTACATTTTCTTTGCATTCAAGTGACGGTTGGTGTGCTTTGTGCCAAGCATTTCAAATGGAACTGGAGAATGAGGGAGGCCACCTAGAATAAAGAAATGGACAAGCATTTAGACCCTCTAGTAGCATGATGGGTGAAGGAAGGAGACATTCAAAGCCAAAAATTTGATGCCTCCATTTTTATAAATCTCCTCATAGCCATAAAAAGGTGAATTACTATAGTGTGAAAACTCTACAAGCAATGAGCATAGGTGGTCATTGATTTCGAAAAAGAGGAATGGCAACTATGATGGAAATGATTCCTAGCTACACTAAAGGAATGAAATGTGATATCTAATGGCAAGAATAGTTTCGAAAGACACTTTTGGAGTGGCAAGGTTGTGAGCTTTCTTAATTATGTATGTTTCTCTTCATGTTTAGATTTAGTTGCAAATTATACTGGAAGGCACAATTTGCAGAGGGATTAGTCCCCACATTCAACTTATTGTATAACTTGGAATTAACCAATCAAATTCTGGAGGCTGCATCTAATGTGGAGGAAACCATGAATTTGTGTAAAAAGAAAATAGAAAAACTATTGAGGAAGCTAAGCCAAGTGCTAACTTTTGGAAGGAGGGAATAGCTTAGGGAGGTTTTAGGCAGCTGACATGGATTTCAAATTGCAAATTCTTCTCTATTTATGGTGGAAATTGATGTTTTATGGTGTCATGTTTCAAATGGCATCATATAATGTTTCAAGGTAGTTCTATGTGTGCTTTGTCTTCCTATGATCTCAACCTTAATGTCTATCTTTGTGATTCCATTTGTTGGAAATTGTAGTATTGAAATGCATTGCCAGTGTAGTCAGCCTTGCATAAGGACTTTGGACTAAAATAGAGTTATCCCTTCTAGAGGAAACAATCATTTGAAAATTAGAGAAGAGGGTGGAAGACTGGGCCTATTTTTTGTTTGGTTTTTATTTTTTTGTTGATTAAAGCCACATTCGACTAACCAAAGCTCAGTCTGTACAGGTAGCCTTCATTCACACAGGGACCCTCACTGATTGGTCAATCATGTTTTTGAGGATAAAATGGAATGGAGTGTCCACATGAAAGAAGAGGTGAAGCTACAATGAAATAATACTATGCATGTTTCTAATGTGAGTGGAGGGCTAAGTAAACCCACAGAAAAATATGAGGCCACAGGTTTTAAACAAAAAGGACAAATTATTGGAGGACCACACCAAGTAGAGGAGCTCTGCATTTGAAGAGAGAAGTTGGCAGTTAAGAGTAGGAACCCATTGAATTTGCTAATGTCAAAGTTGGAGGTCGGGACTCGAACCTGCACTATTTCTTTTAGCAAGGTTTCTGTTGAGCTTTTCTTACAGCAAGTGTTTGGGGCGGTGTGACAAAATAAAGTCATGTTGTGTACATTTGTGCACACATTTATGGACATTGATTGAAAATCATGGCAAAGAATAAGGGAAAATTTGCAGCCAAGAATAATGTAGCTTCTGCTAAAAGGAATAAGAAAGTAAATAGCTCTGACAATGTTGAGGGTAACGCAAAACTTGGTGCCAATGAAGTTTTTGAGAATACTAACAAGCTTATGACTGAAAATGAAGCTACTAATGATAATTACACCAGAGGATGGAAAAAGCCAGGGCTACAGATTTGTGAATTTTGATTCAGAAGAAGCTGCCACAACAGCAATTGAGAATGCTAATGGAATGGAGAAGCAGATGCAGACCTCAAAGGGTCATCCACGTTCACCAAGATGCCCACGATAGAGGCCAAACGCGCATACATGAGTCTAAGAAGCTGCAATATTTGCAGGGGAAGAGAGTTAAAATGTTTTGTCCCACATTTGATGTGGGGATGTTTTTCTTTACCTTTATATGCCTTGTTATGAGATAGTTAATTGTCTTCAAAGACACATTAGCTCAAAGACTTGTGTTTCGTGCATGGAGGGGCCCACTGGGGTCGAAGTCAAAGTATTTTGACTCGTAAAGTGTTAATAAAGGCCAAGCATATGAGTTGAAGCAAGATTCGAAGACCCTACGTGCTGCTACGAGTACCTCATATGGGCGGAAGAGGGATTTGAAAAGCATTATGGTGGTTTGAAAATTGAAGTATAGCATAAGCACGTAAAGCAATTTTCAAAGGCTCCCGGTGGTTTGAAAACTAAGATTTCTTCCCTTAAGAGCGTAAAGAAAATTTTAAAGGGCTCCACTGCTATGAAAGTTGAAGCTTCATGTAAGAGCATAAGGCAAAATTTAGAGGTTCATGGTGGTACGCTTAACGGGAAATTTAAAATGTTAATTTGAAGCTTCACGTAAGAGTGCAAGGAAAAATTTAGAGGTTCATGGTGGTATGCTTAAGGGGAAATTTAAAATGTTTCAAATGCATAAGGGGATGTGGGACCTACTCAGATTGTACGCAAATCAAGATTTGACACATGGCATTAGTGGATTAGGCAAAATTGAAAATTAAATTCAAAATTCAGAGATTTCAATATAGATTTTCAAATGTTAATGTTCATGTTAAAGATTTGAATATTTTTAAGTTTTATATAGTTTATACTATATAAATCTTTTAAATTTTTCAATTTTAATGAGAAGCCATGAACAGGAGCCTGAATTTCAAATGGCCACCACAGGGGCTTTTTTTGTGTGAAATAGGTAGTGTAGTATATCGTTGGAACTAGGAGGAGATAAATTTTCCAAATTTGGGGTTAGATTTTACATAGGTCTTCACTAGTTCGCTCTACAAGCATATTTGTGTTTTTTGGGGCATTCTCAATTGAACAAATAGTTTTCATCATGGAGCTTCAAAATCAGTTGGGGAACAAACATTGAAGTCTGTTGAAGCCTAAAACAAATTCTAAAAAGTTTTTGTCCCTTTAGAGTATAATTTTAACTAATTTTTGTTGTTGTTTTGAGTTAAAATCTAGCATTGAAATCAGTTATTTGTTCAATCAAATATTTGAGATATTTTATGCTTGTAGAGGCCAAATGATGGGGATTTCATATAAAGTTATAGAGAGAGGGTAGAGAGAGGTTTTTTAGCTTCTTGGGAAAGAATTATGAGGGGACACTTGTCATTTTTTGATCAAATTTGGGAATTCATTTCTCCTATTCATTCTCTTTCTCTTTCTTTGAAAGGTTGGTTCCAATTTTTGGAGAAAAATTACTCACTATTGTGATACCATTTTTTTTTTAATGTATTCCCATCACTATGACACCACATTTTCTTCAGCAATTTCTCTTGTATGAATAGTAGTAGGAAAGATAATATAGCAAGTTCAAATCTATTAGGTGTTTCTATGTTTTAATTTTAGGGATATGAATGCCTTATTTCAAGGAAATCAATACAAAGAACAATAAGTGTTGAGTTTCATGTTAAATCTTGTCTCCTTTCTCAGTGAGTTGTAATGTTTTATGATCTTTAAACAAAGAGCCTAGGTCACAGTTATAGTCCCTTAAGGTTGTATGTTGTTTCATTATTGCTTATAATTCAAGGAGTTATGTAAATGCTTTAGGGAAATCAACAGGGTTGCAAGTTTATTGAAGAGGATATCAGGTAAGAATGAGATTCAGATTGAACATAAATGTCTATTTACAAGGTGAATAGATAGATCATATATCTGAATATATGAATATGTATCAGGTATCTGTATGTATGTATTTGATTCATAGAATTGCCCAATGGAAAAGGAACTGATCAGTTATAGGATCAATTAGTTCTTACTACTACATATTTGGGGTTTTCTTGAATTCAACATTATTAATCAAATGCTTTTTCCCCCTTTCATGTTGAAGAGCTAAAAAGTCTAACCCTGACTTGCATTGTTTTGCATTTAGCTACTACAGGATCTATGTTATTGCATGAGTTAATAGGAGAAATAAGGGTTAAATCTATTGATTATAGATTCAAGAATATGTTTTTGCATTGGAACCATATTAATTGAATCTGAGATCCACCCAGCTAGGTTTTGTAGAGCTTGAAGTAGAAGAAGGATCTAGCCTTATAGTTAGCCCAATGTCTGAAAAGATGTGTTAAGGATGGGAGTTAGCTACCCCTAGATGTGTCTTGTTCTCATCAAGGTGATTTCAAACCTATAGCATTTTCAAACACCAATAAAATCAATGAGAACTTAGGAGCTATAAGGAGAACTAAGGGATCACAACGTAAATTTGGTGCAATTTTGATTTGTATATTTTTCTATGTACAAAATGAATTTCCATCCTTTGTAAAAGTTAGCTAGAAAACAAGAAGGTCCATTATAGCCCAGGTAAATGAGTATATTGAACAAATGGGGGCAAATGTTGAGACACTTATGACAAGTTATTTTGAAGATTTCAAGAAATTAATGAAACAGAGACTGAGGATACCTGTTTCATTAGTTGAACATGTAAATGATGTTTTCTTTCTTGTAGATATTGATTATACTTACATTCAAGCAGCCATACCAAGGGTTAGATGGCTTAGACCTTTGGAATATGAAATAAACATTGATGAGGCATCTGCAGCCATAATAACATTGCTAGAAAAAGAAGTGGATAAGAGTGCACCACATTTTGGCACTTATGATGTGGTAAGATCAAAGGTGGATATGGAATTGAAAATTGCTTCCACATTAAAGAAAAAGGATAAATTGGTGAAGAAGCTCAAGGCTAAATGTGGAGAAGGCACAACAGAGGCAGAGGAGGCAGAAGAAGATGAAGAGGTAGATGATGATGATGAAGAACAAGGGCAAGAGCCACTAGCATTAACCCAAGGCATGGGTGAGGATGCTGAGGAAGAAGAATGTGCCAAGAATGAGCACCAAAGGTAGAGCCCAAGAAGAGGAAAGCAAATAAATAGCCTATTATACAGCCTAAAGGCAAGAAGAAAATGGCTAAGCCAAGCCCAACCAAACCTACCACCAAGGTAGATACAAGGGAAATAATTAAGGTAACAAAAGAATAGGAAAAGAAGAAAGCCACAGAGCAAGAAGGGTCAGTAGAAAAAGAGAAGAAAATATGTGGCACCACCAGAATTAGATGAAGAGAGGACAAAATCTGACAATGAAGAATTCAGAGTGGTAAGACGCTTCACCAAAACTAACTTAGAAAATATTTGTGATAATATTAGGGATAATGCAGATCTGTCAAGGTTAAAAGATATTGATTTTAATAAGCTCAATAGAGAGGAATATAACATAGTGGAAGAATCAATCTACACTATGATGGTCAAGTTCAAGACTACTCCACTTGAACTGGACAATACTATGCCTAAGGAGCTATACTCCATTGTTGAAAATAAATGGCATTATTGCCTAAACATGGAAAAAGAAATAAGAGAGTAAACATTGGCTTGTGTAATGGTTGACCTAACTAAAGTTCAAATAAGCAAGGCTAGCAAGAAACATGGGAGCAAATTTGCACCCAAATACAGAGCCTTTAGTATTCTGCAAAATAAGATTGAGGATGTTGTAAAGAAGTCCACTCAAATGTGGAAATTAATTTATGGGCTGACTACAGCAAAGGAAGGACAAGAAGATCCCTTTGAGGGAAGAAATAATGATGAAGAGGAAGAGGAAAATGAAAAAGAGGAAGAAGGAGAGAAAGAAAAGGAAGAGGTAATAGTGGAGAAGGAAACAAAGAAAGATGACATGGAAATAGCTGAGGAGCAGCAACAAGAACAGAGTGTCCAAGACACACAATTGCCACCACCTAGTCCTCCACATGCAACACCTACATCTGCAGAAACTATAATTATGAAGGATGTTCCTGACACCTCTAATCAGAAAATTAATCCATTGACTGTAGAGGATCTCAAAAAGATCCTTCACCAGAAAATTCTGCAAGCATAATTGTGCACAAATCTAGTTCTAGTGAGTGTAGAGGAACTTTAGAAAGCAATAGCTAAGATAACCAAGGAGAAGGTGAATACACAAGAACCACCTTCACAAACTCCAATAGCTACAAGTGGTCAACCACAAAAGCAACAAGCACAAGATGCATCTACTAAGGTTGACACTATAGTCACAGTAACTACCAAGGAGCAAACAAAGGAGAAAACATGACAGAAAGATACCATTGATCCTACATCACAGAGTTAAGGTGCACCTCCTCTGATCACTAAAATTGATCAAGGAAAAAATGAAGAGGAAAAGGAAGAGGAAGGACCCCTAAGGAGAGAGAAAAAGAGGCAATACAAACATTAGTCAATTTAACTACTACAGGAACTCCTACTAAGCAACCAAGGACTGATGCAGTAGCACTACAAATATCAGCACCAGGCTCAAGCTCTACCAAGGTAGCAAGGGTACTTCACTATGGAGACCCTGCACTTGATGAGGAAATAGTCATACCAAGTTATGACTACAAAATAATGAACATAGCACAGATTAATGAAGTGCAAGAGGCACTAGAGAAGAAGAAGGAGATACTCAAAAATGAGTATAGACAAAGGCAAGCATTGATAGAAATCAAAGACATCTTTCTTGATGCATTCAACTTGTCGGTATCTAATGAAACAAAGCCTATTATGGAGAAAATATCCAACATAGTGGACCAGGTACAAAATGAAGACCTAGATACTAATCTCAAACTACTAGAATGGTCTAATAAGAAATTTCAAATGAAGATCAATGAGAAAATATTTGGTGAGATAGCACTATCACAAGTGGAACTGGCTAAGAAGTTTGAGAAAGTGAAAGTAGTACTTGAGAACATATTCTCATTGTACTCGAAACTGTGTGACTCTTCATAATTCACACAAGAGACTAGCTAGAGAATATTGAGCTTGGAGAGGAACCTTAAGGTATCAAGCACACAACTACCAAAGTATCTAGCTCAAAGTGAGAAGCATTTTTTCACAATGCTTCACACTCAAAAGGAATTAGTTGTACTCACAGTAGAAGAGGCTAACATCAAGGCCAAATTGATATAGATTCAGTCTATAATCACCCCACCTATGGAAGTATTGCATAAAGAGATGGCCTATGTAGAAAATGTTTTGAAGAAAGATCCAAATCTTTCTACATTAGAAGGCCTGGTACACCTTGCAGTAGAGATAGTCATCCAGCTCAAAGCATTGGAAATTGCATTAAAAAATTGGGATGCTGCTCTGAAAATTATTATGGAGGTAAATAAATCTTTTTTGGCTAAATATTCAATTCATTCATAGGACCCTTTGACATCAGTGTCAAAAGGGGGAGATAATACATTATGTAGATATGGGGGAGAAATACATGTAGATATGGGGGAGAAATACAGTTTTGAGATGGAGATAATGAATGATACCCAAAGGGGGAGATAACAAAATTTTGAGGAGAGATAAGGAAATAAAGCTAAAAGGATACAAAAACTACAAGGAGATGTGTGAAAGGGGGAGTAGAAACAAAGGGGGGAGTACAAATAGAGCAAAAATAGAGCAGACATAAACAAAAGCAAAAGAATGATAAGGCAAAAAATGGAAACATGAGACAAATCCAGCATAAGAGACTTTGGATATAGAAATGGCACATCAGCTTAGGCGGAGTTACAAGTTTTTGAGGTATATAGTCTTCTACAAAATTTTGAACAAGTTTTTGAAGTTTTGTACATATGCCAAATAGAATGTGTATTATACTCATAAAGATCATATTAATAATATTTAGTTAAGTGTTTTTGACACTCATGTCAAAGGGGGAGATTGTTGGTCTCTTATTGGTTTTGACAATTGAGTATCAACACACTTAACCAATTTCTAAAGTTGATGCCGAGTATGATATAGATATTGAGCTATAGCATGTGTTGAGTCGGAGTTTCAATAGGTGCTGAGTAAACTTCAACTGCCAAGTAAGTTTCAAGTGTCGAGTCACTATAGGTGCCGATTCACTATAGTTGTTGAGCAAAGTATAGATGCCGAGCGAGATAGAGTTACTATAGGAGCCAAGAAAAGCAGAATTCCTATATGTGTCGAGCATTAGCAATCAGTAAGTGTTGAGTAACACAGGATCAGCATATGAGTTTGTTCCTTTACAAACTTAGATGTAAACCATTTTTGAGCCGACTCAAGATGAATCTCGAAGGATCTAAAAGATAAGATCAAATCTTTTGGATTCTCTATGTAATCAGCATGCAACAAGTCAGAAAAATGGAGAAAGCATGCAACCAATAGGAAAAGTGTAAAGATTTGAGTGGGAGAAGAAGGATGAATATCGATCGTGGATTCATACCTAACCCTAAGTCTTTGAAGCCTTTATAAGGAAGTTGATACCCCATAATTTGTGTGTGTAAGAGAGGTATATGGAAGAGTGCCATATGGGAGAATGTTAGCAAAGTTCAGAGGGGTGTAAAGACTTTGAGGAAGAGCAGTAATGCAGAATCAAGTTGTTTAGAACAAGAGTATTAGCAATATGAGCAAAGACATATCAGATCAAGGAAGGATCAGATCAGATCAAGCAGAATAAGGATCTGGAATCAGCAATATAAGATTGTAAGTCATCAGGTCAATACATTCTAATACTTTCTAGCCATTATATTTAGAATGAAAATCCTATGGAGATAGGTTGGTCTAACAACCATGTTGTAAACCTTTAACAGGGTAACATTCCAAGTGAGTGTTTGTAGATCCTTTAACCAAGTCACTTTTAACAGGGTGTAAAGCCTTTAATAGGGTAGGACTTTCATAGGGCAGACCATTGGAAGTGGTCAAACTTTGTAACCTTAAATAGTTACATATTGATGCAGTAATAATTTGTGGGTGTCATCCCCACCCCAGTTTTACCTTCTCATTTTGGAGGGTTTTTGGGTGACCAAAATCTTGTGTTATCTATTTTCATGCATGCCTTTACTTTTATGTTAATTAGATATGGTAGATGCATGTAAATGATCTCAGCTAAAAAGTTTTAAAGGCTAAAGTTTGTTACTTCTGATTCACCCCCCTCTCAGAAGTAAATCTTCCCACCTGTAATTTCAACAAATACAACATACAACATTTATGTATGGAGTCTAGGATATCTTGCAAGTACAACCAATACACACAATATAGTCTTCATAGAAATAATTATTCAGTCTACCATATCAAGTTGAAAAATCATACTTTACATAAATACTGACAACTGTAAGCATTGATTATTTATTTCTAATCCACAAAACAATGCTTTTCTCAAATATGGATTATGTATTAAAGAAGATCAATATCTATCAATACTATACCAAATTGAAATTTTTTTGGGCTTCAAAAGTTAAATCAATCGTATTGGATCTTTTACCTAACATGTTTTAGTGTCAGGTAGTAGTTTTATGAGTTTTCTTGCAGACTATTTTGTCAATGCCTATAATTGGTAGCATCCCAATGTTGTTACAAAATGCACTACATTAGATTTCATATTCAGTAGCAAGTGATTGTGCATATTCTTAGATTCAAAATATATCCTTGCAAGGCTTAGCCACTAAACCAATTCAAGACTTCACTTCTCTAAAATGGGGAAGAGATAATACAATGTTGCATGCTTTTATATATATCCAACATTTTTTGTGATACATAAAGACTTTACACAACTGACTCTAAATATTTATACATACAAGGATTTCGAACAAAAAAGATCAAATAGTAAAAAGATATTGGGTCTTCCATAGTTAAGCCCCAGGTTCAGATCCTAGGAGATGTTATTAAATAATTAGCTAATAGTTTATTCATGCAATGTAATTAGAAAGAAACATTTTCAATAGAAAAACTAAAATCAAAACATTCAAAGATAATATATCTAAGACTATAGATCTTTGACATATCCACAATGTCATAAAAAAGAAACATTTGCACCTATAAAGGGAAAGTGATAAATGACAAAAATATAATATATCTAAGAATGTCTTAGAAAGTGATGCAAGAGCATCTTGCATCAAAAAATAAAAGGGAAAATATTTTTTGTTTTTTTTTTTTTTTTCAACAAAAAAAATCTTTTAAAAAAATTGTGGAGGAGAGAGAAAGTGATGAAAATTAGAAGAAAAATATTAAATAAATAAATTAAAATGGAGAAAAGAGGGAAAAGGCATTGAATAGGTGGCATTATTAAATGTAACTTGTGGCTTGAGGGTTTATTTTAATTTGTAATGGGCTAGGCCAACTTGTGGCTTAGTTGGGTATAAGTAGGGGATCTTGTAGAGTCTTTTATTCATTCAATCATTTTGGAGCAGTGAGTGTGGAGAGTAGCTGAAGAGCTTTTTCCTGAGCTTATGGATAGAGCGCCAAATGTGAGGCAGTTTATAGTAGGATTGTGAGTTATCATTCCAGCTTTCAGAAGGGGATGAAGTGTAGATGAATTTTTTTGAAGAGCTAGGGCTATGGCTTAGAAACCAGAGGATTGCTTTGTGGACCTAAGGGTACTAGTGTGGATTCTTCTTGGTGCTCTTATCTAGTTGTGTATCTGGACTAGCTAGGATTGGGTTTGTAAGTTGGATCTTGTTAGATCTTGTAGAACTAATTTTCTAATTACTATTTGTATTTGGCCCTAACCCGAAAGGCCTTACAATCGAGCATATTACACATAATCAGTTACATCTATGAATAAAGAATTGTGATTTGGTTTCAGATCTTGCATTGTTTTGTTGTTTTGTTTCCAATCTGTGGTGATTTTTTGGGGGTTTGGACATCTCCTTTGGGGATTCTCCTACCTTGCACTACGTCAAGTGGTATTAGAGCACAGTTGTTCTTGAGTGTGTAGACAAATCACCAAAGTTGAGGTAGTTTGCATAGGACCTTGGGAAGACATGTAGATGGATCTATGGTTGTGAAGATGGAAGGTTGATCTTGTTCAAGAAGATTGACGTGTTGGTGATTTGTTGCAGAGGGTTTGTGAATATGTTGGAAGATGGCTCCTAGAGGATTGGACCTTGGGATGATTGTGAATCTCTATGATATAATGGAGAGGAGGATTAATGAGACAATAGCTTGAGTGGATGATGTTGTGGATGCTAATTTTTCTAAAAGAGTTGAGAAATAGAAGAAGGAAGTTCTATGTTGTTGGAGGTGGAGTCTATCAATCCAAAAGAGAGTTGTCTAGTCCGTTAGAAGACTTATTTGAGAGAGAAGATGGAATCGTATGGTCAAGGTGGAAGAGTTTGGTTTTGTTGATCAGTTTGTGGAGGTTGCTACTGAGGATATTCCTAACCTTATTGATTTTGGGATGGAGATTGGTTTTCATGATCAATTGGTTGAGTCTAACATGGAGATTGTAGAGCACTCAGTCGTGGATGATCTGGTTGTTGTTGGTGGTGACTTTTATATTGCAGAGCATCTTGTTGTGAGCAATGAGACCGTTGGTGTTTTGATTTTGGAATGTGTTGATGGAGATCTACATGTTGTTGCTAATGTGGGGTTTGTTGTTGCTAGTGTGGATTTGCTAGTTGCTATTGTGGATGAGGATTTAATGTTGAAGCATTATGTTCAGTTTGTTCATGGGAGTGAACATGTTGATTGGATGGTTGAGAGTCTAGTGTTTGATAGAGTGATGCAAATTTGGATGATTTGCATGTTGGTTTTCTTTTTGTTAATGGAGTGGAAACCTTTGGTGAAGATGAAGATGGTTTTAGATCTTTATTTTGGCGTCAAAGTGTGGGACACACTTTTCTATCTACCTAGGGAGTCTGATGCAGGAGCATCTTGTATCATAAAATAAAAGGGGAAATATTTTTTGTTTTGTTTTCAAGAAATTTTTATTTTTTAATCATGGAGGAGAGAGAAAGTGACAAAAATTAGAATAAAAATATTAAATAAATAAATAAAAATGGATAAAAGAGGGAAAAGGCATTGAATAGGTGGCATTATTAAATGTAACTTGTAGCTTGAGGGTTTATTTTAATTTTTAATGGGCTAGGCCGACTTGTGGCTTAGTTGGGTATAAGTAGGGTTGTAGAGTTTTTCATTTATTCATTCATTTTGGAGGAGTGAGTGTGGAGAGTAGCTAAAGAGCTTTTTCCTAAGTCTATGGATAGAGCACCAAATATGAGGCAGTTTATAGCAGGATTGTGAGTTATCATTCTAACTTTCAGAAGGGGATGAAGTGTAGATGCAAATTTTTGAAGAGCTAGGGTTGTGGCTTAGAAACCAGAGGATTGCTTGGTGGACCTAAGGGTACAAGTGTGGATTCTTCTTCATGCTCTTATCCAGTTGTGTATTTGAACTAGCTGGGATTGGATTTGTGAATTAGATCTTGTTGGATCTTGTAGAACTGATTTTGTAATTACTGTTTGTATTTGGCCCTAACCTAGAAGGCCTTACAACTGAGATAATTTCATGTAGTCAGTTACATCTATGAATAAAGAATTGTGATTTGGTTTCAAATATTTCTTTCTTTTTTGTTGTGTTCTAATGTGTGGTGATTTGCTTGGGGTTTGGACATCTCCTTTGGGGATTCTACTACCTTGCACTGCATGAAGTGGTATCAGAACACAGTTGTTCCTGAGCATGTAGATAGATCACTAAAGTTGAAGTAGTTTGTGCCAGGACCTTGGGAGGACATGTAGATGGATCTATGGTTATGAAGATAGAAGGTTGATCTTGTTTGAGAATATTGATTTGTTGGTGATTTGTTACAGAGGGTTTGTGAATATCTTGGAAGATGGCTCCTAAAGGATTGGACCCTGGGATGATTGTGAATCTCCATGATATAGTGGAGAGGAGGATTAATGAGACAATTGCTTGGGTGGATGATGTTGTGCATGTTTATTTTTTTAAAA
This sequence comes from Cupressus sempervirens, assembly GCA_028749045.1. NCBI lineage: Eukaryota > Viridiplantae > Streptophyta > Pinopsida > Cupressales > Cupressaceae > Cupressus > Cupressus sempervirens. The sequence continues at coordinate 563,089,411 of CM053788.1, read as the reverse complement.
GAGTTGAGAAACAAAAGAATGAAGTTCTATGCTATTGGAGTTGGATTCTACCAATTCAGAAGAGAGTTGTCTAGCTGGTTAGAAGACTTATTTAAGAGAAGATGTCATCGCAAGGTCAAGGTAGAAAAGTTTGGTTTTGTTGATCAGTTTGTGGAGTCTAATACATATCCTATAAAGCAACTAGAGGTTGTTGCTGAGGATATTCCTAACCTTATTGATGTTGGGATGGAGATTGGTTTTCATGATTAGTTGGTTGAGTCTGATATGGAGAATGCAGAGCACTCGGTCATGGATGATCCAGTTTTTGTTGGTGGTGACTTGTATGTTGTAGAGCATCTTGTTGTGAGCAATGAGACAACTAGTGTTGTGAGTTTGGAATGTGTTGATGGAGATCTACATGTTGTTACTGATGTGGTGTTTTTTGTTGTTGGCGTGGACTCAGTAGTTGCTACTATGGATGAGGATTTGATGTTGAAGCATTATGTTCAATTTGTTCCTTGGAGTGACCATGTTGATTGGATGGTTGAGATTCTAGTGTTTGACAGAGTGATACAAATGTGGATGATTTGCATGTTCATTTTCTTGTCACTAATGGAGTGGAAACCTTTGGTGAAGATGAAGATAGTTTTAGATCTTTCTTTTGGCATCAAAGCGTGGGACACACTTTTCTATCTACTTAGGGAGTCTAATGCAGGAGCATCTTGCATCAAAAAATAAAAGGGGAAATTTATTTATTTTGTTTTTTTTCAAGAAAAAAATTTTTAAAAAAATTTGTGGAGGAGAGAGAAAGTGAAAAAAATTAGAAGAAAAATATTAAATAAATAAATAAAAATGGAGAACAGAGGGAAAAGGCATTGAATAGGTGGCATTATTAAATGTAACTTGTGGCTTGAGGGTTTATTTTAATTTGAAATGGGCTAGGCCAACTTGTGGCTTAGTTGGGTATAAGTAAGGGATTTTGTAGAGTCTTTTATTCATTCATTCATTTTGGAGGAGTGAGTGTAGAGAATAGCTAAAGAGTGAGTTTTTCCTGGGTCTGTGGATAGAGCATCAAATGTGACACATTTTTATAGCAGGATTGTGAGTTATCATTCCAACTTTGAGAAGGGGATGAATCTTAGATGTGAATTTTTGAAGAGCTAGGGTTGTGGCTTAGAAACTAGAGGATTGTTTGGTGGACTTGAGGGTACAAGTGTGGATTCTTCTTGGTGCTCTTATCTAGTTGTGTATCTGGACTAGCTAGGATTGGGTTTGTAAGTTGGATCTTGTTGGATCTTGCAAAACTAATTTTGTAGTTAACATTTGTATTTGACCCTAACCTAGAAGGCCTTACAACTAGGCATATTGCACATAATTAGTTACATCTATGAATAAAGAATTGTGATTTGGTTTCAGATCTTGCATTGTTTTGTTTTCGTGTTTCTACTATGTGGTGATTTTTTGGGATTTGGACATCTCCTTTGAGGATTATCCTACCTTGCACTATGTCAAAAAGTATATTGATGAATAATAGAAGGAAATTGATATATTTTTTAATGAACTACACTTTGAAGAATGCTAAAAATACATTGGTCAACAAGTATCAAAAGAAAATCCCATGCAACTCTAATTATAAAATAATATAATTACACTAAATCATGGAATCCTTGAGTAGAAGCAACTTCACCCATCATCAAACACCAAAACTATATGTAACCAAAACCTTTGATTTCATTGATAACTAGAAACTATCCAACTATTGGTTCATATATCAAATTAAGGTTTAACCCAACTATCAAGTCTGAAATGCTACATAGCCAAAAGTAGTTTCTCTATACTTTCACATACACATATCATAAATAGAAATTGATAGCTTCTAATGTAGGAGCATCTTGGGTTTTCTCAGTGACTACTTTAGAGTTCATGGGTGGAGACTCAGTAGTTTCTTTGGAGGATGCTTGGACTAGTACTCAGTCGAAGAAGGATTGGTTCTCAGCATGCTCTAGGAGCTCAGCATGGTCTTTGGAGCTCGGCATGGTTTGGGAGTTCATAATGGTCTATGGCACTTGGCATGGTCTATGGAGCTCAACATGGTCTTGGAGCTTGGCATGGTCTTTGGAGCTCAGCATGGTCTTGGAGCTTGGCATGGTCAATGGAGCTCGGCATGGTCTTTGGAGCTGGGCATGGTCTTTGGTTGCTTGGCATGCTCTGGGAATTTAGTGTCTATTTGAGGTTGTATAACTAATTCTCCATAATGAGTTAGAGATTAAAATTTCAAGGATTGAAGAGGTCCTAGATTTCTACCTACAGTTCGAAGCATGGGTTCTAATTCATTAGGAGCTAGGAGATATCACAATTTTACTAAGACATCAATTTTGAGGATTTAATTGTTGTAGGAGGCCGACTTTGGCATTTAATGTATGTATTTGTATTTAATTTGTGGTCTTGGCCAACTTGTGGGTTATATTGGTATAAGTAGGGGTTGGAGGGAAGTCTTTAGTGATTATTCATTCACTTAGAAGATGAGTGAGTGTGGGAAGTAGCTAAAGAGGGAGTTTTCCTGAGTTTGTGAACAAAGCACCGAATGTGAGGCAGTTTACAGTAGGATTGTGATGGAGTTGTAAATGTGTGGATAAAGTGTCAAATGTGAGGCAGTTTACACTTGGATCTTGGATGAAATTGGAGTAGAGCTAGTAGTTGTAGCTTGGAAAACAAGGAGATTGCTTGGTGGGCTTGCGAGCACAAGTTGAGATCTTCCTTGAGGGTTTCTACTAGAGTGTAGATATGGACTAGCTAGGGTTTGGGATTAGATCTTGAGGGATCTTGTAGAACTATTACTTGTTGTGTATTTGGCCATGACCGAGAAGGCCTTAGAGCCTGACACATTGCATGTAATCAGTTATATTTTATGAATATATTATTGTGATTTGGTATCAAATCTTGCATTGTTGCTTCTTGTTTTTGTGTTTTCATTGCATGGTTATATAGTTGGGGGCTAGGACATCTCCTTTGGGGATACTCCTATCTTGCATTGCATCAGGTGGTATTAGAGAAAAGGTTGTTCCTGAGTGTGTAGATAGATCATCGAAGTTGAGGCAGTTTGCACTAGGACTTGGGTGGAGAAGTAGATCTGATTTGATCTTGATCTAGTGGTGTATTATTCTTCCTAGAGTCCTAGATCTCTTGGTTGTGAGGTGGTAGATCATGGTTTAGGCTTACAATTTTAGAGGGCTTATAGATGGATTGATTGATGCAAATATGGTAGACTGATCTTGTTGAGGCATGATCATAGAGATTTTTTGGATTGCAGATCTATGGTTCTTAACTATTTGTGTGAGGTGGCAGGTTGTAATCTAACTTGCAAAAAGTTCAAGGTTGTCAAAAGGAGCATGGGAAGGATTTGTTGCAGAGGGTTTACAAAGATCTTGGGAGATGGCTCTGAGAGGATTGGACCTTAAGATGATTGTGAATCTTCATGATGTGGTGGAGAGGAGATTTGATGTTGTGGAGAAGAGGTTTTCTGAGATGCCTACTCAATTTGAAGCTAGCTTGGTTGATCATGTTAAGGATGAGGTGAGGAAGGAATTCTGTAGTTTTTTGTGGAGTTGGAGTCTATCGATCCGAAAGAGAGTTGTTTGGCTAGTTCAGAGACTTGTTCATGAGAGAAGATGGCATGACAGGGTCGAGGTGGAAGAGGTTGATTTTGTTGATTAGAATGTGGAGTTTGATACGAAATTTGTAGGGCAACTAGAGGTTGTTGCTGAAGATATTCCTAACCTTGTTGATGTTGGGACAGAGGTTGGTTTTCATGATTAGTTGGTTGGGTCTAACATGAAAATTGCAGAGTGCTTGGTCATGGATGGTCTAGTTTCTATTGGTGGTGAGTTGTATATTGAAGAGCATCATGTTGTGAGCAATGAGATTGCTGGGGTTGTGAGTTCAGCATGTGTTGACGGAAATCTTCATGTTGCTACTAATGTGGAGTTGGTTGATACTGGTGTGGATTCACTAGTTTTTGTTGTAGATGAGGATTTGATGTTGAAGCATTATGTTTAGTTAGGAGTGAGCATGTTGATTGGGTGGTTGAGATTCTAGTGTTTGATAGAATGTTGTTGATGTGGATGATGTGTAGATTTGATTTCTTGTCCCTGTTGGAGTGGAAGCCTTTGGTGAAGATGAAGATGGTTTTTGATCTTTCTTTGGGCATCAAAGTGTGGGACACACTTTTCTATTTACCTCATAATTTGATGTAGGAGCATCTTGGGTTTTCTTGATGACTACTTTGGAGTTCATGGATGGAGGCTCAGTAGTTGCTTTGGAGGATGCTTAGAGTAGTACTCAGTCAAAGAAGGATTTGTGCTTGGCATGTTATGGGAGCTCAGCATGGTCTTTGGAGCTCGGCATGGTCTGGGAGTTTGACATGGTCTATGGGACTTGGATTGGCCTATGGATCTTAGCATGGTCTTGGATCTTGGCATGGTCTATGGAGCTTGGTATGGTCTTTGAAGCTTGGCATGGTCTTTGGAGCTCGACATGGTTTTTGGTTGCTTAGCATGGTTTGGGAATTTAGTGTCTTTTTGAGGCTGTATAACTAATTTTCCATAACAAGTTAGAGAATGAAAATTTTAAGGATTGAAGAGGGCCTAGATTTCTACCTACAATTCAAAGCATGAGTTCTAATTCATTCGAAACTAGGATATATCACAATTTTACTAAGACATCAATTTTGATAATTTAATTGTTGTAGGAGGCCAACTTTGGCATTTAATTTATGTATTTGTATTTAATTTGTGGTCTTGGTCAACTTGTGGGTTAGATTAGTATAATTAGGGGTTGGAGGGAAGTCTTTAGTGATTATTCATTCACTCAGAAGAGGAGTGAGTGTGGGAAGTAGTTAAAGAGGGAGTTTTTCTGAGTCTGTGAATAGAGCGTTGAATGTGAGGCAATTTACAACAGGATTGTGACGGAGTTGTGAATGTGTGGATAGAGCACCAAATGTGAAGCAGTTTACACTTGGATCTTGGATGAAGTTGGATCAGAGCTAGTAGCTATAGCTTGGAAAATAAGGAGATTTCTTGGTGGGCTTGTGAGCACAAGTTGAGATCTTCCTTGAGGGTTTCTACCAAAGTGTAGATTTGGACTAGCTAGAGTTTGGGATTAGATCTTGAGGGATCTTGTAGAACTATTACTTGCTTTGTATTTGACCATAACCAAGAAGGCCTTATAGCCCAACATATTGCATGTAATTAGTTATATTTTATGAATATATTATTGTGATTTAGTATCAGATCTTGCATTGTTGCTTCGTGTTGTTGTGTTTCTACTGCATGGTTATATAACTGGAGGCTAGGACATCTCCTTTGGGGATTCTCCTACCCTACGTTGCGTCAACTTCTTGAACATCTTTACTTAATTTTCATTCAAGATATTCAAAAAGTAGCTTATTATGTAGGAACATAAACTAAATTCTATTAAAATGTTTTTTCCCATCCATTCAAATCTGTTTACATAAACATCATGCATCATTCATAAAATATATTTAAATACCATCCAAGTGTCAAACTAAATGTCATACATATTTCTCAATATATATTATTCAACAAAATTTATAATATGTCTCATGTACAACTAATCTTGAGATCTATAGTCTTCCCTCATCCTTCATTCTATTTCATCTCAAAACTTCTCCCAATCATCTCTATCCCACTAAGTCATCCTATATGTCTCAAGTATTGGTATATTTACTCCCTCATGTTCATCATCCTCTTAAATTTCAACTTTAGATGGAATGTCATCTTTTATTGTAATGAATTTTTTCAATATACAACATGCTAAAACAATATTCATTTGTGTCATGATTGCATAAGATGTTGTGTGCATCAAGATAGGGAAAATTTGCTTCAAAATGTCAAATGTAAACTTTATTGTATTCCTAAGTGAGGAGTGTTGGTGGTTAAATAACTCTAGTGGAGTTTTTATTAGATTTTCTCTAGAAAACTCCTTAAGGTGGTAGCATGTACACCAATAAGGGTCGAGAAATCCTAGTACATTTGGATATAATGCATCAACCAAAAATTATTTTCCTACACAAACTACATAAAGTATATTGTTATGACCTTGACACATTTCTTGTAAACTTCACTATATACTTAAATACAAGATGATTCCACATACTGGGGGGAACTACTTGTGGATTAGATCTCAAGAGAGAAGAAGCAAGAACATCACTCTCTATGGTAGGCCCTTTCCAACTAACCAGAATGTATTAAAACTTATACTCAAAGGAATACACACCCATAAAATTATGTGATAGGTTTCCTTTCCTGTCACAATATTTACCTTATATGTCCATATCGACAGTAATAGGTATATGAGATCCGTCAATTGCTCTAATACAATCCTGTAACAAGAAAATTTATAATTAAATTTGCACTAGTAAAATTAAAGTAAAAAACACAAATATGTGCTGATAGGTGAGTTACCTTGAAGTAGGGATCAAAATGGCCATTCCCAATAATTTTATGAGGTGTGTTTCGAGTAGAAGGTATCACGTAATCAACATTTAGCACTTAACACCTTGTGGAAGTGTTAGCTTATTGTCTCTCCCGAGTGACCAAAGTTATGGCTAGTCTTATGATTCCTCAAAATGTGGCCAAGAGTATGGCGTAACAACACTAAATTTTCTTCTAACGATGTGTTTATTGTATCTTTAATGCTTATGTTCCTCCTAAGAATTTTGGCTAGGAAACAGAAGGTTGTCCTACTCATGGAGATTTGAGCATGACAATCTGTCTTATTTGAATGGTTTTTGCACTTATAAAATGGAATTTCATCTCTTATGCATTTACCTCTCTTTAGCTTCTTGTATAGATGTTGCAATGGATATTACAAGGGTGACAAGAGAAGATTCAACAATAAGAATGGCTCTATTTGATGAAGGGTTCTCCCCTTAATACCACAAACACATAATAGAAACAAAGAAACAACAACAATTGGTGAGAAAAAATAATGGACTTCTTATTATCACCACAAATGTGTAATTATAGAATTTTGAAATACAATATGAAAACCCACATGGGGCACCTTCCTTATAGTAATTTTCAACACAAAGTTATGAACTATCACCTAAAGTTTTGTTAGACAATGTATGAGCATTCCTTAAATAGGCATTTTTACACCACCCAGGAAGTTTCTAGGCATCAAACCCTAACCCTTGAGAACCACTAACTCAAAAATTACATATAAAGTTAGCTTGATACACCTTTGAAACTTATTTTGGAAATTTTGGTCAGCCCAACTTTGGAAGACCATAATTTTCAAACCATTACTCTGATTATCTATTATAACCACTTTTTAAAATCCTCATCTTTTGATCTACAAGGCCTTACTGGCCCAAGTTCTAGTAGACCCCATTTCAGAGCCCATCTAGAGCCTCTAAGTTCTTTAATGGTGAGCCTAAATTTTTAATACCAAAATCACACACCAAAAATCTGTAATAAATCCATGAATACTCATGATATGGCATTGAGCCTCAATTGGTAGGCTGATATCTCCAAGATGGACATCCACCTCTAAAATTAGGACATTTTCTTATGACTAACTTACTAAGTAGCAAGCCTCCAAATCAAAAAACCTACTCTAATAAAACCCTTTTTCAAGAAACAAAAATAAAATATTTTTAATGCAAGATTGTTCTTACACCTAGGATGCTCCTACATCAGACACCCAAGGTAATTTGAGAAGTAGCCCCATCATGTCTTAGGTGTTGAAAGGAAAACTAAGATAGTTAACCTCCTCCCTTTCTAGCCATGATTAATCTTATACTGGTCTCCCTATCAATTTGACCAAGTACTCTTCATAAGTTATTTTCCTTGTACTTTTTTCAATGCAATTGTCTAGTATCTCCTCAATCTCCTTTACAACCAAACTAGTTGCTAGAATACTCCACTATGCTTCTACAACTTCATCTCCATAACCTCCTTCATAATACTCTATCAAATATGAAATATTAAATACTGGTGAAATATTCAATTTTACAAACAACTACACTTCATAAGAATTTCTAGAATCATGCCTCTTCACTATTTTGCATGGTCCAAACTTTTCCATTTTTAGCTTATTGTATGTATCCACTAGAAAATTCTCCTTTCTCAAATTAACCATGACTTCATCTCCAATCTAAAATTCCTTATACCTCCTTTTCAAGTCTTCATTAGTTTTATATTGTGTATACATTTAATAATGTTCTTCCTTGCCTCCTCATGGATATTCTTCAAATGTTCAGAAAATTCTTCTACTTCAAAACTTCTTATTTCTCCTTTATCCAATTGCCTCCATTTAGAATTATTTTTGAGACTTCTCCCATAGACAACTTGGAATTTTGATTTACTAGTACTCATGTTGATAAAATTATTATATGCAAATTTTGCCTGTGGTAAAATTAGATTCCAACCTTTTGGCTTATCTCCAATTAATTATCTCAACAAATTTCTCAAACTCTGATTCACAACGTCTATTTTTCCATCAATATATGGATGATGTGATGAACTAAACCTCAGTTCTATCTTCAATTTCTTCCACAGTGTATGCCAAAAATACACAAAAATCTTGATATCTCTATCTAAAACTATACTCTTTGGAAGACTATGTAGTCTCACCACTTCTTTGAAAGAAAATTTTGCCAAATGAACAACATCACTAGTCTTCTTGCAAGGAATGAAATGTGTCATTTTCAAAAATATGTCAACCACCACAAATATAGAATCATGCCCACATTGTGTCTTTGGTAAACCAAGAATGAAAGCTATGCTAGCATCTTCCCGTGACTTCTCTAGTATAGGTAATGGTTGATACAACCAAGTATCATGCCTTTTTCCATATGGCATACTCTACAACTCTACAAAAATCTCCTCACATCTTGTTGTAATTATGGCCAATAGTAATTCCTAGCAACTAAAGCAATGGTCTTATCTCTACCAAAATATCTAGCCAACCCTCCATTATGCTTCTCCTTGATGAGATTCTCCATTACAGAACTTTGGGGAATGCGCAATTGACTTCCTTTAAACAACATATCATCTTGGATAATGAAATCCAACCACTTTTTTCTGTCAAGTGCAATAGGTTATGTACAAGCTTTCCAAGTTTCACCAAAATCAAGTTCCTCTAGATATCTTGAGTTTCTTGAACCCAACAACCTCAATCTTCATTTTTGTTAGCATAGCTTATCTTGTACTAAGAGCATTTGCAACTCTATTAGACTTCCCACTCCTATTTTTAAAAATAAATGTATAACTCTACAAAAACTAAACCCACTTCAAATTTCTTTTGTTTAATTTTCTTTGACTATTAAAATATTTCAAAGCTTGATGACCAATATACAAAACAAACTCCTTAGGAAGAAGATAGTGTCTCCACATCTTCAATTCATGAACTATAGCATAAAATTCTTGATCATAAACAAAATATTTCCTTTTAGCATCATTCAACTTCTTATTGAAATAAGCAATATGTCTACCTTCTTGGCTCAAAATAGCTCTTATTTCAGTATCACTAGCATTACAGTCTACTTGAAATAGCTTGTTAAAATTTGGAAGTGCTAAAATAGGTTGATCTATAACTTTCTATTTCAACATATTAAAACTCTTCTCTTCTCCTTCAGACTAAAATTCTTTCATGTCCCCTCTCATTGTTTCCTAAAAAGGCCCACAAGTATTGCCAAAACCTCTTATAAATTTTATGTAAAACTAGCTAGTTCATGGAAATATCTTACCTTTGTTGCACTACTTGGAGTAGGCCATTCAAGGATGCCCTTCACTTTCTTAGTGTTCATTTTTAGACCTTCTATTGATACTATGAATCCCAAATACACCAACTCCTTCTTCACAAAACTACACTTCTTTAGATTTATTTACAATTTTTCTTCCCTCAACTTATCAAACACCTTATGAGTATGCATCAAATGATCCTCTAATGTCTTGCTAAAGATTAAAATATCATCTAGGTAAATAATGACAAACTTAGCTAGAAACTCTTTTAGTACTTCATTCAAGAGTCTCATAAATAAGCCCAAAATCTCCTTAGACATAATCCATAAAATAAACTTAATGGGGAGTAGCATGAAATGCAACCCTAGAATCTAAAACCCAAGAATTATCAACACTTTCTAAAGAAAGAAGCAAAGCATCCTCTTGAATTTGTTACTTAGCACATTTGTCTCCTTGTTCCCTTCTAGTTTATCTCCTTTATTGTTCTTTTGAGTCCAACAATCTTTCTTCTTATGCCTTCATTTACCACAATACCAAAAATCTCTTGGTCCTTTGGATTGAGACCTCTTTCCCTTTTATTTTCCTCTTGATCTCTCATGATTTCCAAAATTACTTCCTCGCACAGTTATTCTACCTCTACATTGTGCATTCAAAGCACTTCCTAATGTAGATCCACCTAAGGTTTTCCTATGAGCTTCCTCACTCAGAATAACACCAAGCACATCATCAAAGTTTACGGTATTAGATCCAGAAACATAATTATTCACAGTCATTACCAAGCCATTCCAGCTTTTTGGCAAAGAACACAAAATCAAGAGAGCCCAAATTTCTTCATCAAAATTAATATTCACAAAATATAATTGGCTAGTAACTATATTAAAATCATTTAAATGATCTGCAATAGATCCACCTTTTGCCATCTTCATGTTAAATAAATGCTTCATGAGAAATATTTTATTTAAAGTGGAGGGCTTTTCATATATCGTTGATAGGGCTTGCATCAACTCTTTTTTTGTCTTTACTTTTGTAATGTTAAATGTCATAGATGGTGCCAAACATAATTGAATGCTTCCAAGAGCCTTTCTATCTAAAATCTGTCAATCCTCATATGTCATAGTTCCCCATTTCTTGGTTTTTCCTTCCAATGGCTTCCATAAATCCTTCTGATAAAGATAGTCCTCCATTTGCATTTTCTATAATTAAAATTTTTTCCCATTAAACTTCTCAACCTTTAGCTTACCCTTTTCTTTCATCACTCCCACTCAACTATGAGACCTTCTTGTAGAGGATAGCTATAAAAAAAAATGATGACAGTCTTGGCTAAAAAAAATGATGATAATCTAACTCTGATACCAGTTGTTAGGATCAACCAAAGATATAAATAACAACTACATGCAAATATAACCAATATCAAAAAATAATAAAACACATAGATGAGAACATAAGACACAAAGATTTAGCATGGCTCACCCAATCCGTGGGCTACAACCACCAAAATCAAGTCCAATATTATTATTATCGAGTGATTATAATCCACAATCCCTTACAACTCAATACCACCGTAAGAAGATACAATCCCATCATATATAATGAAATCCCTAACCCTAAGCCATTTGATACAAACTTTTGTCGCTTTCAAAATTAGGCCTAGAATAATTCATCCAATAGAAAAATAACACCTGATGCCTTTTACAATAGTAACTCATTTTTGGCTTCGGGGGTGATGCCCCCAAAAACCCCATGGTGGTGTTGCCCCTCCACCCCACCCTGTACTAAGATAGGGAGCACACCTAGGGCATTACCCCTTGACCCCGTATTGGGCGCACTGTCCCCAAACCCCCATAAAAATAATCTGAGGTGAAACTACATTGAATAAACCTCTAAGTCTAATTAGGTTCTAGATCACAACAAAAAAATCCAAGCCTATTTTTGCATATCCGACTATAGATTCCCAAATAGAATGATGAAATAGACAAAAACCATAAATCATTTTTTAGAAAAGTTTTAAGGCCTAAGTCGGCCTGGATGGTCATATTCTCGAGAGTTCACTGTGTACCAAAGGCACTATAACAAAGTCAAAACAATTTCTATAGAAAGCTCTCAAAGAGTTATTTCTAGATCCACATTCACAATTCTACTATCGTGAACCTACACATAGAAAGTAAAGGGGTTTTAATTGTTTGGTAGGGGAGGGCTTGCCTTAGTTAAGCCCTAGATTGAAGGATCAACCTTGAAATGATAAATGTAAATGTAAATGACTAAGAAAAATAATTTTTTGGTTTCACATTTCTTAAAACCTTTGTGAATAAGGATTTTCCTTGTAGAGTGTTGAACATCGTGAATTTTAGATGTAAATCTAGGGTATCTCCATAATTTGTGATGGATCTACTATAATCCTATCATGATGCCATGAATGTAAGTGTGCATCAATGTAGAAGATGATAAATGCTTAAATATAGATCTCCTCCCTTGATGGCCAACATTGTGCTAGATATTGAAGAGGAAATACCCACAAAGGATCCTTCAATGCTTGATAGATATCTCCCTTGCATGAATCCTTGAAAAAGGCTTTGAATGCTTGAAATCCTTGAATATAAAGTATTAAGGTGGTTTTAGCTCTTGTGGAAGTATTCTATGATGTGATGGAAGAATAATGAAGCTCCCAAGTATCCTTATATATGAGGTTTTAAGTGGAAATAAAATATGTTGATGGGAGAGCGGGAATTAACTAATTAAACCCTTATAGCCTTTTAGGCTCTAGGCCCCACAATCTTTGGGGTCAAGGTTGACTTGGTCAACCTTAACCAGGTCAAGGTTGACCTTGACTTGGGTTGATTGTGACTAGTCCAAGTTGACCTTGACCAATCTAGGTCAACTTGGGTTGACTCAATCCTAGAGGAGAGGATAGAGGATCTACAAAATGCTCAGGTGGAGGGAAGAAGAATTAGAGAAGAAAGTGGAAGGAAACAAGGAAAAGGGAGAACTGAGTACATGTCCATCTTGGTCCAAGAAGTCATTGCAGAAAGGGTGCTAAATGGTTTTAAAAGGACAGTGTGTACATTTTTAGATGGTACAACTATATTACCATGTTTTACCTTCCTAATAGAGCAAGCCAAAATAGGGTGGGGGCATATGGGCACCTATAAAATTCACATAATCATTCTTAATCCTAGGTGATTTTGAATTTTTTACTAACATGTTTTGTAAGGTGTGGGTACTAATGATGTTTTCTATAGGATCTTGGCATTGTGGACTTTGTTATATCCTTTATCTTTAGTAAAAGTTTTATTTACTTTAGTTTGCATATTCATGTAGTGTCATATCCAACTAAAGTGGAGGTTAAATGTATCACCTTAAATTTGAATCACTTCATTTTATGACTATTCAATACCTATTTAATAAAATTTAATGTCAAATCTACATTTAAGATGCATTTAAATATTTCCAACTTTACTTGTCCTAGATAGGATCTAGCTAGGACCTAATAGGTCCTCCCTGGCATCCCTATTTCATAACACAAAATGCAAGTACAATATATCTACTTAGGTCCTCCCTTCCCCTTATTTCAATCACTCTAATTATTTCTTTGTACTAAAATGCAATTTTCTCAGAATCTGCACTTTATTTATAAGATTTGAGACCTATTTTGGGAGCTTGAGGTAGTCTTATGGATTTCTGCACCTAGTTGGTAGGGATGTAGTGAATCCCTTCTCAATAGGAGATATAATGTGTCCCTTCTATACCAATTAACGATGTTATGCATCCCTTACTAGGTCTCATTTTAGGTCCCCTTCTTAGACCCTAAGTTAGGGGTTGATCTGAGGCTTAGTTTTCTTTCCGAGTCAACCAATGAGACAAAATTAATTTGGACTCCTTTATTAGAACCCACAATTGTTTCATTTAGCATAAGTGAGAAATCCCTAAGTTATTAAGCAAGAAAGAGAAAGCAAGTATGCACACACTTCATATGGATAAGCCATTTTGGACATCCCAATTTGTCTTAGTACATTTGTAAGGTAGAATCAAGGAGGCTTGAAAATATTCTTTGAAGAAAAAGAGTTATTCATCTTTCTATTTCATTCTATCCTTCAGTCATTCAAGACTCAATCATCGAGTAAATAATATGGATTATGAGTATGGATTAGAGTACTTTAGCTTTGGGGGCTTGGTATTCTTGGTTATCTTCAAATTTATGCATTATTGCTTCATCATCATTCAAGTTCAATCTTCATGCTAGGGTTTGGATATAGAGATTTAGATCTTGGCATCACACATTGAAAGCTCATACATGAGCACAAAACAAATTACTATTGATTCAAATGGCTATTCATGGAGGTAGGAACCACCAAATAAGGGGTTGACTAAGGAAAATGCCTACATAGCCACCTGAAAAAAACCATTTTCAAATATATAAAAATCTCACAAGGAAGAATAAATCATAGAGTCAAATACCCTTTTTGTAGAGCTTTAGAGGTGCAAAACTAGTTTCATATCAAACACTATTTTGTAGGGACACACTTCATACCTACTCAGAAAAATTGACCCTACTTTTGAAAGTTGACCCTACTCATGAGAATTGACCTTTCTTTTGAAAGTCAAACCTAGCTCTAAAAGTTGACCCTACTTCCAAAAATTGACCTTGCTAACAAAAGTTTACTCTTCCAGATGGACAAAATAATTTTGGGTTTTGCAAATCTAATAGTTTTAGGCCTAGAACCAAATTTTCCCTATTAGAGAAAGGTAATGGACAAAAATTCATATTCAATCATTTGGTTCTCTTTTCAAGTCAAGTATCTTATTTTATTTTGTCAATTTAGTAATTTACATTTATCTTACATTCTTGATCATAGGTTTAGAAGTATCTTACTTGGATCTTAAGGGCTTAAGATAGCTTAAACCTATCTTCATGATCATTAGGTCTTGATTTGTGTTAGTTCCCTACTATCATTTGGATTACATTGATCTACTAGGATTTAATATTCTTGAGAATTAGTTGGAAATAATTCTCCTCCTTGATTGCATCTTCTTGAGGTGTTAGACTATGTGATGAAATTAGGTCTTACTCCTTGCTTCACATTCCCCCCTACACAATGACAACATATGCTTATGTGATAATTACATATAAAGATTTTGTATATTAGAGGATGATTGTTAGTACAACAAAGTTGGTGTATAATAGGTTAAGATATGCAAGCTTATATTTGTGTAGAAGGATGAATAAAAATATCATATGTGTGTTTGCTAGATCTTATGGTGAGTTCTAGATAAGTTACAGTCCACTTGCTGAAGATTGGTACCAAACTAGTGTGCAAGAAATAATGTCAAAGACAGTTGGTAGCATATTTGTTGTAACTTATGAATGATTTAGAATCAACATCAATGAGTTTGGGTCATGGTAGAAGACTTTTTTCATGCGACTTTGATTATGATAGCAATGCTTGAGGATAATTGTGGAAAGGTTTTTGTTGTTGTGAAACATGTAGTATATTTTACTTGCAATCAATTGTACTGAAGAAACATGTTGTATATCATTGGAAAATATAATAATTGTATTATAGCATGTGGAAACCTTAATGCAATATTTCTAATTATGCTTATGAAGATGTGTATGCCTCAACATGGTCTTATGTAATTAATTGTATATTGGGGAAGCTTTAACATGCTGACCTAATTAATTAATTGTAGGGGTATAAAGGAAGGATATTTTCCTTCATTGGAAATCATCATATATCATGTATGTAATGTATATGGTCAGTGGATGCGAGATTGAATGCTAGATGATCAAAGCATAATAGTAGATTATCAAAGCAAAATAGAGGTAGATTTATATGTTTGAGTAGGGACTAAAAGGATCTATTTTTATCAAGTAAGTTGCAAATCATCTAGTTCACTTGATTTGGATATGTTATCCTGAAGATTTTATCTTCATTTTTGTTGGAGCATTTAGATAGTGGGTCAATTTGTTTCCTATCATCCTTTAATAGGATTGGAGCCTTCTAACAAGGGTTAAAGGTATCCTAATAGGGATTTTTCCTCTAACAAGGATTGTTGTACTAAATGCATTGTAATTAATACATCTTGTCACAAGGAACTTATATATTAATACATTATCTTATGGGTACCATCCTTGCAAGGTTTTCCCTCAGATCAAGGATTTCTATAGTCAATAAATCATTATTTTATGGTACATAGTTTCCTATTTTTGTGCATCATCATTTTACTAGTTGGTTACCTGAGTTATAAGTTTAGATTTGAAAGTATCTTTGCACAATCAATTTAACACCCCTTAGTTGTGTGTGGACTTTACTTCTTAAGAAAGTTTTGGTTAAATGTAGTTGACCACTAACAAGAGTCACACTTTGATAAAAAAAAATTAGCCAAAGAACATTGAATTGATCTAAATATTATCCAAATGTGACTAGTAAACTTTGGTCAATATTAGTCAACCCTAGTAAAAAGTAGTCTAGCCAATTCAAGTGGGAACAATACCTCATGATTGGGTGCTCAAATTTGGTCAAAATGACCTCCTAGTCATTCAAAATTCATTCTATATCATTTTTAATACAATCCTTAATTTAATCAAAGTGATTTAACATAGTTTTTATACATCTTCTAAGTAAATGTCTATTTCAATCCCAAGGATGCATAATTACTACATAATCAAAGTCTTCATTGCTTGGGGCATCTTGACTTCATGAGAACCCATATCAAGTTGAGAATTAATTGATATTTTTACATGAGCTACTTCATCACTTCACATAAAGTTACTCACGGTAGGTATCTAACCTATTCTCAAAATAGGGGCATCTTAGTTACATCACATCACATCAATCTGGTAATATCTCCAAAATTTGATTACTCAAATTAGTCTCTCAAATGATAATCAATTTCATCATAGTTTATCAAGATTATTAGTAGTCATTCAAAGACAAGCTTAGACTTCCAAAACCTACCAAAAAAATGTTTAGTTACATCTCTACACATCAAGTTGTCCATTCATTTCTTGTTATCAATCTTCATTCAATCAAGGTCAAAGTTTGATCAAGTTTAGAATAAATTCCTAATCAAGTGACCTTGTCAATCTTTGTCCAATCAATATCAAAGTCAATATAGCTGATCCTTTTTTTAATCAAGTTGAGAATCGATCCCTAATCAAGTTACCCTATCGATCTTCATCCAATCAAGCTTAGAGACTATATTGATGATCTTTGTTTGATCAAGTTTTAAATCATCTCCTAACCAAAGAAAAATTCATTTATTTACATCAAATTTTTTCACATATCAAATTTTATTTTTGACTTAAAGTGTTTCTCACATATTGACTCAAAGAGGAGAAAATATAATCACCTTAAAATGGTCAAGAAAGCCAAGAGTCCCTAATCTTGATTAATTAACCTATATGTTAGATTCAATTAACTAGTATAGTTAATCAATCATCAAACACCAAATCATCAAATCCTAAATCATAAATGGAATTTTATAATGATTAACTAAGTAAAGAAATTCTATTTACTTGTGTACACATAATTATGAAAAAACAATAAAAGGTAAAAAGGAAAACAAGCAAAAAGGTGAAAAATATTATAAAAGGCAAATAAATCTTTTCGACCTTAAAGTGCACTCAAATGGATTATGAGAGGGAGAATGTCAATCCTTAGTACTCTTCACATCCTAACCACTCACTAACTTTTAAAATCTATAAAAGAGAGGTTTATCCTATCTCAAGGGATCCATCATCTTGCATTGTAGAATTATAATGTCATTTTGCATTTAGAGTAATTTGACAAATAACAAAAACTCATTTTAGCATAACTTTATTCACTCACATGTATCTAGTTTTATTTTTTGTAATTACTTTGCTTATCATTTCTAGATTAAATTCATTCATCAAAAAAGTTCTTGAGTAGTGTAAACAATCAATGCATCCTAATCTCATGAATCTTCTATTGTAGAGTGATAGTGGTCTTTGCATATCTAATATGATAACAAAACTATTAAGATCATTATTCTCTCTAATTAGCAAGTGACAAACTGATTTCTATTGAGTTTTAGTTTATTTTCTTTATTTTATTATATCTACTAACCCCCACTAAAAGTAAGGATTTATTGAAGTGTAGGTGATTAACATTGAGGCACATATTCACACACATAATATATTTATTTCTTATTGAGACACGTGATAAGATCAAAATATTTTGTGCTGATGGATGTGAATATTATCAATCAAGCCCTTTTAATTCTATTGAGCTCTATATCTATGAGGACATTTTCTATTAAAACATCTAATAAGGAATCTCCTTAAACTTTGGTGAAGCTCGAGACATTTTTTGATGCTCTCTGTATCATTGTAACTACTTTAATCATGTGGAACTCTAAATTTATATTATTCATATCTCTTTTAATTTCCTTTATGCCTTGCCAATACTATTATTGTTTGTAGTACCAAAATAAAAAAAATCCTACTAGCAACATTCCATATTGTAACATGATGTTGATCACTTGGAAAATGGTGTTGAATCTAGCTTCACATGGATCAAAAAAATATGAACAAACATTACAATGCTAATGAGAAAACCTTAACAATAAATATTAGGGAAATAGTGTATTTTCATCGGCATAACATGATACCATTAGGATGAGGTCTTTTTATCCTTCCTCAATGCTTTATGACACATTAACGTGTCTACTCTTATGTATGTTTGCATCTTGCAAATATTCTTATAACTTATGAAAGTATTTTTATCATGCCAATATCTTTCCACTTGCTTAATTCGTAATTTGATCTTTATTCAATATTTAATGGGCCCTACTATTCTCCATGTCATAGTGGATTTTCAAATTTCATTTTAAATCATTTAAATAAAATGATTCAACTCTATTTAATTTTTTTTATATTTCTTGCTACACTTATAACTTGGACTTACCCTTGACATAGCCTTACCATCTTGAATGATATATCAAGAATAAGTTTCTTAATAACTTAATATTCCAATAAGTAGTATATGCATTAATTCAAATCTTTCTCTATGTATTAGATAAGGGCAAATACACCAAGTTGTGGTGTCAAAAGGATGACACCCATATTAGTTTTTCAAAATCTCCTATAGCACACATGCACTATGGGCTTGTGGAGCCTAGAAGCATGCACGCGCTATGTGATTTCACATAAAATGACTACAACACGCGACCCATTTCATTTTCTCCCATTTCTTTTCTTGGTTGCCTTCTCTACCCCCAACAACACACATACATTTTGTAGAAGGTGAAAGGTTTTCTCACTCTCCTCCTCAAAATGCCTCCTCATCACCAGAGATCAAGATCAAGCTCATAGAGTACATCTTCTAACCTTGTTTTTTTGCATTGTTTTGTATGTTTTTTTAAAGTTTTTCTTCAAGTTTGTTTATTTTTTTAAAATGCAATTGGATTCTTATCAGGAAATGTGAATAATCAACCACCAAATTCCCAGCCTGACTAACAAAATCGTCCACAAAACCAAAATGTAAACCCTCCACGTACACAATATCAAAATGAAAACTCTCATAAGGAAGAGCAAGAACCTCTGCAACCTCCACCGATTGCAAGACGTCCTCCTGAAACCCAAGACAATATAATGAATGAAATAGAAAGAGGGAAAACTCAATTAGAAGCAATCATTGGTAGGTTAAAATCTTGCAGGAAAACTAATCCTACGAGAGAACAATTGGCATCTTCCCTTGAGTCCATTGTAAGCCAAGTAGCTTCTATTAGTGGTCAATTGGATATTCGACATGTTAAGAGAGAAGAACAAACATGATATTATACAAAAAAATTACCCTATAAAGATGTGAAAAATAAGGACATAACTAAAGATGACATATGTGCATTGTTTAAAAAGCTAGGAGAAGAAGAAAATGTTAAAACTATAAGTAAAAGGTTCCCCATCCACTATTGCATCCATGATGATATTAGAAATAACTTTTGAGATATATGGTGGATGGTCTTTGATGCCCCTTCCTACAATAATCATGAGGTTCCAATATATTTCTTAAGGAAATTGGATTCTAAATTTTTCCTTAAGGAGATTCCCAATTCTTTTGACATGTTAGATTATCATGGTAGAGGTGGGAGTCATCATTTGAGAGGTCGGGGACACATTGTGACCCTAATGCAATTAGGGTGCCTATTGTCAAGCCACAGGGTGAGCATGTCATTATTCCTTCAGCTGTAAAGGAACATGTAGAGACTGATACTCTATAGACTATCAATGCTTTGACATAGACCATCATTCATTGTGCTAGTCCATTAGTTAAGAAAGGGCCTTCTTTTCAATGTGGTCACATGTGCACATCATGTGGATCCTTATGCAAGTTTAGCAGTCACGTTGGAGACACTATCAATGATGTGTTAGTCATTGATGACTTCCTAAGTGAGATATTTGTCATTGATAGATAGGTAAATTACAATTATAATAAACTAATTTGATCACATTTCGTATGTACAATGAATAACTAATAAATTAGCATGTGTTGACACTGTTCACAAATCAGGGTAAGAGTGTTGATGGCCCTAGTACAGATTCCTTGACCCTAATTTATATCTCGTCGATGAGTCGACAGGTATATATCAATTTAATCATTTCAATTAATACACATATTTAATAAGTAATTATATGAAATATTGACAAAAAAATTATCCATGTGCATTAGTTCTTTGCTGGACCATTGACATTCACAACAGACTTTGAGCCTAGGCATGATACGAGCTTCGTAGAGGTACATTTGTTTCATGTTAATTTAATTCATTTGATTATATTATATTCTATAAAAATATATATAAATTACATTATATGATTTGAATTTGTTTATGTTAGAGACTCCTCATCTTTGCCAGCCCATTGATCATGGAGTTGCTACCATGATCGCTAGTTCAGAGCCATTGACTATAGTTCTAGTTGTTATTTATAATATTTAGTATTAAAGTTTCAAATGGTATTCATAAGTATGATCGAGTGATTATATTGATTGAATTGTTGTAGGGCCTTGTTACTCTCAATGGCTCACAAGCCTTTGAGCTGGATGTACAAAGTGACTATTTGATGGCAGTAAAAAAATAATTAATTTTATGTGTACATGTATTTGATTTCAATGAATAATAATGATTGATTCATATATACTTTGTTTGTATTAGCTCTAGTTAGAGAGGAGCTAAACAAGAGGATGAGTGAGCATGCGAGGAAGACCCTAGCATCCCCATCATCACCCTCCACACAATGACAAAAGACCTCTATGGATTTGTTTCCTTCCCCTCATGGGAAGGAGAAGATATAGGGATGGACACACGTATAGGCATGGGTTGACATGTATCTTGGATTTTATGCTAGTGGACATATTTGACATACATTTGATGTATACATGACATTATATATTTGATGCATGAAATTATTAGAATTACAACTTTGATGCATCAGTTTGTTCATGTATGACATTATTGGTTATTGTAATATATATCTTATTTTTCTTGTTTATGTTTTAAGTATTTCATATGTTTCATTCTAATGTAATTTCCATCCAAAATAAGAATAGGAATCATTATAATAAGCTTTGATAGTATCTTTTGACATGTGAATAAGGCTATGATATTAATTTGTATTTAAATTATACAAGTTACAAGTACTTTTGATTATAAGTAACTTATGTAGAGTTTTTGTTGGGATGAAAATAATGAAACTTGAATTCTCATTACTATTATACAATTAACATTGAAATTTGAATCTTGAGTTGTCTGCATTATGTAAATTTCTAAGCTTGAATCTTAATGTCATCATAAACATGTCAAGATTTTATATATTCTTTATCTTCACAACATGAGAACACTTGAAATAAAGTTTTTAATTTATTTATAGAATTTGATATCAAGATTGCTTGCTTATCCATCTCTTTGAGAACTTCATTCATGGAAACACATTATATATGCTCTTATTATGATTCTTGTAGCTATAGTTCTTGCTTATTTTCTTATATATCTTTTGTATGTCATTATCCACTATGCATTGACTACACTATCTTTGACCTCTTTTGCATGCTGATGGATTCTATACCCCTAGGATGTCATCTTCAACTTCATGTATCTTTTTTATTCTAACAAGAATCGACACACAATATTTAGTAGAGAGAAGATTTCCACAATCCATAGAATTCTTCATCCTGATGATGGATCATAGAGTGTGATCTGAAATGTTGATGTAAAAACAACAACACGATCAAATCTTAAAGCACTCTAAGAACACAATATTTAGTGACTCATAGGATCAATTCCATTTGGTGTGCCCAAAAATGTTTGAGAGGTTAATGACATGGGATGAGATTGGAACTAGTGTTTATCTGACCACTCGGAGCTAACAGAGTAGATAGTTCAATCCCATGATGAATGGTTAGAGAAATTCACCAGTTGGCGAATTTGTACTAGCTTTATGCACCCTAAAATGATCCCCTAGAATATGGGCTCCCATTATTCAATTTATCAATTTCCTAAATCAATGGTTTGCAATATTTAATTAAATCAATTTAAATCAATTTTCTTGATCAAATTCGATTATTTATTTTCATCATTTTATCCTAAGTCTTATTTAATTAAAATAAAATATCCTATTAATTAAATAAAATAAGTCCCCATTTAATTAAAAGAAAACCTCTCTTTTAATTAAATAATTCATCCACATTTAATTAATTAAGAGAAAAACCCCTCTTTTAATTTAATTAAATATTTTCTATTTAATTAAAAGAACTTGCTCCCTTTTAATTAAATAAATTCCACGTGAAAAAGGAAATGAAATAAATAAAAATTAAATAAATTCCTTTTTCCTTCCCTCATTTAATTCTTCTCCTCTTTTCTCATTGGTGAAATTTTGTTTCACATGGATAAAACTTTGTTATCCCATATTGGTTGTGAGAAGCTTCCCACCTCCACATTTTGCTTTATAAGGAATAGTCCTCTCCTCATTTTTGACATCCATTATTATGCTATAGGTGTTTGACATCTATTATTATGCTATTGTTATGTTGCAGATTTGGAGAGTGATTTTTGAAAGAGTTTGAATACTAAAACTTTTTGTGGAGAACTTTTATCTTCTTGTCTTATTCTCTCTTGCATCCATAGCTTCTATCATGAGGTTTCATCCTTGCATTTTCATATTATCTTAGAGTCATATTTGTTTTCATAGATTAATATTGCATTGTTTTTTATTAGATAAATAGGTTTTACAGGGACCCTGAAACCCAAGAGTTAAAACATAAACAAGGCTGATAAAAAGTGTTAAAAGCCCAGCCAAAAAAGAACAAGTCTAAAGGCCAAAGGCCAAAGGAAAAGCCAAACAGTTATATTAAAAAACAAAACAAGCAAAAGCTAGGACAAAAAGCCAGACAAAAAGGAACAACTAGAACCAAAGAAAAGAGCTAATCCTCATTCTTTCTTTCGAGCTCTTGCATGACCTGGGCAGCCTCGTAGACCATCTGGTTCTCCTCGGCCTCCTGCCAATGAGTCCTATGTAAATCCTAGTCCAGACTAGTTTAAGTGATACCTATGGCAGTTTCATCATCAGATTTGGCGTTTCCCCTATCTTTTCCTTCCTTATCCCCCTACATACCACTATCTTTAAGCCAATCAATTAATGACAAAATGTTGTCATTAATCAAGTTGACCAGTGAGATCATCTGGCTCGACAAATTGTGATTGTAATTTTCTAGGTTGTGGATCCTCCTTTCTGTTAGGCTAATTCTATCATCTTGGTCTATCCCCTTCTTAAGACCTGTTAAATTCCTGACTTCTTCCATTTGACCCACCTTCTCCTTGACCTCCTCCAGCTCATGAAAAAGCCATTTGATTGACCTGAAATTGTTAATCATGTTATTGTGGGTGTTGTTCAAAAGGTTCATCCCAGTTTCCCTGACATTATCAGAGATTGCCTACTATCCTTTATCTGCTCATCTGGATGGGCTTGAGGATGGACAGCAGAGAGAGGTAGTGAAGATATATCTAGTTTTCGCTGCAAGCTCTCATCCTCCATTCCCACCCACTTGCATTTCTTCCCACCCTGGTCTTCCTTTTTTTCCTCCTGCTTCTCCTTATCCTCATCTTCAGTCTCCATGTCCTCCTCTTCATCACTGTAGTCCTTCTCCTCATTCCCAAGCATCTTCTGACCATGACCCCTAGGGCTTTTTTTGCTAGGGTTAATGGGAGATAGCAACTTCTTATCATGAGTCGTAACATTTTTACCTAAGAAAGTTAACCCCCCTTCCTCAGAGCTAATGCTTTGAATTTCATCTGAGTCAAAGGAGTAGCTTGAGCTTTTGTTTTCCTCTTTCCTTTCTTATGAGGGGATGTTACTTATCGTCTGAGCCTTAAAGTGCTCATAGATAAGCAATAACAACCCCTAATGCAGAGTGGGGTTAGCAGTGGGCTTCTTTTTGAAGCTAGACACTGCCTTGCTCATGGAAGTCAACAAATAAAAGGAAATGAAACTTTGCTATCATGCCAAAAATGATTCAAAAGAATGAAATGGTGGGTGCAAACATGATCAAACCTAGGGTCAAGAGTAATGTACTTGATGACAGCACATAGAACATACCTCCATAGTTTCATTATGGAATCTGGATCATAGAACGTATCACTCTTTTTCAGGGCATTCAGCTCCTTAGTGTTGTCCACGAAGTCCTTCACTACATTGGTCAAGTGCTTTTTGTCCCTAAAGAACTTAAAACCCTTCGTTGGAATCTCAGTAATAGCCAAAATCACCTCCTCTGTTATTAGAAATGAAACCCTATTCACCTTGACTCTACCGTCCTTCCATGAGCTAACCATGTTGTCTATCACATTTTGATCAAAACCATGCAGCTTCATGATATATCTTGTAATCTTGCCCTATTTCGTCTTCTTCCACACTTTGTCCCTACTTCTCCATTTTTCCATCTCGCCCATCAGTTCTTTTTTGCACCTTTCACCCACCATCATAGCACTTTGTACCCCCACAATTCTCATAAGCATAGCCCTCTGTAACTTCACCACCTAATGGAATTCTCTATGTTTAAGAAAAAAGCTAAAGAAATTAACCTTACTATTGCATAGGTTGCATATGCAAAAAATGACCCATAAAGTGTGCCAAATAAATTGTAATAAATTCCACCTCTTGCACTTTACAATATAGCCTTTATGAATCATACCCTTTCCCCAAAAGCCTTTCCTAGTCATAATTGCAAATTGATCTCCTTTGTACTCCCTTGGATCTTATCTAGCTCAATCAGGCTCTTAACATCGATCGAAAAACTCTTTCCTAGTTGCCAGGTCATCTGTTGGTCAGATTTGACTCCTTTATTTGCGAACCAATCTGCCACCAGGTTTGCTTCCCAGAAAATGTGAGTGACATGGACTCTATTAAATTTAGAAAGAGTCTCATGTGTTTCTTCAATTAGATTTATAATCATCTAGGAATAATGAGAGTTTCCATTTATACATTTAATAATGTTATTTGAGTCCCCTTCAAGCCAGAGATTAGTAACTCCAACTTCAAAAGCCAATTTCACCACATGGCAAGCAAAAAATTTATTCACCCTTGGTTGTAAGCACTACAGAAAAGAAGCCCCACTATTTCACCAAGGGTCAGTGGAAAAACATTCTCAATTAAGATCCACAGTAGAGAATGGCCCTGTGGGGACTTGAACCTTAGTTGTAGGCCCTATAGGCAAGAAGCCCCACCATTTCACCAAAGGGACAAGCCCGATTAATATTGCATTGTTATTTCCTTTCATAGGTTAGATTTCCTTTCTTGCATTACTTTTCATTGTTATCATTTAGATTAGTTAGCATCTTCATTTGAATCCATATTTTTATCCTGGAATATCTTGTTTCATGGTGTACTTCCATGGGCACAAACTAGGTCAAATGGAGGACCTCGATTACAAACCCTTGCACTCCATGAATAGATAGCTATGAGCCACCATTTGAGACCTCATTCTTGAGAAATCTTGGATATAATAACTCATAGAAGTGTGCCCACATTTTAGGCATACATCTTTGGCACCCATCATGGGGCAACCCACCTTTTCTTGCTGGTTTTAGATATTTTTGGAGTTAACCCCCTTGTGCAGATTTGTTTGGAGACAAAAAACCCTAAATCTCAAATATTTGATTGTATCTCCCAAAAATATAATTATTTTGATCTGATTTTTTTTTCCAAGGTGGTGACATTTCAAAGAAGCTTCAATCCAAGTTTTAGATTTTTTTGAGGTATTTTCGATTTTTTATAATTTTTTCTTGATTTTTCATGAAAAATCATTTTTGGGAGAAAATTAGCACATTTTTGGAAAGGTGTTTGAATTATAAATAGATTTTGTTCTTTGTATTTTTATTTTAGAGGTCATATTAGGGCTTAATAATTCAATTTGCAAAAATTAGTCTATTTTGACAAAATGGCTCCCTAGGGCACAAATAGAAAGATATTTTCAAAGTTCTGACATTTTTGGAAAGCTCTTTGATTTTTAATAGGGGTCATTGTTCTTCATTTAGGGTTTTGGATCCGAATTCATATCATATAAGTCCACTCTTGATGGCTAGGTCAAAAATCAATTTAAAAAGGGCATTTAATGAATAGCTTGCATTTAATTTTTACAATGGATCAATGCATGATGTGAGATTTCATTTGGGTTATTTTTTTATTATTGTCAATCTTAAAAATCAGATTTTTAGATCTAACCCTAGTTTTCAATAAGTTAGATATATATTGCATATCTTGTGTTTGCTTATTTTGCTTGTTGCTTTGTTTGTTATGACCGAGCGTTCAAATGTAAACAAAGGGTACAATAGAAAAAAGATGTGTTGCAAAGATTACTAGGTATTTTTTTGGATCTCTATAACATTTGGATTTGGAAGTAAAATGAACTCTCTCATCTGTTTGGCTTGAGTGCTTTTACATGCTTTCATAGATTCACACTTCATTTGGTCCTCTAAAATTGGATCTAGATTTTCTTTCACGCATTTTTGTTTCACATAGTAGTTAGGGCTTATGAACACTATTTGGGAGATCTTGAGAGAATGAGCTTCATTCACTTTCTTTACATGCAAAACTCCTCTTGATGATGGATCCTCTTGTAGGCAGGGAAGGATATTTGCTATTATCTCACTATTCTGCTTGGATTTGTCCTCAACATCCATTGGTACTTTACCTGTTGAGATTGGTCGTGTTTGTTGTTTTATTTTCCAAAAAGTTGGTGAGGTGATTTCAAATTAGTGTGTGAAAGAATCTTGTTTGCTATGTTTGGATAAGGTGAAGAGGCTAGAGGAGTATGCTATGTTCCCTTTTAGGCATATTAGAGACTTGGAACCCTTGAATCCAAACCAAGTCCCCATGTGGGACAACTTTGTGAGTCTTCCTTGATTAGAGAGGGTTAAACCATAGTGGACATTTCTTTATTGGGTCAACCACATGGATGGTACCTCAAGCAATAATAGCCATTTTTGATGTGGTAGTAGCAACCGCTATATAAATGTCCTTATGGGGGAAATCCTCATGGGTGTAGTCTTTTGTTGGGTTGTCAGATCTCATCAATATCTTTGATTGATTAAATTCTCATAATATGTCAAAACCTTAGTGTGCCAGGATTGGATTTTGCCCAATTTAGATTGCAAAAGCTACAGAGTTGAACATTACTAAGAACCATAGTACTGCCAAATTTTCTTTTCTAAGACTATGTGCATGATTGGAAAATATTTTGAAAACATAAACAGTAGTGGTTCTAGGAACTAGATTGATACTGCAACACTATTCTTATTCATGTGCAATGTTGCTTTGTCTCTTGCTCATTGTTTGAAGACATTTGCTTGAAATCCCTGATTGTTGTCCTGCGTGCTTGGTTCATAATTAAAAATATATTGATACACCTAGTTGGACATTTAAAATGAACAAAATTTGAGTTCTTGATTTGTGACTTTATGATCAAACTACTTTGTTGTCCTATTATTTCTAATCTCCCTAGGTTGATCCAATTCAGATTAGGCTACTTACCCCCTTGTTAGAAGCTTGTTTGCACCTTGGGTTAATGTGCTTTGACCTCTTGAATTAGTAATCATTGATTTCACAAGAGACCTTGTTTGGAGTTGGTGAGTTAGAGACTATCCTTATTGAGAAAGATATACCTTGGATTCTTTGATATTACGCTTGGAGAGTCTTAGTAATCTCTTGTCCATCCACTTTCATCAAAATTAAATTTTAATTATTTATAATTTGGATAAATCATCCTCCTAGTCCATATGTGCTAGGGTATTCACCCAAATTTGTGGGCACCTCTATGGTAGTGTTGGTTTACACCTATTGCAATACTTGATCTTATCATTTCTTTCTTGGACAAGTGAGTGCTTTTTCTATCCTAGTTTGGTACCAATGTCTCTTAAGGTTATCCTATCAACTAGTACCTTTTCTTTCATGTTGGTTACAAGTGCTATTACATGTTTCTTAACATTCAAATGAACTCAAATGGTATCAAACTTCCCAAAATGACTCTTGGTCTTCTTTATTCTTCACCTTTTATGTCTTTCTAATCTCCCATTTCCATTATTCCTATTATTCATGTCTTCTTGATTCTTCTCCTCCTATTATCATATATTCTACCTTCTTCTGTTCATCCTTTCTCTTCTTCCATGCTTGATTTTTCTTCTTCTAGAACCATGGATCTTGAATATCTTGTTAGGGACTCTCGTTTGAGCATAGATGAACTTGATCTCCTTGTTAAATTTGAAAAGTGTTGCTACTACAATAGATATATGGATGCTAACCTTGTGACAAAAAATGATTGAAAAAGGGAAGAAATCAGATGTTCTTTCTAGGATCATACACAAGATCATATCACAATATCCTTCTTCCAAATATTTCTTACCTTCCAAGTCTCACCATGATTCTTCTAGATATTATTCACACTCTTCATCTTCTAAGTCTTATCATGATTCTTCTAAATATCGTTCAAATTCTTCATCTTCTAAGTCTTATCATGATTCTTCTAAATATCATTCACATTCTTCATATTCCAAGTCTTACTATGATTCTTCTAAATATCATTCATGTAGGTCTTCACATACCTCTTCTTCATGATATCATTCTTCTTCTACTTCTACCAAAAGTCTTATTCCTCTTATTGAGGCATACCATAATGAACAACATGAAAAGTCTTGTGATATACCTATCTATAATGCCTATACTGACAATGATTATGATGATGATGACTATTATATTCCTATGAGTCCTAAAAGTCCTCCTAGTCCTATGCTTGTGCTTAAAGGGGATGAGTCATGGAAAGATATTGATGGTAATCCATATGACTCAAATTTTGAAAACAAGATTGATAAATTTTGTGAACAATACCTAAATGATAAATCTGCATTTTTTGAGGAAGAGAAAGCATTTTTTTGCACTAAAATAAAACATCAATGGCATAAGAGTTCCTATTCTAAGAACCCTAATGCTGAAAATAAAGATTAAACTCTTCAGCAAGATCATGTTAATGTTGAACCTTTGTCTTTTGATGATCCCCTTCCATCTTCTACTTCCTCCACTATCCATACATCCCCTAAAGATTCTGAGTCTCTCAAATCTTATACCAATCTTTCATCCAACAAAGATCCTAATGCTTTTCATATGGTTCCCTATAGTTATCCTCAAAGGCTACCTCTTAAAGAAACTCAAACTAACCTTCACCTAGCTGCAAATACTTTAAATAATGTTAAACCTAAAGAGCCTAAGCCTTCACACACTATAATGCTTACTTTAGCTAGTCCTTCATCATCTATTCCAAAGTCTTCCATACAATTCCAACATGCTTCCTTCTCCTTAGGAGTAGCTTCATGTATAGAGGATTCTAAAAATAATAAAGAAAATAATATAAAGAAAGATCAAGATCAAGAACCCTCAAAGTCATCCAATAATTTTCACAATGTCTTTGATTCATTTCATGGTTCTTTTGATCATATATGCCCTTCCTCATTCATTCCACCATGTCTTAAGTCTTCTCCTAAGCAAGATCAAACTACTACTTACACTACTGAGCTTATTGACAATCAAAATGACCTTAATACAGTTGCACCTTCCAAAGATGATACTTCCATTAAGGTTATTAAAAATAGTGTTATTACTTCCAATGTTGAGCCTCTTGAAAATCAAGAGCAAAACTCTACTCTTATGCTATCCAAAGATCCTTGTCAAGATCAAAGTCTCCCATATTCTTGTTCTACCACCCCATGTTCCCTTCCACTTTCCACTCTTCCTAAGTCTTCTCAAGCTTCAAGTACTCCTATCAAAGAAGTTGCTCCTATTCAATATGTTCATGATCCTATTGAAAATCCTAATGCTCACTCTAAAGATGTTGATGTCCTTGATTGTCATATAGATGTTAATGAACTTATTGATTGCCCTTTTGCATCTTCCACATCCATCCTTGGATCTCCCCCATCAATACTAAATGCTTCATGTCTTCCTTCCATCTTGGGTCCTTATGTCCCTTCACTTTTCCCTCTCAACTCTCCTAATTCATCATCCATCATGGGTCCTTACATCCCTCTCTCTCCCATCTTTCCTCAAGATCAATGTAGATGCATATCCTTGAATCCTTTTCATCCACCCACTTACCTAAACCAATCATATCATCATTCTTCTTCCACAAGTCCCAAATCTTTTGGAAGTAACCTAAATGTTCAATACAAAAAAAAGAAGCAATTCAAGAATCCATATAAAAAAGAAGACCACCATGTCTCCTCTAATCGACATGGGGGCATAAAGTCAAAAGAGATACCTAAGAAGAAAATTATAAGACAAGTATGGGTTCCAAAATCCATCATTGAAGATATTATCTCTATATCATCAAAAAGAAATGTAAAGAAGCCTATGACTATATGAATTCCAAAGTCTCTTTGAAAAATTCTAATATTGAACAACAATTGAAATTGACATTCATGCTTCCAAAGAATTCCACTTCATCTTCTTCCAAAAGCATTCTTCCATTCTATGTGCCTAAACCTCAACCTCTTCTATCCACTCACCATATTCCTTCACATATTCCTTCATTCACATTTTCTCTATCCTCTTGCCACCCTTCAAGGTGTGTGTTGACATTGATCTTGCCTTCATTTCCATATTCCAATCTTACTCACTTTGCATAAAGCCATATCCTCCATTTTTGTCTTCCATCTTCCTTTCCCTATCAACATCTTTGAGCATATCATTTTGACTCATTTGCATGTCCTGGTTTAAAATTTCAAGGAGCATTATCTAAAAAGCTTGACTTCTTCCAAAAAATTCAAAAAAATTCAAAAATAAAATTATAAAAATAAAATAAAATGAAAATTTGAAAATATGCCTTGGTGAAAACCTAGTAATTAGGCACCTTGGTAGCAAAAGTAAAGAGAAATAAATTCATCCTATGGTGAAAACCACTCCCTTGTGGTGCCTTGGATAAGTACCATGATGAAAACCTGACAATCAGGCATCATGCATAGTTCTTCTACATCTTTCATACATTTTTTCTTCTCTCTTTGATCTTGACAATGTTGACCTATACACAAACATTTAGCTATCTTGTGAGCTATCTTATGATGATCTTGTTTTCATTCCTTTCATGTTTAGCCTTCATATCTATTTTCCTCCATTCATTCTAGTCTTTCCCTATTCTTTTCCCATTTACCCCTTTGGTCTTGATCTAACAAAAATGAGTAAAATATGATGCTATGAAACCTCTTGACATGTCTACTCCTTTGGATTGTATCTTTCCCACTTTTACATTATGTTTTCATGAATTATCTTATGTTGGCCTTTCATTTCTTATCCACATGTACTTTACATGATAATTTTTCCCTAACTTGGGTACTATTGAGGGGTTTTCCCTTGAGAATTTCTTCCCTTTATTCTCCTTCATTTTCTTGTCTTTCATTCTCTTGTCTTCCATTTCTTCCACCAGTTTGCTAATCACACTTGCCCTCCACCTTACTGGACATTAGGACTGCACAATGTGATCTTGCTTGAGATTTTGATGCTCATTCTATCTAGGGGCATTATATATAATTTGTACATATTTATTGATCCTAAAAAATACAAAAAAATGATATATTTCAAAAATCCAAAAAAATGATATATTGTGAAAATTCTAAAAATTGAAAAATATCCTGAAAAAATGATCATTTTAGCAATAGGAACTTTGATGTGTCTCCAAAAAAAATTACATACTCCAAAAATTCAAAAAAAAATCAAAAATTTCAAAAATTCAAAAAAAAACTAGAAAAAGTGCCTTGGTGAAAACTTGGAAATAGGTGCCTTGGTAGCTAAAATACAAAAAAATTATAAAAAGTCCTAAATTTTTTTTTAAAAAACTTCAAGTGGTGAAAACCTAGAAATAGGTGCTACTTGTGGCCTTTGCACCCTTGTTTCTTAGTGTGCGTCCTTGAGACTTAGCCTTTCTCCATCATGTCATGTCCTTGTTGCCTTGGTTTGGAATTGGTCTTTGTCTAGGGGGCATAACTATGTTAGCTTCGGTCTCTTGGATGCGTTAGTCTTTAGGACACCTCGTAACCGATGTTTTTCAACACCATCCCAATTGTATTTTTAGATACAACCCCTGACATTGAGTGTTTTTCAATACTTATTGGTTTGGTCTTACCTAGTTTTGTCATGTCATCTTACCTGTTTGCAAGCATTCAATCCTTATCCTCAGAACTTGATATCAATTAACACACTTAAATTTTAAACACAACACTTAATGGTTGACTTATGTCATGATCTTTTCTTTGTTTACTACCTATTATTGATTTTTGTTGAGTGTCCTTGTCTAATAATTCTCTCCAAGATGCATAGCTAGAGGACTTGGGGCATGGGGCATGTTTTTATTTGTTTTCTTCTTGTGGGTGTGGTCTTGAAACTCTATATTGTCTCTTGTTGTCCCCTTGAATCACTTAGGATATTTAAGGCATCATCCTTGATTGCTTTTACACAACCGTTCTTATGGTCATCATGGCATCTATGCCTTGATGCGAGCATGGTTTTGCTAAATTAAATTGGGTAAGCTAACATCAAAGTCATTTTGAATTTTATGTCCTTGATTCTTATTTTAGAATCTTTCCATATTCTGATCTAACATAAATCACATTCATATTTTCATAGTTGCGCTTGTGACTAGTGATGATTGTGTGATTTTTTGATGTTCATTAATAATGGTTCAATGATGAACTTAATTTCCTTTACATTATCTAATGAATGATGAACACAAAAATCCTATGTTATAGTTGCTCTATTGCAAGTACACCTTTGCATTTTCATGTAGCTTGCATTGTTAGACTTCATGTTAGTTTGCATTTTTAGGCTGCATTATGAGTTTGAGAGGGTTTTCCCTTCATCTTTCTTATGGAATTTTAATCAACTATGGTCACATTTTGATCTTCATTTCCTTATCTTCTTTTGTGATCTCAATAAAAATTTCTATCTTAAACAGTTGATTGATTTTGGGGCATTTTCTTTTCTTCTTTCTATTTATTTCCATATCTTCCAAACTTCTATCTTCCATTTGCTTTTTCCCTACTTCTTTTCTTCTAAATCACCTTTGGGGCATAATATTTCATGCTTGATGATCTACCTTGGTTTTGTGATTCTTATATCTTTCATCTTACATCAAGAACCTTATATATAGTTTGATTTGATCAAATTTATCAATTTGTTGTTTCTCCTCTATCTCATTTTGATTTCGATCATGAGGGGCGGTACTTATCAAATTCAATGCTTGATTTAGTTTTATCAATTTTATCCTCGATTTTTTCAAGTCAAAATTTATTTGTATTTTTAATCCTAATGTGCTCCCAAATCGATCACACATCTAGGTTGTTTTGTGATCCCAAATCGATCTCACACTTCAATTTCTTTCTTTGACTACATGTGTTCCCAAATCGATCACACATTAGTCAAAGAGGGGCAAATGTATGCACCCTAAAATGGTCGCCTAGACTATGGGCCCCCATTATTCAATTTATTAATTTATCAATTTCTTGAATCAATGGTTTGCAATATTTTATTAAATCAATTTTCTTGATCAAATTCGATTATTTATTTTTCTAAGGTTGATCATTTTATCCTAAGTCTTATTTAATTAAAAGAAAATCTCCTTTTTAATTAAATAAAATAAGTCCCCATTTAATTAAAATAAAACCTCTCTTTCAATTAAATAATTCATCCACATTTAATTAATTAAGAGAAAAAGTTCTCTTTTAATTTAATTAAATATTTTCTATTTAATTAAAAGAACTTGCTCCCTTTTAATTAAATAAATCCCATGTGAAAAGGGAAATGAAATAAATAAAAATTAAATAAATTCCTTTTTCCTTCCCTCATTTAATTCTTCTCCTATTTTCTCATTGGTAGAATTTTGTCTCACATGGATCAAACTTTATTTTCCCATACTAGTTGTGAGAAGCTTCCCACCTCCACATTTTTCTTTATAAGACAAAGCCCTCTCCTCATTTTTGACATCCACTATTATGCTATTGTTATGCTACAGATTTTTAACATCCATTATTATGCTATTGTTATGCTGCACATTTGGAGAGAAATTTTTGAAGGGGTTTGAATACTAAAGCTTTTTGTGGAGAACTTCTATCTTCTTGTCTTATTCTCTCTTGCATCCATGACTTTTATCATGAGGTTTCATCCTTGCATTTTCATATTATCTTAGAGTCATATTTGTTTTCATATATTAATATTGCATTGTTATTTCCTTTCATAGATTAGATTTCCTTTCTTGCATTTCTTTGCATTGTTATCATTTAGATTAGTTTTCATATTCATTTGCATCCATATTTTTATCCTTGAATCTCTTGTTTCATGGTGTACTCGCATGGGCACAAACTAGGTCAAACTGAGGGCCTCCATTGCAAACCCTTGCACTCTATGAATAGAGAGCTATGAGTTGCCATTCGAGACCTCATTCTTAAGAAATCTTGGATATAATGACTCATCGAAGTGTGCCCACATTTTAGGCATACATTGACCAACATTACAAGTTTTAGCATCATCTAAGATGGGCCTGCAAAATTAAAATGGAACCAAATCTTCAAAAAGAGAGAGAGATTATTGTAGGTGTTGACAACACAATTTTTGTAGTGCCTGAGATTACATTGATACCTCACACAAACTCTGAGATATGCCATGTCAAAGATTGTTGTCCTATGGCTTTTAGTGACTCTCAAGGTCAATTCTATCTGGCATGCCTGATAATTTTTGAGTGATCAATGGGATGAGATGAGATTCATATTAGGGTTTACTCAGCCAATCAAAGCTAATGGAGAAGATAGTTTAATCCCATAACTTATGATTAGAGAGATTCACCAGTTTGTGACTTTGTACTGGTTAACACTACAAGTTTTAACATCACCCGAGATGGGGCTGCAAAATCAAAATGAAATAAAATCTCAAAAAAGTGAGAGATGTTATTATAGGTGTCACTAACATGATCTTGTATAACCTAACACTGTAGCCATACCTCACATGAGCTCCGAGATATACCCCATCAAAGATCACTTGCATATGACATTTAGTGACTCTCAAGGTCAATTACGTCCAACATGCCTAAGAATGTTCAAGCAGTTAGTCAATGAGATAGATTGAGCTTAAGACTAGTGGTTACTTGACCACTCGGAGCTAATAGAGCATTCAGTTTGATCCCATGATGAACATTTATAGAGATTCACCAGTTGGCAGCTTTGTACTGGCCAACACTACAAGTTCTAGCATCGCCCAAAATGGGGCCACAAAATCAAAATCAAATTGAATCTCCAAAAAGAGAGAGAGGTTATTGTAGGTGTTAAAAAAATGATCTTGTAGCACCTAATATTGAATCCATACCTCACACAAGCTCCAAGATATGCCCCATCAAAGATTGCTTCCCTATAGCATTTAATGACTCTTAGGATCAATTTTGTCTGGTGTTCCTAAGAAGGGTCAAGTGATCAATGGGATGAGATGAACTGAGAAATAGGGTTTACATAGCTACTCAGAGTTAATGGAGAAAATAGTTTGATCCCATGACAAACAGTTAGAGAGATTCACTAGTTTGTGACTTTGTACTGACCAACACTACAAGTTTCAACATCACCTGCGATGTGGCCACAAAATCAAAATCAAATCAAATCTCCAAAAAAGAAGAGATGTTATTGTAGGTTTTGACAACACAATCCTGTAGCACCCAACATTGCATCCATACCTCATAAGAGCTCTAAGATATGTCCTTTTAAAGATCGTTGCCCTATGGCATTTAGTGACTTTCGAGGTCAATTCCATGTAGCATTCCTGAGAATGTTTGAGTAATCAATGAGATAAGAAGAGCTTGGAATAAGGGTTCACCTAGCCACTCAAAGCTAACAAAGTAGACAATTTGATCACACGATGAACGGTTAGAAAGATTCACCAGTTGGTGACTTTGTATTGGCCAAAAATACAAGTTTTAGCATCACCTGAGATGTGGCTGCAAAATCAAAATGGAATTTAATCTACAAAAAGAGAGATAGGTTATTTTAGGTGTCAATAACTTGATCCTATAGCACCAAACATTGCATCTGTACCTCGTACAAGATCCAAGATATGCCCCATCAAAGATTAATATCCAATGACATTTAGTAACTCTCAAGGTCAATTATATCTGGTGTGCCCAAGAATGTTTGAGCAATTAATGGGATGGGAAGAGCTTGGGACTAGGGTTTACCTAACCACATAAATCTAACAGATAAAATAGTTTAATCCCATGATGAATGGTTAGAGAGATTCACCTGTTGGTGACTTTATACTAGATAACACTACAAGTTTCAACATCACACAAGATGGGGCTACAAAATAAAGATGGAATAGAATCTCCAAAAAGAGCGAGAGGTTATTGTAGATGTCAATAAAAAAAAAATTTATAACTTGACATTGCATCCATACCTTGCATGAGCTCTAATATATGTCCCGTTAAAGATCACTTCCCTGTGGCATTTAGTGACTCTCGAGATCAATTATGTCCAATGTGCTCGAGAACATTCAATTCATGAATGGGATAGAATGAGCTTAGAACTAGGGTTTACTTAGCCAATTAGAGCTAAAAAAGTAGACAATTTGGTCACATGATGAATTCTTAGAGAGATTCACTAGTTGGTGACTTTGTATTGGTCAAGACTACAAGTTTCAACATCACTCGAGATGGGACCACAAGATCAAATCTCCAAAAAGAGAGAGGGGTTATTTTAGGTATAGATAACATGATCCTATAGAACACAACATTACATCCATACCTCACATGAGTTCCAAGATATATCCCATCAAATATTTCTTCCCTATGGCATTTACTGACTCTTAGGGTCAATTTCATCCAACACATCTGAGAATATTTGAATGGTCAATGGGATGGAATGAGCTTTGGACTAGGGTTCACCTAGCCACTTAAAGATAATGGAGTAGATAGTTTGATCCCACAATGAATGGTTAGAGAGATTCACCAGTTGGCGACTTTTTATTGGCCAACACTACAAGTTTTAGCATCACCTAAGATGGGGCCACAAAATCAAAATAGGATCAAATATCCAAAAATTGAGAGAGGTTATTGTAGGTATTGACAATACAATCTTGTAGAACCCAACATTGCATCCATACCTCACATGAGCTCTGAGATATGGATAAAATGAAATATAAATCAAAGACCAAATAATCTTAAAAAATTGATTACGAGATTGGATCTAATTTAAGAAAAGTCAACAAAATTTTCAACAAGACAATAATGAATCTAATTTAAGATAAGTCAAAAAATATTTCAATTAGACAATAATATTTGTTATCTCTAAAAGTTGTGCCTATGACTGGATTCTAACTCAATCAACTTTGAGTAACATGGAAACACTCCTAGGTAGTGGGAAATAAAGTTAGGAGTGAATCTCCGAGTTATAGGCCAGCTCCTCTTGATGTCTCACTGATTTACTTCTTCGAACAAGAAAGATAAATTTGAAGGGGAAAAAAATAGAAGGATTGCTTGGAAAATAAATACTAAAAAAGTAAAGGGAGTGATACACCAATTGGTTGGATGATAGTATTGTTGTTCTGACTTGATGAAACACTTTTGAGTAGCTGACAAGAACTCAATATTGCAAAGAATCATCCACATATAAATATTTCACAAGAAGGATGTGATCTAGAAAAGATGTTAAAGAGAATTCTAACATTTATAATATCACAAACTTGAATGGGAATAGAGTATCTCGACTTGTAACCTATATAAATAATCAAATTCCACTTGTAGTTGAAACTAAGATGGAATCCAAGGATTCAAAGAGAAAATCTCAAGAAATTCTATCAAATTAGAATAACTTAAGCCACAAGTAGACATGATAAGGGTTCTAATATTGTTCCTTCATTTAGATTTCAAAGGTCATTGAAAACATTCATCCAAATTAATTGTAAAAATAAAATGATGTGCCAAGAAAGATATGAAGGACTCCTGAGTGATCTTGACAATGCTATCTTTCTTTAGACTTTAAAAATGTCAGCCCTTTCTCCACATCTTGGGAATCTTGAAATAGACCAGGATTGCAACAAGCTTTAGATGGGAGGGGCACCTGTTAGAAAATTAATGGAAGAGTATAGACATCTTAGAGAATTACATTCACCATTAAGTTTTACACCTCCCATTATGGGAAAAACTATCAGAGTCAGGTTTCATGACACTTGGGCAATAATGGGTCCCTGTTAAGTGTGACATTTACATTTTATTATACGAAGCATGGATTTCTCCTTGAATTTTTTTTAAGAAGCTAATGTACTCTATCTAAACAATGATACTAATGACTAAATGTAAGAAAAACTTGGAATTAGTATTAACATTTGAAAATGGTTAGCCATATTAGATAAATTAGTCTTAAGGACTTAAAAACAACTGATTAGATGAAAGAATGTTATATTTATATTAGAAAATTATATTGTGATCTCATAAAGGATTCAAAATTATATTGAACGTGATCACCTTGACGAAAAACTAAATTAGGAACCCTAAAACATCTTTCAATCGAGTGAGTGGAAATAAGTAAATAACCTAGTGATCAAAGACAAGGTGTTTCACATCATCTTTAGTAGAAGTCAGAGGGTAAAAGCACAAACCTATGTCACCTTTTGTGATATCTTGTACCGTTTCAGTCGGAACACTTCCGTAACAGTTTCGACCATAACGGATCTGGCCGTACACACGTGGCAGTTTTGCACGCCTACATGGCGTGTACCATTTCGACTGATACCGGTTTGGCCGAAAGGGTTACGGTCGAAACACCGACACGGAATAAAACTTGGCGCAAACCTCTAGCGGCTATCATTGTTACTGTTGTAGTTCCTGAATGTTTGGAGAATGGGTTAAGGGTTTCGGCCGTAACTGGTTGGTGGTTTTTCCCTCCCTATTTTTTAATATTTTTTAAACATATTTTTTGATTAGTAGATGTTAATCGTACTTAAAATAGTTGTTTTTTATGTATTTTGTGAGTGGAATGCTTTAAATTATTTATTTTTTAATATGTTTAAATTATTTTAATTATTTTAGATTATTTAAGAATGGTATTTAAATTAATTTGTTAGCAAAAATGTAGTTAAACATGAGATAAAAACGTAGAAAAACATTAATTAAAAGTGTAGAAAAATATTAAGAAAAACATTAGGGTAAAATATAGAAAAACATTAGTTAAAAGTGTAGAAAAACATTAGGTTAAAATATAAAAAAACATTAGGTTAAAATATACAAAAACATTAGGTTAAAATATAAAAAAATATACCTTCTAACATAACCTTATATTAACTACAATCATAACCCATACCACATTCTAACCATAACATAGGCCCTCTACTAACCGAATGAACCACACTTAGATATTGATGATGTTCATTTTAACAACTAGTTATTGTTAGGTAATAATGATTCTTACATTACCAAATGACACATAACAACCTCATGATACATTTCTAGGTATTTTTATCCATATATATGTTAAGGGGACCTAGGGACTCCTACTAGGTCATTACGTCTGTTATAGGTTGTAATAGGTATTCATATGTTTACCAGCACATAATAGGTATTGTCAAGTAATAATGAGTCTTACATTACCAAACAACACATTACTTGATCACTTATGTCAACTGCATTTTTCAATACGTTATCCATACATGTGTGTCTTAAGGGGACATAGGAGTCGTAATAGGTCATACTATTTTTTATAGGTTAGATAATAAATCTTAATATGTATTATTAGGATATAATAGGTCTTATTAGGTAATGATGATTCTTACATTACCATATGACACATAACGACCTCATGATACATTTTTAGGTATTTTTATCCATATATATGTTAAGGGGACCTAGGGACTCCTACTAGGTCATTACGTCTGTTATAGGTTGTAATAGGTACATTCATATGTTTACTAGCACATAATAGGTATTGTCAAGTAATAATAAGTCTTACATTACCAAAAAACACATTACTTGATCACTTATGTCAACTGCATTTTTCAATACCTTATCCATACATGTGTGTCTTAAGGGGACATAGGAGTCGTAATAGGTCATACTATTTTTTATAGGTTCTAATAAATCTTAATATGTATTATTAGGATATAATAGGTCTTATTAGGTAATGATGATTCTTACATTACCAAATGACACATAATGACCTCATGATACATTTTTAGGTATTTTTATCCATATATATGTTAAGGGGACCTAGGGACTCCTACTAGGTCATTACATCTGTTATAGGTTGTAATAGGTATTCATATGTTTACTAGCACATAATAGGTATTGTCAGGTAATAATGAGTCTTACATTACCAAACAACACATTACTTGATCACTTACGTCAACTACATTTTTCAATACGTTATCCATACATGTGTGTCTTAAGGGGACATAGGAGTCGTAATAGATCATACTATTTTTTATAGGTTCTAATAAATCTTAATATGTGTTATTAGGATATAATAGGTCTTATTAGGTAATGATGATTCTTACATTACCATATGACACATAACGACCTCATGATACATTTTTAGGTATTTTTATCCATATATATGTTAAGGGGACCTAGGGACTCCTACTAGGTCATTACGTCTGTTATAGGTTGTAATAGGTACATTCATATGTTTACTAGCACATAATAGGTATTGTCAGGTAATAATAAGTCTTACATTACCAAACAACACATTACTTGATCACTTATGTCAACTGCGTTTTTCAATACGTTATCCATACATGTGTGTCTTAAGGGGACATAGGAGTCATAATAGGTCATACTATTTTTTATAGGTTCTAATAAATCTTAATATGTATTATTAGGATATAATAGGTCTTATTAGGTAATGATGATTCTTACATTACCAAATGACACATAACGACCTCATGATACATTTTTAGGTATTTTTATCCATATATATGTTAAGGGGACCTAGGGACTCCTACTAGGTCATTACATCTGTTATAGGTTGTAATAGGTATTCATATGTTTACTAGCACATAATAGGTATTGTCAGGTAATAATGAGTCTTACATTACCAAACAACACATTACTTGATCACTTATGTCAACTCTATTTTTCAATACGTTATCCATACATGTGTGTCTTAAGGGGACATAGGAGTCGTAATAGGACCTCATGATACATTTCTAGGTATTTTTATCCATATATATGTTAAGGGGACCTAGGGACTCCTACTAGGTCATTACGTCTCTTATAGGTTGTAATAGGTATTCATATGTTTAAACTAGCACATAATAGACTAACCTTACCATCAACCTTGATAAAACTATATCCCATTTACTTTATTAACATTCTTAACTCTAATTCAAACTAGTAAATTAAGTCATGAGTTCTAAATTGTAAATTAACATTTGCTAACTAAACTCATTTACTTATCTAGTAACAAATTTTTCTATCCCTATGTCCTAACTCTCATCTACACTCTGGGCCATAATCATCAAAGCATTTACATCAAAATTTAGATTTTAGTCAAGAATTATATTTTTTTATTGCACGTATGTACATGTGTGCACTTAGTTATCATTTAATCAAGAAATTTTATTTTATTTTTATTGCATATACATGTACATGTATGAATATTTATTTTTCACATTTGCATGAGCACGTTACAATGTACATTAGATATGGTCTCTAAGATAATTTGTTTTAAAATACATATGTATGTTACATGATTGTTCATTTAGCACCACACATTTAATGTTGTGTATTTATATGTACATGTGTTTCAAATTAAATTTAAATTTTAATTATTTTAATTTAAATAGACTTGTATGTTTATATTTGTATATATATGCTTGTACAGATCTCTAGATATTTATCACTCAGATTGTAGCTTCACATTCATATTCTCATATTTATTTTTATATATACACTATGGCATCCAGTTTTGGGGATCGTGCTCTTGCATCCTCAGGGGATGCCAGTGTTTTTGGTGGGGGTCAGAGTGTTGAGTATGGTACAGCACGTAGAGCGACCTCCACCCATGATAGATAGCAGTTATTTAGAGATACAGTGGTGAGATTATCTCATGCTATGCAGGTTTTGGATAGCTCGCTTTCCTCTTCTACCACCCTCCCTAATAGGGAGAAGGTTATAGCAATGTGAGAGGAGTTATTTTGTATGATTCAGACAGTTGAATCATACAACCCTTTTGATGATATGAGCATTGAGACATTTTATTCTTCTTTATCTCACAGTGTCACTGGCATTGTGAAGTACACACAGATTGATGCTAAGGTTTCCACCGGCATGGTGAAAACCATGTTTCCATCTTATGTACATCATCGCAGAGTCAGAGGCTACTCTGCGACGAAGTGTACTGATCCACTCGTTGCACCATTGATGTATCCTCGTTGGTTGGCTACTCATCATAGATGGCCACAGAAGGATGAGTTCCCTCTACATTTCTGCAAACAATTGTTTGCAGAATTTCATTTACACTATGATGTTGACTATACAGATTATCCACGGCATGTTGGGCAGGGTCAGGGGAGACTTTCTGATAGTTTTAGACCCGTGGACACTCCTACGCCCGTTAACAAACGGGCAATGGTGGGTCCAAACCTTTTGGTTATGCCGAGAGGTCCACAGATGGATACTGCAGGTGAGAGTGTTCCTGATGACACAATTAGGACACATATTTTTTTGAGCATCGCCACCGTCGCCACACAGTTACACAAGATTTCTTCTTATCAATGTAGTTGATATATGCTACGGTCTCGAGGTACCGCTCCCACAGCTGCATCATCTAGCACACCTGTTGATGATGATTATGGAGTTGCAGACATACCTTCTCCTGTAGACATTTCTACAATCTTAGAGGTGGATGCATTGCATCGTTTGGCATCATATTTAGCATCTGATCTTTTAGATGCATATCAAGCATTATCTACACTCTCAGGGATTCCACTTCATGACATGAGCTCTCAGATTAGACATATTTTGTCACGTACAGCAGTCCTAGAGGATTCACAGAGGCAGGAGGATATTCCTACACCTTCTACTACTCCTACTACTACATAGGCCCAGGCTACAGCACCAGCCCCAGCTACTCAGGACCCTACAACACCCTCCCCTACTCATGATCTCAATGGCACCATACAACCTGGTCTATTTACTTCCATGCTTTCAGATCAGGGCCGCACTATTGACTTGGATGCTGATACTATTTTTTCATTACATGATTTAGATATCAGTCAGATCGGCAAAGCATTACATAATGCTATGGTAAATATCTCTATATGTTTAGATTTATTTTTATTATAGTAAATAATATGTCTATATGTTTAAATTAATGTATATGTGTGTGTTTGTGTATGTGTTATAAGGTTTGACTGATAGTATGTTACGTTTTGCTGATCTGCAGACAGTGCTGACAGATCCTACACGTCATGAGTCCCAGGTATGTTACAATTTATATATATATA
Source organism: Cupressus sempervirens (assembly GCA_028749045.1). Taxonomy (NCBI): domain Eukaryota; kingdom Viridiplantae; phylum Streptophyta; class Pinopsida; order Cupressales; family Cupressaceae; genus Cupressus; species Cupressus sempervirens. Next base: position 563,045,662 of record CM053788.1, on the reverse strand, counting down.
TATATATATATATATATATATATATATATATATATATATATATATATATATACATGTAGATCTTGATATAATTTGTTTGTACACATAATTAAATGGCTCACTTGTTATCATTTGACACAGGGTTCAGATGCAGCTGATAGACCCTTTTGGGGACAAGGCCCAAGATGAGGAGGGGGGATGTAGCTAATTAGATCATATGTGGCCTTTTATTTTACTACACACATGCTATGTCTAGATACATATTTATATGGACAGTTTGATGTTTTATATGTTATTTCCATATGCATACATTTTATATCCAGACACTTTGATGTCTTATATGTTATTTTCAGATACATGGTTTATATGGACACTTTGATGTTTTATATGTTATTTCTAGATACGTGTTTATATCATGGACACTAAATGATGTTTTATATGTTATTTCGAGATACATGCTTATATGGAGATTTTGATGTTTTATATATGTTATTTCCAGACATTTGATCTACATGATCTATTTTTATACATTTAATATGGGTACATTATATTCTCCAGATATATGCACATGTATGTTATTGATCTTTTAATGTAGACTTCTATTTTATTGATCTTTTGATGTCTTCATCTTTTATGTAACTTATGTATGTGTTATGCACATGTTTCTATATGTTATTCATATTTTCAATATTCAAGTTTACATGTATATGTATAGTTATTCATCTTAATGCCTTAATCTAAGTGTAATTAACTATATAATTTTAATGGTCAATGTACATAACAATATAACATATATTTAATGACATGTCTTAATTAACTGTATAATTAACTATATTTAGTCTAATTATATTTAATGTAGATCATGTATTAACTATATTTAATGACATGCCTTAATTAACTATAATTAACTATATTAAATCTAATTATATTTAATGTCTTAATAATTAAGTCTATTTAATGACTTAATTAACTCTATTTAATGACATGCCTTAATTAACTATAATTAACTATATTTAACCTAATTAACTATAACTAACTATATTTAATCTAATTATATTTAATATCTTACTAATTAACTCTATTTAATGACTTAATTAGTTACTCTATTTAATGACATGTCTTAATTAACTATAATTAACTATATTTAACCTAATTAACTATAACTAACTATATTTAATCTAATTATATTTAATGTCTTAATAATTAACTCTATTTAATGACTTAATTAACTCTATTTAATGACATGCCTTAATTAACTATATTTAACCTTTAAATTAACTATATTTAATCTAATTATATTTAATGTCTTAATAATTAACTCTATTTAATAACTTAATTAACTATATTTAATGACATACATTCTTAATTAACTATAATTAACAGCATTTAATTAATAAAATATAATGTACATGTAATTATATGTAACATAGTTCATATAACATATACATGTAATCTTAACATAACGATTATATACAAACATAAAGAATGTATCATATAAGAACATATAAAGATTATATGTACACATACAAATACATACAAATACTAAAAAGGTTGTCTTAAGGGGAGGTCCTAAGAGACTTGGTCTTAAATGAGATATCCATGTCGAATTTAAATAAAAATAACAATACATGTCCAATTTTTCATATGCAAGATAAATGATCCAATGTACAAAAATTTATATAAAACAAATATCCTATCAATATTAAATATGAAAGTATAAGAGCTATACAAGCATAACTCAACTAGAGCTCCACAATAAGTACATAGGTAAACTAGAGCTCCACAAACAATGTATTGTTAGGATCCTCTCTACTTTTTATTATCTCTAGAAGTTTTTCATGTTCTTCAATAGGAAATTTCCACTTTTGATTTCCACGACGTCCTTTTCTTTGTACTGCTTCAAATTGTAATTTGGTTGCTATAACATGGTTGCTATAGTGTAAAACCTTTTCTCCAGGCTTGTATTCAATAAATTCAATACCACTACCAATTACCCTTGTTTGTTGATAATATGTTCCTTCAATAACAACTAATCCAATTGGATATGACTGTTCATCAGCATCTATAGTTCCTTCTAGCAACTTGTGTTTTGCTTTTGTGCATCTTAAAAGATAATAGTCCACATTTTCTGCATTATTTGGTAAGGCTTGAACTGCAAAAATATCTCCTGCATGTATATAAAAAGAGAAATATAAATTAATTTAAAAAAATATATATATGTATATTAATTTATATATATGTATATATGCACACAAACCTTCCACAACTAAATCAGAAATGCGCTCATAATCGGCTGAATATACAGGATCATGAATGTCAATGTCAATGTCAACATCTTCAAAAGGAGGCTTTCTAACTATCTCCTTCAAATCCCAATGTGAAACATATCCATTCTCAATATTTTCACATGCACTCACTACATTGTCCTTAATGCAATCATCACAAAAACATGGTTTCTCTCTTACTTTAAGTACTAGAGGTTTATGGTTTCCTGTAGTCATCACTTGATGTAAACTTCTAATTCCAGGAATTGTTTGACAATTGTAAGGATTAGATCGATCTATATCTGTTACAAATACAAAAACTAATTGTCATATTTCAAAATAAATATTTAATTAAAAACTCAACTTGATTTGAAAAAGACATTAAAAATAAATATAATTTAGTTCACCTTTCACCTCCCAAAAGTAACGCTTATTGTATTCAGTATCTCAAGTAGCAAAATGAACTTTGCACCATTCAACAATTTGATTTGCGCTCTCTATCTTATTCCCTGTATGTACATAAAATATGCATGTATATATAAAATTTAAAATATATGCTATTAGAGTATTAAACATGTACATTTAAAAAATGCATATATTTACCTGCAAGTTCATGTTGTCGAAGTGCACGTTTTATACATGCTCCTGCTCCATCATGCTCCCCTTTTTCGTGTCCACTTTCAAAGAAATTCCATAAAAACTTAACATTGGTTCTAGCATGTTGCATTGCTAACCAATTAAATGCTTTTGCAGATTTGAATTGTCCTGTAAACGTGAAACATGATAAGTATCTACAATTATCCAAGTACATATATTAAATAGAAATAGACATGTCCAAATAAATACAAGTTAAAATAAAGTTAAATAAATGTGTAATTATTTCGTGTATACTAACCTGCACATCCATCAGACCAAATCCAGTGCTCTGAAACATTTATTCCACAATTTCTGAGATCTTTAGAGAACATTGCAAAACAATGAGCCACATAACTCCTATCATGAACTTTATCATCGCTAATATAGAAATGAACCTCTTTGATGATGATGCGTTCATTTTCATCCAATCTTTCTATCTGATCCACCTCAAATTGTGCATGTCTATAGGTCACTTGCACAAATATTGCAACTTGTTCAGAATGATAATATTGGCTTTGGAGCTCTGTATGAGGTGAAAATGTATAATTCTCAAAAAAATCTACAATTGAAAGTATACAACCAGGTGGAAAACAATTTTTGGAATCACGAAACTGTTTAGCTTGCCATCGTGCACCATGACAATGTTGGATATGTGGATATATCAATGGACAGAACTTGGCCATGAACTCATCATAATGCAATTCACTCTCCTTCAATACAATTTTTCTGGATTCATCCCCTCTATTATTTTGGTATGTCTCATAGTCATATCTCATCCATGAAACTAGTGTGGATTCATTAATATTGTCAACTTGCATAATTTGAGAAAATTTGTGTAAATCTGCACAAACTTCACACTGATTTTTGATGCATTGCACTTTGAATTCATCTAAATCTTCTAATTTATCACAGAATATGGACCTCACAAATTGTGTTGTACTGCTAGGGATGACCAAATTAGGATCAAGTATTGCCATAACTTTTTTAAATGATTGCAAGTGTAGACCAAATTCAACATGATTTCTACAACAACAAGTTTCTCGCATCTTATTTATGCGTACAAAGGAAGGACGTAAACTCTCAAACATTCTTTGACATATTTTGACATTTGAAAATTCTTGTTTGAATGCTTCAAAAAGTTCACTTTGAGTTATATCTATGAAATGTTTTGGATGTTCAATTTTGGCCCCTATTTCTTGATCTTTAATTTGTATAGTATCACGCCTGTTGGAAGAAACACGAGAATGTGTGGTCCAAAATTCAATAACTTGTCTTTTTACTTCTTCAGAAATCCTGTCTTTTCGAGGAACTCTACAAATAGTCACCCAGTTATTCTCAATGTTATCATCTAGCATATTTCTCCTCTTGATGTATCTCTGGACAGTTCTTCTAGATATATGTAGTACATCAAAAATTGCACGTACCTATTTTTTATGTGTCAATTTTCTACTAGATATAGTAGTCATCAATGCTCTACGTGCATTACTCAAATCACCTCCTCGAGTTGTGTTGTCAATTTTGTTATAAGCATTTTGCAAATTTTCAACTATTGTTTTATTAATATTATGAGCATGGCTTTTCCTGTTATCAACACCCAACAACTCTAAGACAGGTCTCATATCTCTTCTCCTAAATAACTTGACAAATAATTGTGCCAGTCCAAATATACTTTTATCCTTGAAATATTCATCCCACATGTTCTGACAATGCTTTTTGATAGTGTTATCATTTATCATATCTTTAGATGGAATTTGGTTTAAAAGTAGTTCTTCATCCAAATCCATCAAATTTTTTATGCTTTCTAATTTGTCTCTATCAATAGAACTGCCAATTTCTTCCTCTTCATTACTTTCATTTTCTTCATGAATCTCATCATGTTCAGGAATTTTAGTAGGTTGGTTTTGAGCATGTTTTGTATGGCCTTTCATTTTGTCATCTCTTTTTCTATCATATTTCCTTGATCTTTTCCTTTTACTACCCATTGAATAATTCAACCTATAGAAAAATAAATAAATAAATTAGATTTCACTAAATATCAGCTAATGGTTCAATATATAATACATAAAAATAAAAATAATTAGAAGAGAAAAAAAGAACCTTCAAATTATTCGATCCTTTGCAATATTGATTAAATCCGCAAAACAGTTGTTGAAAATTGCTTCAAAATTAATTATTTTTTGCAAATCTTCTTTCAATTTTCGTTGTCCCTGTATATTTAATTATTTAAAAAAGAGAAAACAATATTTTTTTAAATCAAAAATTCACACTAACCGCTAGTGGTTTCTCAAGCCGACTTGGGGTTTCAGCCGTAACTGTTCCTGCCGAAACAGTTCCGGCCGTAACTGTCTATGTGGCAGCCAAACAAGCAAAAATCAAAACTTCTGTAAACATCTCACTTTGAAGGCCAATTTGACCTACTAAATTGAAGTATTTTTTAAAACTAAAAATATACTTTAGTAGTTCTTGGAGTCACGATTATGATTGTATAATTTTTTTAAAGTTTTGATTATGAATAATATGTTATAATTTAAAAATATTACAAGTAGGTATCTTAAGATTCAGGAAGATGTCTATTCAAAAATAAGAAAAAAATAGTAAATCATGTTAAATTTTTTATTTTTTTTTAATGGTGCACTAGAGGAGAGAGTCTTCTTCAAGAATATGTAATTTTTTTTTAAAAATATGTAGATTTGATGGAAAATGTTTGACGGGAGAAAAAAACTGTCTATTTCTGATAACTTTGACTTTGACCAGTTATAACTTCAAAAATATTAGCCAAATTTCAATTTTTCCTTTTCGGTGCACCAGGTATACATGTTAACTCTAACATATTCCAAAATCAAACCAAAATATGAAGATTTGCATATATTTGTTTGACGGGAAAAAAACTCTATATTTTTAGTATTTTTAAAAAATTAAAAAATACACTTTAAAAATTCAAAAATAAATAAAATTTTCACTCAATTTTTTTAAAACAAATTATAGACATAAACTTCATCCAATTTTACACATTTCATTAGTTTACATCATCTTCAAATTCTAAGCACAAATGCCACTTTTATTTCGTTAAAGTTGAAGACTTTAAATTCTGATATCACTTCTCCTTTATAAAAGGTGACACAGGTTTGTGCTTTTACCCCAGATTATGTTTGACCCGATCATTCATGGAAGAATTTTAATTCATATCAAGTATGGAGGTGATAAAATAGACTAGTGTTGTTTAGAAATTAGAAACATAAGTAAAGGAAATCTACAGTCTTCATAATCTAATTTTGTACCTTTGGGTTGAAATATTGAATAGATAAAATGAATGGTGAATAAATAGGAAGGTAACACTTGAAGAGCATATCACATTAACAAGTTATTGGGATACCTCTAAACTATTAAGAATTTAATATATATTGTTTCAGTAATCCTAAAAAAGAAAACGAAAGCTAAATTGGAATTTGCAAGTAACATTTGGGAACCTCGAATGATAGGATTACTAATGTGAGAAGTTGTTCAACAAGAGAGAGTTAGTGATGAATGTACACAGAAAGAGAGTATCTCAACCTACTATAAGGAATAGAACCCTAATCAGGGAATGAATCTATATCAATATGGTGGTATGAATGAAATTTAAATGGTGAGAAGTATGTATCATATAGTACTGAATCGGTAAGATAGAAAATGCAAACTTTTGAGTTAGGGTTATGTGAGTTTATTAATGTTATCAAGCTTAATAAGCATGAGTGATACTAAATTGTAACTATCAAGTGAATACTCGTAGACTCTAGTATTGAAATTATTGGATCAATCATAACCCTACAAATTAGAGAAAGTAAAGTTGCGATAAGGTCATCAACCTAATATGAACTAAAGGTTTAGGTATCAGAGTTAAGTAATAAGTGGATTATAAGCCATGAGGCATGTTAAGAATGATGATGATGACCTATATCGACATCAAGGAGATAGTTGTAAGAGTGAATAAGTAAACATTGATGACACCCTAATAATGGTTTTATACCTAAGTAGTTGCAAACCTACAACCTAAGGATGAATTCATAAGTCACTTATGACTAGGAAAACATGAAATATGGAATTATTGATAAGAGTGTATTCTCATATGATAATTAGAACTTGTGTAAACAATGAAATAAAATAAACAATGATATATATATATATATATATATATATACATGATCATACCGAATTTGGTGAGATTGATAACACAACTTCAGCTGGTATATTGTGGTGAATTTGACCTAAGAAAGAGTATGGGTAGGAGCCCTAATATACAACTCTAAGGGAATTGAAGATAAGAAATTTGGTTTTGTAATTGCAACTTAGAGTACAACTCTACTAACACTGAAGTTTTCCATATGTTTTGATCCTTCGAAAAGGAACCAATATAACAACAAGAGGATTGATGGAGACTCATTTTGGTATCCTCACATTTGCACTTTTGAGTGAGTTCTGATCAAGGCAAACCCCTTAATACAACAAACCCTAATTGTAAGGCAATGTTGATAAAGTGAGCTATGTAGTTAGTATGTGGGATCATTCATGGGTTGAGCAGCATGTTCTTTAGACCACCATCTAATTTCAATTCAACATCCCTGCAATGTATTTGGAAGATCTAAGATTCCTCATTTTCCTCAGTGACCTTGGTACAACCACATTATGTCAGTAATTTAAACTTTGTAAGTAATTGAATTTATTTGCTTATATTATATAATTTCATATTTTGGTATTCTAATGTTCTTCCCTTTTTGCCAATAATGTGTTGTGGGGCTGTTTTAGCCAAATTTCTTATTGATGATTCTATTTTACCTCTAGGACATGTCTTTATCTCTTAATTTAAAAAATTTCCTATTGTGGCCACTCTTTATTTCTTTTATTTCAAACTTTTGCATTGGATGTTTCATCTTTGATGTTGAATTTAAATTTTTGAGGCACTTTCTTCTTAATTTTATTGGCAAACTGACATATGATGGGCCTACCAGAGGGATTCCTAAATATTAAGTTGATGCATAACACTAGGGTATGGGGTCATTAGTGAGAGTAGACGTGCCCCACCCTCCCCCCAAGACTTAAAGAATAGGATCAGTGAATATTCATTGACTGTACTAGTATGTTTCTAGATTTGATTGTGTTAAGATTTTTACCATCAACGTTTCGAATCACACTACGTGATCCATCATCAGGATGAAGAGCAAGAGAAGCACAAAAGTATATTGCAGATAATGGATGACTCAAGAAAGATATAAAGGGAATAGGCCAAGAAAGATAGCACACACTCCGAGGTTGAAGAAAGAAAATAAATAAAATATAAATATAAATAAAAGAAACATTAAAAAAGGGGGGGGGGGGAATGGACCGAAGGACAAGGGGGTCAATAAGGGAAGACTCCTGAGGACAGATTAGAAGATAAATAAAGGAGACAAAAGAATAAAGGGAAGAATGATGAGAAAAGACACGAGAAGAAATAAGAATATAGAGGAACCACCAAATATGAAATGACTAAGAGCGTGCCTCAAAATTTTTTTACTAGGACTCAATATGACGAGAATAAAAAGAAGAGAACAATCAGAATAACATAAGCAAGAGTCAAGCAATGGTCGAGGAAGAAATTACACTCTAGCTGATAACTATGCGACAAAATGTATACAAGAGAGGCCAAACCAATAGGAGTGTGTAAAAAAATTTTATGTGCCAATGTGTGTGTTTAAATATTGAAAGGGTCGAATATATATATATATATATATATATATATATATATATATATATATATATATATATATACATATATATATATATATATATACATACATATATATATACATACATATATATATATACATACATATATATATATATGTATATATATATATATGTATATATATATGTATATATATATATGTATGTATATATATATGTATGTATATATATATATATATGTATATATATATATGTATGTATATATATATGTATGTATATATATATATAAACAATGCATTATTATATAACTATGAGTTTGTGCGAAAGAGTATGTGAATATATATACATATACGAGAATCAATATAAAGAAAAAAAAAAAAAACCAACTAAAAAATATAAATGAGGAAAAATATGTGCAGGAGTGGATATATATATATATATATATATATATATATATATATATATATATATATATATATATATATATATATATATATATATATATATATATATATATATATATATATATGGTATCTATGAAAGTAAAAGAATAAACTAAATAAAATAGGTAAGAAATAGGAAATAAATGTGCAAGAGTGGATATATATATAAGACTGCATATATGCAAGTGAACGCCACTATAGACAAGAAAACCCAAGATGAAAAAAGGACCACCACAAAGGGACAAGGACGAGGAAAAGAGACCAGGAGGACATGAAAAGAAAGAAACAAGCAAGAAGGGAACACAAACAAAAGAGACGAAGACCCCAGGAGAACACCCCTGCCCCAAGCCCACCAAAAGGTGGTGTACGAGAAGTGTACCCCTAGGAGCTAAGGCTGCTGCTCAGCGCCCATTAGGACCTCGACGCCTAAAAAGACTACTCCACATGGTCAAAGGGAGCCAAGCTAAAAGCAAGAACCAACGAGAAAAGAAGAGACCCAAAGGGAACAACCACCAACAACAAGGCAGACGGAGAGGAGAAACCCAATTGGAGCACAAGGCGAGAAGAACAAAGAGGGAGTGGGAGACCACCTGGGGAGAAGGGGGGCAAGCAAGCAGGAGGGAAGGGGGGGTTGAGAAAGAGGAAGGTCAACCCGCGTGAAGTTAGTCTCTGTCCCTTGCAGCCAGCATTGGCTGCCAAGAGGGGTTAAGGTTCCAACCATCGTCACGATTAAGGTTAATGGGGTGTTTGTGGATCTCGACTGCTTCTTTGAGTTTTCTTTTAAAGAAGTTATCTTCCTTGGCAAGCACCTAAGTGTCTTCCAAGCAAATGTGATGCTTGGTCGTGAAGGAGTGCTCAGCTAAGGCTGATTTGCACACTCTATCGTGTCTAATGTTGGCAACATGCTCTTTGATCCGAGTGTGGAATGAGCGGCCCGTTTCGCCAATATAAGGTGTGCCACAGGAGCAGACATAAAAAAATTTTACACACTCCTATTGGTTTGGCCTCTCTTGTATACATTTTGTCGCATAGTTATCAGCTAGAGCGTAATTTCTTCCTCGACCATTTCTTGTCTCTTGCTTATGTTATTCTGATTGTTCTCTTCTTTTTATTCTCGTCATATTGAGTCCTAGTAAAAAAAATTTGAGGCACGCTCTTAGTCATTTCATATTTGGTGGTTCCTCTATATTCTTATTTCTTCCCGTGTCTTTTCTCATCATTCTTCCCTTTATTCTTTTGTCGCCTTTATTTATCTTCTAATCTGTCCTCGGGAGTCTTCCCTTATTGACCCCCTTGTCCTTCGGTCCATTCCCCCCCCCCCCCCCTTTTTTAATGTTTCTTTTATTTATATTTATATTTTATTTATTTTCTTTCTTCAACCTCGGAGTGTGTGCTATCTTTCTTGGCCTATTCCCTTTATATCTTTCTTGAGTCATCCATTATCTGCAATATACTTTTGTGCTTCTCTTGCTCTTCATCCTGATGATGGATCACATAGTGTGATTCGAAACGTTGATGGTAAAAATCTTAACACAATCAAATCTAGAAACATACTAGTACAATATAATGGATTGTGGAAATTTGTTCTCTTTAATTGATACCCTTCATGGGAGGGAAATCTATTTCAAATCCAAGAAGCTTGAGTTGCTACGAATTAAGCTTATGAAAAAGATTGCAGATTTGGCTTTTCTCAAAAGATGTCGGGACTTCCAGTCGATCCCCTCCTTTGTCAGGATTAAACACCACCTTTGGGGTGCATACACCAAGCATATTTTCTTGCGTGCAGGTCTCTCCCTTCTCAGATGTGTCATTCAGTCAACGAGAAGATCTATCAATCATCTCAACACCATATTGCTCCCCCTGCATCTTGAGCTCGCTTGCTCCTTGCGACCGGATCTTTGGAATTGTCTTGACACTTCATCACACGCCAAAGCATTGGGGCGACAAAAGGGATGTATCAATAGGCAAAAAAGTAAGTTTGAATTGTTGGCGCACAAGGCGCATCGCTTCCAAGGGATTTCCAGCTCGAGGCAGTTTCCTTCACCCTCTCGCCGCTCATGGACACACCCCCTCGCGCGCACTGAGCCCGCACCGAACTAGGAGACCATTAGTCTTAGCGGGGCCTCCACGTCGCATGACATTCAGACTCAGGCGCTCATTGCAGATGGCGTAACAAAGGTACCAGATTCTCCTAGCTGGCAGCATGCTCGTCCAGCGCCTCAAGTACTCGCGAACTGGCCTTCCTCCTCTCTTCCTTCCAGGACCAAGACTGTTCCATGGTTCAGCTCTTCTCTGTGGAATGACCATCGAGATCCCTCTCTGCTGTCGGGAGTATCGCAACAGTCCATTCCCTTCAACGACTCTTCTCTGGCCAGTTCAGGTACGTCTCCTTCTGCTTGTTTTCCTTCTTCGCCTCCTTCTGATGCAATGTTTGGCACATCTTGCATTAATGACAACGCTGCTGTCTCCCCGTCTAATTATGAACCTCGAGCCCCCCCTCCTAGCTTGGCGCCTCCCAATGGTGTGACCCTTATGCAGGGTACACCCGCCACCCTTGACCGATCTACTGTTGTAGGTGATTCTAGCCTACGTAGTAAGTGTCTACCTACCCTCTCTTGCCCCTTTCCTTCACCCACCTCGGGCCCCTCTCGCATCCACTCGTTGGATGAAATTGGTGGGAAGGATCTGACTTCTCCTCCTTCGTCCCCATCCCTAACCTCAGTCTCTCTAGGTGGTGTCCCACCCAACCCTTTATCCTGCGCTTCTAACTTGGTGCACAATTGGGACAGCAAACTCGTCGTCAACTTATCGAGTGTCACCCTCGACCCCCATTCTTTTAACCTCTTGAAACAGGGTCTTAGTTTCGGGGTGGCACCTCGTACCATTCCGCATGTCGACTTTCTTGTTGAGATTGAGAATGCTATCCGTGCTCTCCCTAATGATGCTGCCGAAGAGATTAGACAGGATTGCGCAGTTGCCTTAAGGCGCGCCAAGCCTCCTAGGCGCAACATCCCCAAAGCGAAGTTCATTTCTTTCAAAAGTTTGTTACGTCACAATGACTTAGTCATTACCAAAGCTGACAAAGGTAATGCTACTGTCATCATGAACAGACAAGATTATGTTGCTAAGATGCTTAACCTTTTGGAGGACTCTCGGAACTACAAAACCTTGGCTCGTAATCCTTGTGCCAAAATTTTGAAAAAAGTCAAAGCTAGTGTCTTGGCCTCATCCCTTGATGCTAACATAAAAAAAAAAGAGGTTAATACCCTCTAGGGAAGTCACCCCTCGCATCTATGGTGTCCAAAAAATTCACAAGGAGGGTATCCCCCTGAGACCGATTGTTGACACCATAGGATCCCCCACATACCCTCTTGCGACCCATCTTGCCAGATTAATCTCTCCCTTGGTCGGCAAATCTGATTCCTTTGTCAGAGACTCGACACACTTTATCGAATTCATCAAGGATGCTCCTCTTGATAGTAATGATGTCTTGGTGAGTTTCGATGTCGTCTCTCTCTTCACTAAGGTCCCAATTCTCGATTCCATCGAAATCGTGAAGTGTAAGACCAACGCAGAGATTGCAAGTTTGGTTGAGGTGTGCCTTCGATCCACTTTCTTCTCCTTCCAAGGGGTCATATATGAGCAAGTTGATGGCGTGGCCATGGGTTCCCCTCTCTCTCAGATCATTGCCAACCTTTATATGGAACATTTTGAAGAGTTGGCCCTCCGATCATTCCCTCTTCAACCTAAGTGGTGGAAGCGCTTTGTTGATGACACTAATGTATGTTGGCCTCATGGGCTTGACAGACTAGAAGAGTTCCAACAACACATCAATAACTTAGCGCCTAGCATATCCTTCACCAAGGAGCTAGAGTTTGATAGTCAATTGCCTTTCCTTGATGTTCTCCTCATCAAAAAACCTGATGGCTCTCTTGGTCGTTGTGTATTTAGAAAGGCAACTCACACAGACTTGTACATTCACGCCTCCTCCCACCACCATCCCAGCCAAAAATTAGGCATTCTCAAGACCCTTGCTTTGAGAGCTTTTAGAATTTGTGATAATGATCACTTAAGCCTTGAGCTTGACCACCTCCGCAAAGTCTTTAAGCTCAATGGATATTCCCCTAAACAAATTTCCAGGGCTCTCAACCAAGCAAAGTTCGTCCACCATTCCCTCCCTGCTCCCACCCCCTCCTGTCCCCTCCTAGTGCTCAATGCCTCTCTCCCCTTCGTTGAAGGCCTTTCCCACAAAATCTCCAAAATCCTTACCAAGAAAGGCCTGCGTGTAGCCTTCAAAACCCTCGCCAAACTTAGAGACCTTGTTCCCCCCATCAAGGACTCTAGAGACACTTTTTACAACTCTGGGGTCTACAAAGTGGTCATCTCCTGTGGCATACCTTATATTGGTGAAACGGGCTGCTCATTCCACACTCGGATCAAAGAGCATGTCACCGACATTAGACACGATAGAGTGTGCAAATCAGCCTTAGCTGAGCACTTCTTCACGACCAAGCATCACATTTTCTTGGAAGACACTCAGGTTCTTGCCAAGGAAGATAACTTCTTTAAAAGAAAACTCAAAGAAGCAGTCGAGATCCACAAACACCCCATTAACCTTAATCGTGATGATGGTTGGAACCTTAACCCCTCTTGGCAGCCAATGCTGGCTGCAAGGGACAGAGACTAACTTCATGCGGGTTGACCTTCCTCTTTCTCAACCCCCCCTTCCCTCCTGCTTGCTTGCCCCCCTTCTCCCTAGGTGGTCTCCCACTCCCTCTTTGTTCTTCTTGCCTTGTGCTCCAATTGGGTTTCTCCTCTCCGTCTGCCTTGTTTTTGGTGGTTGTTCCCTTTGGGTCTCTTCTTTTCTCATTGGTTCTTGCTTTTAGCTTGGCTCCCTTTGACCATGTGGAGTAGTCTTTTTAGGCGTCGAGGTCCTAATGGGCACTGAGCAGTAGCCTTAGCTCCTAGGGGTACACTTCTCGCACACCACCTTTTGGTGGGCTTGGGGCAGGGGTGTTCTCCTGGGGTCTTGGTCTCTTTTGTTTGTGTTCCCTTCTTGCTTGTTTCTTTCTTTTCATGTCCTCCTGGTCTCTTTTCCTTGTCCTTGTCCCTTTGTGGTGGTCCTTTTTTCAGCTTGGGTTTTCTTGTCTATAGTGGCATTCACTTGCATATATGCAGTCTTATATATATATCCACTCTTGCACATTTATTTCCTATTTCTTACCTATTTTATTTAGTTTATTCTTTTACTTTCATAGATACCATAGATATATATATATATATATATATCCACTCCCGCACATATTTTTCCTCATTTATATTTTTTAGTTGGTTTATTTATTTTTTTGCTTTATATTGATTCTCATATATGTATATATATTCACATACTCTTTCACACACACTCATAGTTATATAATAATGCATTGTTTATATATATATATACATACATACATATATATATATATATACACATACATACATATATATATATATATATATATATATATATTCGACCCTTTCAATATTTAAACACACACATTGACACATAAAAAAATTTTACACACTCCTATTGGTTTGGCCTCTCTTGTATACATTTTGTCGCATAGTTATCAGCTAGAGCGTAATTTCTTCCTCGACCATTGCTTGTCTCTTGCTTATGTTATTCTGATTGTTCTCTTCTTTTTATTCTCGTCATATTGAGTCCTAGTAAAAAAATTTTGAGGCACGCTCTTAGTCATTTCATATTTGGTGGTTTCTCTATATTCTTATTTCTTCCCGTGTCTTTTCTCATCATTCTTCCCTTTATTCTTTTGTCGCCTTTATTTATCTTCTAATCTGTCCTTGGGAGTCTTCCCTTATTGACCCCCTTGTCCTTCGGTCCATTCCCCCCCCCCCCTTTTTTAATGTTTCTTTTATTTATATTTATATTTTATTTATTTTCTTTCTTCAACCTCGGAGTGTGTGCTATCTTTCTTGGCCTATTCCCTTTATATCTTTCTTGAGTCATCCATTATCTGCAATATACTTTTGTGCTTCTCTTGCTCTTCATCCTGATGATGGATCACGTAGTGTGATTCAAAACGTTGATGGTAAAAATCTTAACACAATCAAATCCAGAAACATACTAGTACAATATAATGGATTGTGGAAATTTGTTCTCTTTAATTGATACCCTTCATGGGAGGGAAATCTGTTTCAAATCCAAGAAGCTTGAGTTGCTACGAATTAAGCTTATGAAAAAGATTGCAGATTTGGCTTTTCTCAAAAGATGTCGGGACTTCCAGTCGATCCCCTCCTTTGTCAGGATTAAACACCACCTTTGGGGCGCGTACACCAAGCAGATTTTCTTGCGTGCAAGTCTCTCCCTTCTCAGATGTGTCATTCAGTCAACGAGAAGATCTATCAATCATCTAAACACCATATTGCTCCCCCTGCATCTTAAGCTCGCTTGCTCCTTGCGACCGGATCTTTGGAATCGTCTTGACACTTCATCACACGCCAAAGCGTTGGGACGACAAAAGGGATGTATCAATAGGCAAAAAAGTAAGTTTGAATTGTTGGCGCGCAAGGCGCATCGCTTCCAAGGGATTTCTAGCTCGAGGCAGTTTCCTTCACCCTCCTACCGCTCATGGACACACCCCCTCGCGTGCACTGAGCCCGCACCGAACTAGGAGACCATTAGTCTTAGCAGGGCCTCCACATCGCAGGACATTCAGACTCAGGCGCTCATTGCAGATGGCATAACAGAGGTACCAGATTCTCCTAGCTGGCAGCATGCTCGTCCAGCGCCTCAAGTACTCACGAACTGGCCTTCCTCCTCTCTTCCTTCCAGGACCAAGACTGTTCCATGGTTCAGCTCTTCTCTGCAGAATGACCATCGAGATCCCTCTCTACTGTCGGGAGTATCGCAACGGTCCATTCCCTTCAACGGCTCTTCTCTGGCCAGTTCAGGTACGTCTCCTTCTGCTTGTTTTCCTTCTTCGCCTCCTTCTGATGCAATGTTTGGCATGTCTTGCATTAATGACAACGCTGCTGTCTCCCCGTCTAATTATGAACCTCGAGCCCCCCCTCCTAGCTTGGCACCTCCCAATGGTGTGACCCTTATGCAGGGTACACCCGCCACCCTTGACCGGTCTACTGGTGTAGGTGATTCTAGCCTACGTAGTAAGTGTCTACCTACCCTCTCTTGCCCCTTTCCTTCACCCAACTCGGGCCCCTCTCGCATCCACCCATTGGATGAAATTGGTGGGAAGGAGCTGACTTCTCCTTCGTCCCCATCCCTAACCTCGGTCTCTCTAGGTGGTGTCCCACCCAACCCTTTATCCTGCGCTTCTAACTTGGTGCACAATTGGGACAACAAACTCGTCGTCAACTTATCGAGTGTCACCCTCGACCCCCATTCTTTTAACCGCTTGAAATGGGGTCTTAGTTTCGGGGTGGCACCTCGTACCATTCCGCATGTCAACTTTCTTGTTGAGATTGAGAATGCTATCCGTGCTCTCCCTAATGATGCCGTCGAAGAGATTAGACAGGATTGCGCAGTTGCCTTAAGGCGCGCCAAGCCTCCTAGGCGCAACATCCCCAAAGCGGAGTTCATTTCTTTCAAAAGTTTGTTACGTCACAATGACTTAGTCATTACCAAAGCTGACAAAGGTAATGCTACTATCATCATGAATAGACAAGATTATGTTGCTAAGATGCTTAACCTTTTGGAGGACTCTCAGAACTACAAAACCTTGGCTCGTAATCCTTGTGCCAAAATTTTGAAAAAAGTCAAAGCTAGTGTCTTGGCCTCATCCCTTGATGCTAACATCAAAAAGAGGTTAATCCCCTCTAGGGAAGTCACCCCTCGCATCTATGGTGTCCAAAAAAATCACAAGGAGGGTATCCCCCTGAGACCGATTGTTGACACCATAGGATCCCCCACATACCCTCTTGCGGCCCATCTTGCCAGATTAATCTCTCCCTTGGTCGGCAAATCTGATTCCTTTGTCAGAGACTCGACACACTTTATCAAATTCATCAAGGATGCTCCTCTTGATAGTAATGATGTCTTGGTGAGTTTCGATGTCGTCTCTCTCTTCACTAAGGTCCCAATTCTCGATTCCATCGAAATTGTGAAGTGTAAGACCAACGCAGAGATTGCAAGTTTGGTTGAGGTGTGCCTTC
This sequence comes from Cupressus sempervirens, assembly GCA_028749045.1. Lineage (NCBI taxonomy): Eukaryota > Viridiplantae > Streptophyta > Pinopsida > Cupressales > Cupressaceae > Cupressus > Cupressus sempervirens. Next base: position 563,028,471 of record CM053788.1, on the reverse strand, counting down.
GATCCACTTTCTTCTCCTTCCAAGGGGTCATATATGAGCAAGTTGATGGCATGGCCATGGGTTCCCCTCTCTCTCCGATCATTGCCAACCTTTACATGGAACATTTTGAAGAGTTGGCCCTCCGATCATTCCCTCTTCAACCTAAGTGGTGGAAGTGCTTTGTTGATGAAACTAATGTATGTTGGCCTCATGGGCTTGACAGACTAGAAGAGTTCCAACAACACATCAATAACTTAGCGCCTAGCATATCCTTCACCAAGGAGCTAGAGTCTGATAGTCAATTGCCTTTCCTTGATGTTCTCCTCATCAAAAAACCTGATGGCTCTCTAGGTCGTCGTGTATTTAGAAAGGTAACTCACACAGACTTGTACATTCATGCCTCCTCCCACCACCATCCCAGCCAAAAATTGGGCATTCTCAAGACCCTTGCTTTGAGAGCTTTTAGAATTTGTGATAATGATCACTTAAGCCTTGAGCTTGACCACCTCCGCAAAGTCTTTAAGCTCAAATGATATTCCCCTAAACAAATTTCTAGGGCTCTCAACCAAGTGAAGTCCGTCCACCATTCCCTCCCTGCTCCCACCCCCTCCTATCCCCTCCTAGTGCTCAATGCCTCTCTCCCCTTCGTTGAAGGCCTTTCCCACAAAATCTCCAAAATCCTTACCAAGAAAGGCCTGCGTGTAGCCTTCAAACCCCTCGCCAAACTTAGAGACCTTGTTCCCCCCATCAAGGACTCTAGAGACACTTTTTACAACTCTGGGGTCTACAAAGTGGTCTGCTCTTGTGGCACACCTTATATTGGCAAAACGGGCCGCTCATTCTACACTCGGATCAAAGAGCATGTCGCCGACATTAGACACGATAGAGTGTGCAAATCAGCCTTAGCTGAGCACTCCTTCATGACCAAGCATCACATTTTCTTGGAAGACACTCAAGTGCTTACCAAGGAAGATAACTTCTTTAAAAGAAAACTCAAAGAAGCAGTCGAGATCCACAAACACCCCATTAACCTTAATTGTGACGATGGTTGGAACCTTAACCCCTCTTGGCAGCCAATGCTGGCTGCAAGGGACAGAGACTAACTTCACGCGGGTTGACCTTCCTCTTTCTCAACCCCCCCTTCCCTCCTGCTTGCTTGCCCCCCTTCTCCCCAGGTGGTCTCCCACTCCCTCTTTGTTCTTCTCGCCTTGTGCTCCAATTGGGTTTCTCCTCTCCGTCTGCCTTGTTGTTGGTGGTTGTTCCCTTTGGGTCTCTTCTTTTATCATTGGTTCTTGCTTTTAGCTTGGCTCCCTTTGACCATGTGGAGTAGTCTTTTTAGGCGTTGAGGTCCTAATGGGCGCTGAGCAGCAGCCTTAGCTCCTAGGGGTACACTTCTCGTACACCACCTTTTGGTGGGCTTGGGGCAGGGGTGTTCTCCTGGGGTCTTCGTCTCTTTTGTTTGTGTTCCCTTCTTGCTTGTTTCTTTCTTTTCATGTCCTCCTGGTCTCTTTTCCTCGTCCTTGTCCCTTTGTGGTGGTCATTTTTTCATCTTGGGTTTTCTTGTCTATAGTGGCGTTCACTTGCATATATGCAGTCTTATATATATATCCACTCTTGCACATTTATTTCCTATTTCTTACCTATTTTATTTAGTTTATTCTTTTACTTTCATAGATACCATATATATATATATATATATATATCCACTCCCGCACATATTTTTCCTCATTTATATTTTTTAGTTGGTTTATTTATTTTTTTGCTTTATATTGATTCTCGTATATGTATATATATTCACATACTCTTTCGCACACACTCATAGTTATATAATAATGCATTGTTTATATATATATACATATATATATATATATATACATATATATATATATACATATATATATATATATATATACATATATATATATATATATATATATATATATATATATATATATATATATATATATATATATATACATACATACATACATACATACATACATACATACATACATACATACATACATATATATATATATATATATATATATATATATATATACATACATATATATATATATATATTCGACCCTTTCAATATTTAAACACACACATTGGCACATAAAAAAATTTTACACACTCCTATTGGTTTGGCCTCTATTGTATACATTTTGTCGCATAGTTATCAGCTAGAGCGTAATTTCTTCCTCGACCATTGCTTGTCTGTTGCTTATGTTATTCTGATTGTTCTCTTCTTTTTATTCTCGTCATATTGAGTCCTAGTAAAAAAATTTTGAGGCACGCTCTTAGTCATTTCATATTTGGTGGTTCCTCTATATTCTTATTTCTTCCCTTGTCTTTTCTCATCATTCTTCCCTTTATTCTTTTGTCGCCTTTATTTATCTTCTAATCTGTCCTCGGGAGTCTTCCCTTATTGACCCCCTTGTCCTTCGGTCCATTCCCCCCCCCCCCCCCCTTTTTTAATGTTTCTTTTATTTATATTTATATTTTATTTATTTTCTTTCTTCAACCTCGGAGTGTGTGCTATCTTTCTTGGCCTATTCCCTTTATATCTTTCTTGAGTCATCCATTATCTGCAATATACTTTTGTGCTTCTCTTGCTCTTCATCCTGATGATGGATCACGTAGTGTGATTCGAAATGTTGATGGTAAAAATCTTAACACAATCAAATCCAGAAACATACTATTACAATATAATGGATTGTGGAAATTTGTTCTCTTTATTCATTTACTATCAGGAGTAATGAAATTGCATCCTAACATAAATTTGGTTAAGATTATGAGTTAACTATATGGACTTCTAGATGAAAAGGTGTAGGTGTAGCGATGGACCATTTAGTATCCTATCAAGAAATCAATATGTCTTGGAAACTCTAAAGGAAAGGTGATTAACCTTGAATAAAGATCCATTTTGCATTATAAGAAACCTCATTTGAGGGAGGCTCGTACAACTGTTATCTCGATGAGTGGGTATGTGGAAATCAGAAGATCTTATGATATTATTATTACTAGAGATTCTATAAGTATAATTATATTAGATTAGAAAGTTTTTTATATGTGACCTATATGTTTTAAGAAGTGTTTGACCCTAGAAAATGTAACCATGTCAGAGTATGGAGTAAACTTCACTTTTAGTAATGGCAATCAGGCAAAGAGGTTAACATCCCTGTGCATGTATGTGAGTTATTAACCATTCTTTTTATAAGAGTAAATCTTGGAATAAGTCTATATAAGGTCTAACATAGAATGAACATTTTAGTTATGCAACTTCCAGGAGGTAGTCAAAGGCTAGTGGGGGAGGATGTAAGGTCCCTCCTCACATGTACTTATTAAATATAAATTTCTCTATTAAATCTATTATAGGAGATTTAAATAGATATGAAGTAATGTTTTATGTTGTGAAAGTCCTGTTGGTCATTTTTGCCTTCCTGCTAGAATCACCACATTTGAATTCAACATAGTAACGTTCACAAGTTTTAAATATCCAAATGTTCAAAAGGGGCACAAAATACCTTATACTAACCTTATGATTTTTCTTCCCTGCACATTTTAATGTTTCTGCAGGCCCACAAGTCCCCATCATCGGATCGAGAAATATCCATGGTCGGTGCTATCTCGCTATGGGAAGTTGCACGTTGTTTTTCCATAGCGACATAGCGCCTTTTGGCCACGTGACCAGTGGGTCCTCCCTTTTCCTTGTTGTTTCCCCAGTGCCAAATTTTGGTAGATTCCCAGAGGGCGCTATGGTGCTATCAAGAAATTTTTTCTTCTCGCCATTAGCGACATAGCGCCCGATCGATAAAAGAACATGGTGGGACCTCAGGCAATGTGGGAAAGTGACTGCGATTGAAGAAGGATTTTGATTCCTCGCCAGCTGTGCAGATCTTTTGATGTTATCAATAGCCTGGACCCATGCCCCTTTCAAACGCACAAAGATTTCCTCACCCTTGGATAAATTTGGATCAATGGTGGGCGCTATCTCGCTATGGAAAATTGCTTAGAGGATATGCATAGCGACATAGCGCCTCGATGACACGTAGCAGAGTGGGGTTGAGTGTTATGAAACCATAGGGATGGTACCAGTTCAGGCCGAGTCGGATGCCAAGTGTGCTAAAATTGGTTCATGGGCCCAAAATTTTTAAGGGCAAAGCGCAATAATACAATGACTCTTCATGATCGTCAGATTAGTCTAGATCCATGGTGGGCACCATCTCGCTATGGGAAATTGCTCGAAGGTTACCCATAGTGACATAGCACCTCGGCGATGCGTGGCACAAATGACATCATGAGCCCGCCCTTCTCCAAAGTAATATTATGGCTCATCCTCGGTGGCAGTTGCCAGGTGGGTCATAGTACAATGGTGGTATTTCGTTGGTCCACTCAGCCAACTCGATGTGCATTTGTGCAATTTTTTGATCACCATAGATCTAAGAAAAATCCACGGTGGGCGCTATCTTGCTATGGAAAGCTGTGAGGATATTACCCATAGCGCCATTATGCCGTGTAGATCAATGGGGCCGAGTCATGCCAAGATGAAGATGCCAGGTTGTGCCAGGTGGTTGCCAAGTGTTTCATGGGCCCAAAATTTTGAGGAGGCAAGCGCAGTATTATGAGGATCTTCCATGATCATTGATCTCGTGGAGATCAATGATCAGCACTTTCCTATAAGATGAAACTGTGAGGACTTGTTAGACACATTGGCACGTGGCCAGTTTCTTATTGGTTGGCATACTGATAGGTCAAATCCATCTTGCTCACCACCAGATCTCAAAAAATCAATGGTGGGTGCTATCTTGCTATGGAAAGCTATGAGGATATTACCCATAGTGACATAGTGCCTCAACGATGCATGGCAGGGTGGGGCCAAGTATTATGAAACCACTGATTGGTGCCTATTAGGATCATGAAGTCCAGCTAAGGTATAAACAACAGTTAAGGCATTACAATTAGTGGCTGATGGTTAGTATAATGTCATAGTCAGGATTTTAAAAAAAAGGTGGCGCAATTAGTCCATAAGGCATGGTCAAATTCAAGAGGACTTGCGGGGTGGCAAAATGAAATAAGCTCATTGGTCCACATGGCTCATCTTGCTTACAATTTTAGTTTGACTCATTGACTTGCCGATTCATGAGCCAAAATGATGGAAAACCAGGGTTATCTTATGAATTTGACCAACCCAGAATGAGTGCAGAATGAGAGGGACACTCCACTACCCATTTTTAATCCATCTACCTAGTCAAAATGGCTTAATGGCACCATTTTCGTCCTCTCAAGGCATTATTTGACATAGAAGATCAGATATCATTGTATCTAGATCTGTATCCAGATCAGATTTTCTCCATGATTGTTCTTTGCAGGACTTAATGGCAGGTTGTTGCGAAGTAATTACAGTTGGAGGACATCCCAATTATGCCTGAGCTATAAAGGCAAAATTTTATGAGTTTTGTAAGGGTCAACCTTTCTCTATTTTCTCTATTATTACTTTGCAGATTCTTAGTGCAAATTCTCCTATGCCTCTGAACTACATGATTTTCTGCCTTATCTCTTTCAACCATTGGTATGAAAGTGCAAGAACTCTTTGCCTCTTACTGGTGTTTTGTAGAGATCTATGATCTGCATGATTGTATCTCCTTGGCCTATGAATGATAATATAAGTGAATCTCTCTTTCCTTGTGTCATTCATCTTGGTCTTCTGATCTGCATGTGATTATTAGATTAAAGCAAGTCTGAATGGGTATATCCTTAGTTTCATTCTGGTTCAAAAGTGCATATATGGGCAGAGATGGGTCTGAACACTCTATTTTGGTGCATTTCCTCCCTAGATTAGAATAGATAGATTTTCTTTCCATGCACTCCTTCTCCCTTTTCCTCTCCAAGAGTAGTTAGGTGCATCCTAATAGTAAGAGGAAGTTGGCCTTCTTTGAAGACTCAACCTCATAGTTCAAGTCCCACAGCTTGGAGGTTGTTTCCATGTTTCACGAGGTCGTCCTTAGGTAGCAACTTTGGACAAAGGTGCAGACTTTAGTGACAATAGTTTTTGGCATGCTCGGTGGGACAACTTTTTAGAAAATTTCAAGCCTACTAGTGTCAAAAGGGAAGATTTCAAGATCAATACCAAGGAGATAGTACTGGCTTCAGTGTTTAAGCTTTCAGGAGGCTCATTCTTCAAAGTACTTGGTGACTCTAAGCTTCAAATACATATCTGGTTCCAAACCAAAGTTGCAATGATTCATGCCCAAAGTTGAAACAAGGGCATCTTTTAGAGGTAAGTTTCAGTATCAAGAGCTTTCATTTTCAAACCCTAGAAGAAGGAAGACTAGAATATCTTTATCACCAGTTAGGAGTGCAATAGTAACAAATACACCTACAAGATCTATCTCTACTCCTGCTATTAGATCTCAGCCTAGACTGCCATCAATACATATCAATAGATCACTTGTTTATATGGCGTTGCCTAGAGCGTATACTTTTGCCACCTTTAATGGTGGGAGCCCTCTCTTATTAGCCCAAAGACATGACATACTAGTAGCTGCCCTCAAAAGTATACCGGAGTTTACTGGTGAAACTTCTATCTCTCCCTTAGAACACATTCAAGAGGTTGCAAATGTCTACAATATCCACGGTATTATAGAGGATGATGTTGAAGTTAGGCTCCTAGCCTCATCCTTGAAAGGAAAAACACTACAATGGTATAGAGGTTTAGCTCATGGTTCTATAATAGATTGGGATGGATTAGGAGCAGGATTGTGCAAACATTTTGAGGATAAAAGTGACTATTTGTCACTTTTAGAGCAGTTAACTACTGTAAAAAGAGCCCCCCGTGAATGTATGATTGATTTTAATTATAGATTTCAAAAGACATGGGATAGAATACCTACTTCAATGAAACCTACCCTTGGTAATGCCTTCTTGCATTACCTTAGAGCTTTTAACAGTGATATTGCCACTACAATCCAAACTATGAGAGGAGATACCTTGCCTAATGCTTATGACATAACAATAAAATCATAGAACATCCTAATACAAGGAGGTAAGCTAGCTCTAAGGCCTCCTATGCCTTTCTTCCCTGATGTTCCAAATCATCAACCAACAATGGCTCCTCTTCCCACAACTTCTACATCACAATCCCCTGTGCCTCTGAACTACATGATTTTCTGCTTTATCTCTTTCAGCCATTGGTATGAAAGTGCAAGAACTCTTTGCCTCTTACTGGTGTTTTGTAGAGATCTATGATCTGCATGACTATATCTCCTTGGCCTATGAATGATAATATAAGTGAATCTCTCTTTCCTTGTGTCATTCATCTTGGTCTTCGGATCTACATGTGATTATTAGATTAAAGCAAGGTTAAATGTGTATATCCTTAGTTTCATTTTGGTTCAAAAGTGCATATATGGGCAAAGATGGGTCTGAACACTCTATTTTGGTGCATCGCCTCCCTATATTAGAATAGGTAGATTTGCTTTCCATGCATTCCTTCTCCCTTTTCCTTTCAAAGAATAGTTAGGTGCACCCTGATAGTAAGAGGAAGTCGGCCTTCTCCGGAGACTCAACCTCACAGTTCAAGTCCCACAACTTGGAGGTTGTTTCCATGTTTCACTAGGTTATCCTCATGCATAGGCTTTGGACAAGGGTGCAAACCTTAGTGACAACAAGTCCTAATAAAAAAATTGAGAGTAATCAATACATTCATGTTTTAATACTTAGTGATTCAAGAACTACTACATTATCTCGACTATTTAAACATTAAAATTTCACTAACGAAGATACAAGGCATTTTCACTTGATGATAAGGGTGTTGATTTGGTTACCTTGATGATTAGGTTTTATGCTTTCAGATAGTTTGGTATTCCTTAATTGGCGATGTTTATGATAGGTATATGCATGCCTAATGATGATTATTCTAGTATTTTAATCTGAATTAATGAATAAGTTATGTTATATTGATTATGTGATTACTGATGATTAAATGTGAGTAGAAATGAATTAAACAGTTAATTATATGAAAGATTCATATTTTGATTTATGTAACTATCCAGGTAGGTTTTGAATATATGTATGTGATTTTCTTGAGCTACTGATATGTGCAATGAGTGTGCAAGATATTTTAGCTGGAAAATCTAACAAAGAATCAGAACTGAACCTTATGTACCATTTGTGGAAACTAGGGTTGAGTCTAACCAAAGATGCAAACCCTGTTGTTTTTATTTTATTTGTATCATGAATTGAATGAATGTATCATTCTATAATCAATAAGTATTAATATTTTGTAGTAGTGATTTTATAGTGTCGCTTGACACTAGTGATTTGTATGTGCATTTCAGCATGATAGTTAGGATTAACCGAGTAACCTAAAGATCTAAGTTGGACTAAGTTAGTGACCTTTTTGTTAATCAGTTTGTAATCAAGATTAATTATCCTAATCAAGATTAGTGACTAATTTTCAATTTTGAGGGTTTTTAGGAAGTCCAAAATTTTCTAGCATTTTGATAGGTCACTACATAGTCCTAGAGGCCAAAAATATGAAAACTAAGTATCTACGGGGTATAGGTATGGGTTGGGAGCATTTTTCACCCCCCTAGCCCCTTTTGTTGACTTTTATGGTCACCCAAATATCCCATTTTTGCTTTGTTGCGAAAATTATATGTTTCTCCATGAGTTGAATGAGTTAAACTCCACTCTGAGGTTAGCCTTATGTCAAGTTGAGTTGGAAGACTCTAGAACCTTTAGGCAAGTGGGGAAGTTATTGAATTTTGGAGGTGGTTGAGTTTATATCCTATTTAGAAGCAAATTTGAGAGAAGAAGGGTGTTCACCTAACCTCTAATTTTAGAGAGCAATTCAGGATTGAAGGAGAAGGAGAAGGAAGGGAAGCTCATCTCAAATTTTTCCAATTGCCATAACCTCATTATGAAGGTAGGAACCCTTCAAGCTCTTTTGGCTCATGTTGTGTTCATGCTTAAGTCATTTTGTTTGCATATGTATGATCATGTGTTTGTTGAATATGTTTGAGAGGGATTGAAATGGGTTTTCCTTAAATATTTTTTTTTCTTGGTATTTTACAGTTGATTTTTTTGAAGGGATTGTATGAGTCGTATTGGCATTACTCACCCTTGGGTAGGGTAAAAGTGACCATGTATGGGAGGAGATTTTTAGTTGGACTCCAACAATTCAGAGTCTCTCCTCAGGATGAGGAGAGGGAGAGAGTAGGGTGCTATGGCCCCCTACTCGTTAGCAAAAACCATGTTTTGAGTTTTGGAATTTAAGAAATGGAAGAATGGAAGTTCTTGAGTTTATAGCCGTGAAAGGTCACCTGTTATGGTGTTGTAGCCAACATCTCCTATTGGAAAAATCCACCTTCTCCCTAGTTTGGTTCAATGACAAACTTGTTGTGCAAACCTAGATGGGAGTGAATGTTTGAATTTGTCTTCATATTAAGATTGGTTGTCTCTCGATCAATTTTTGTTTTCTCCATGATCACCTAGATGCGTTACAAACTTCGTAATGGTTTCCCTATTGTGAAGCCAAGAAAAAAATTCAAAATTTTTATTGAAATTCAAATATGTTGGGAGATTTCTCCTTGGGATAGTAATCCTGTATAAAAATGTTATTTTTAACTTATTGTTGAAATGGCTATGATGTCAGGTTTTCTTCTTGGTTCTTTCCCAATGGAGCCTTTGAATCAGATAATTCAAAACAAAAAAAGAGAGTAGTATTCTTTCATTTGAGTTTCTTCTTCTAATTCAGTTATATGTATGTGTGTATCGAAAAATGGATAAAATGGTGTTTCACTCTTTCTATGGCATTCTTATGTTTTGTAATCATATTCATTTGATTTGGATTAATTAGATAAAATGATGATATACAAGTATGCAATTTAAGATTCAAAGTATGTCAAAGAAAATTTGATGCTTGATTTGGACTTCATTGTATTTTTGTAATTATTAGGAAGTAAAGTAATCCTACGCCATTGTTTAAAACAAAACATTTAAAACGCAATGTTATAATCAATTTAGAAAAAAAAAATACTCCTTAGCTAATTAAGTACATTGGATAATTCGATACTTAGAAAAATAAAGGACTTGAAAAAAAATACTCCCCTTGCCTTGAAAATATAGTTTGTATTCATAATTTAACACTTAGAAAAAAAAGGGGGTCTTAAAAGAAAATTGTTCATTCTTAGAGCTAAAAGCTCACTGCCTTTTGTATGAGGAAAGAAATTAGTTCCCCCTTTGAACAGAGCATATTCTTTAGATTCCCCTAAATATTTTATTTTTATTTGATTATATTATAAATTTAATAAACAAAGAAAAAAAAAGAAAAAACTTAAAATAAATTTAATATCTTCTATCCTATCCTAAGTCTCAACTATAAATATTTTATAATAACTACCCCTATCCTATCTCCCCTCAAACTTAACTAAGCTACCCACTAAACCCTTGCTTATTGTTAATACTTAAAAGGAGGATGATGTCACCCCTAGGGAGCGCACCCTTTCCATTCTCTATTGACCACGTGGCATGGAAAGGTGAATTAATTTATTTGCCTGATGCATTAAAATGAGGTATGAACCCCCTTCCACCAAGTCAAACAAGGAGGTGCTTAAATGTTGGAGACTCACCTAACTCTCCCTTCCTCCCATGTGAAATTTCATCCTCCCATGCAAATCACACACACCATTTTCCCCATGGTGGTCACATCAACCTTGAAGGTTGGAAAGAAGGAAAAAAAGGGTTGGGGGCATTTAAGTCAGGTACCTTTCCCCCCTCTAATCATGTCGCCTCCACCCTACTTGAGAAAAGTCACCCTCGATAGGCATGCCATGGAAGAGATGGTCTAGCAAACTGAGGCCAATGCACTAAGTGCTTAGGGCAGCACGCTAAAGCTTGGGGAGACCCCTTAGGGGATGACAGGGGTCTTGGCAAGTGGCCAAGTGGGGTGGGTTGGTTAGAATAATAAGGTTAGAGGTTAGGTAAGGTTAGTATGAAGTGTAGTTAGGAGTTAGTGTTAGATGTTAAGATATGTTACTTTAGTCATGTTAGTAATTATAGTTAAAATTAGTAAGTGTTAAATTTAGATATGTTTTAATTAAATAATGTTAAATCTTAGTATTAGAGTATGTTAGATGTTAGATGTGTAGTTAGTTTTATTTATTTTTATTTAATAAATATGTTGTATTGTTAGATATTAAGTTTTAGTTAGCGGTGAAGCTAGTAAAGTTTGGTATAGTGATTTTTTAAGATTAATATTATGTTAATAAGGTAAATAGCATTAGTAATTGATAATTTTATTAGTAGCTCTTAGGATATAGTGAGCATTAGTTAATGGGGATAGGTTAAGGTAATGGTAAGTAGTTATTGTATTTATTTATTTATTTTGTGTGCAAGTTTAATTATGTGTGTTTAAATATTATGTTAGTAGTATTGTAAGATATTGGTAGGAGTTTTAGTTAGTATTTGATAGCCAATGGATTATATTATTTTGTAGTTGAAAATCTATATAGGGGATCTTCTAGATAGTAAATAGGTAATTTCTTTTCAATGTGTTTTTCTTCTTTTATGTTAGGTGAATGTATTTGAGGAATAGGAATTAGAATTATGGTTGGGAAACATTTTGTTAGTAAGGTTTTTTAGTTCTTTAGTGGATAGCTAAATATTTTAAGTGTAAGGTTAAATTAGGGAATATGTGTGATTGGAATGTTGTAATTTAGGTATTGGAGATGACTTAAGTTTAAAGTATATTGGCATACGAATAGTCCATTGGGAGTTAACTAATAATCTAATTGGACCAACTTGTGGACTGGAAAATTGAAGACCTAATTGCCTCCTTGACTTAATGTTGTATCTTTATCCAATAGTTCTAATCAATTTAACTTATCAATTGTGCTAAGAATATCTAAAGCAAAAAATCTTATGGGTTCGAATTAGTGAAGTATGTTTCTCTACCAACTCTACCTCATAATGAAATATAATGAAAATTCATGGGTATGGCTAAGCCTAGAAATGAAAACATGTGAACCAAACCTTGCCTATTCTAAACCCACCTAATTCAGATTCAACTTAGAAACTTAACATCATTAATTATTCTCAAACATGATGTCATACTCTAATTATGATTTGATCAATTGACCTTAATCCACCTAAATCGAGTGTCCTTATAGTATTTAAATTGCATAGGTTTAGAGTCAATGCAATTTGTTGGATACCGACTCTACATCCCTTTGAAATGTTATCAAAATTTATCGTCACCTAAACCTTATGACTCAAACTCACTTGATCATGTTATCATGCTTTTGGTATGAATTCAATGTTAGTATGGGCTTAGATTTTTTTTTAATGTTTCAAAAAAAAATTGTTGGTGTATTTTTGCCCTCAATTTTGGGCATGACAAAAATAGGAGAATAATCATGAAAAAAGCTAGATGCTACATGTTGTAGTAGTACCTTAACTACCCTTTGCTTCTTGTGGCATTCAAAGATCAAATCTACAACCACCCCACCAACATAGCATTAATAGTCGTAATGATATTCAAGAAAAGATCATATATTTCTTGGTGATTGTCCCATGGAAGTGATCTAATCCAATTTCACCACCCCCATACTCAAATGTAGATCATAAATTCATTAAACTAAGCTATTTGGATCACCAACTCATCCCCTTGATTGATGCTAACCCATATTGCTTCATTGTGCATTAATAATTTGCTACCTTGGGGAAATTTTTTAACTAACTGCCAAGACATATTCACATGTTACAACATGATAGGTCAAGTATGCCACCTTTGGTGAATTCTAGCAAAATTTATACACATAATTGAAAAGTCAACCTTAACTCTAACTCTCAATCTCTTGATATTATTACCTTACAACATACTAAGAGAAGGACCCCTCGTAATATCTCACCATGAAAATCCTAGCTTTACGATCCTACAATTGCTAGAAATTATCTTGATATCGCAGCGTCATGAGCCCACACAAATAACTCAACGATCATATGATAAATCAAGTGTTGTAGCATTAGAACATGCCTTTTGGCCCTTTACAACCTTATGACTACTCCTTTCCTTTACTGGTATAGCATGAGTGGCTTGACACCCGACCTTCATGATCTTACAACAAATCATGCATCATAAGATTGTAACCCATGTGAATGGCACTTGAGATCTCATGACATGCTACCTATCATAGCATCGGGGCTTCAAAATAACATGTACACCTTCTTTCGCTTAGTGTTCCTGGGCCCACCTTTCCCAATCTCTTACGATCTTATGATCATGCTTTTTCGTGCCATTGGGCCTCTTCATTTTATCATTTGTGATCCTATGACAAACTGTAACTATAACATCGAAACCCAGACACATGACACTCCCTTGCCTTGTCGCCATAGATAAGGACCTTATAGCTTCCATTGGCAACAAAGAAATCACTGTAGATCTAGCAGAGATCTATAGCAGAAAATGTCATTGAATCTTCTTTTGGCCTTTGAGACCTCCAGCCGATAGGAATGCATCTACATGCTAGCTTGTTCTGACATCAGCCTGTTGCATTGCAACCCACCACCTGAAGTTGACCCCATATATACACGTGGCAAGCACTCGTCATTTTGGATAAAGATCTTGCAACATTCTATGGTGACATAGAGAGGACTGTTGATCCAAGGAAGATCAGGGGCTGAGAAGATTTATGATATGTTTTGCCAAAAATGAGGAAAGAGGGTCCACCATGCTACATGTCCATTTGTTGCCTTGTCACCATGGGTAAATAACTTGTAGTTTTCATTGGCAACACAACAACCTTTGATTTGCTGAAGATCAAAGGCCCTCATTATTCTTCTAATTTCGTGATAAATGGGACCCACAAAATATGAAGATTAAAACCTAAGGATATAATGACAAAGTGTGGTCAACATTTTATGCATCCCTTGATTGCTTGGGTAGTTAATGAGCTAGAAGATTTATTATTACCACCCTAGGAAATATGGCTAGTCAACCTACCCATTTGTGCATGGTAATAAAAATGGGTAACACTTTTAGCAATTTCTACTTAATGGTTGCCTGCTAGACATCGAGCCAATAGCCTTATTAATCTATTGGGCATAGATTCAAACCAGGAACAATAATGGATCTAAAATAGTAGTCACACATGCTTGAAAATATGCACTTGGATCAGGCACTGCTAGGGGAGGATGCTAAGAATAGAGACATTCTAGACTAGCGGGTGTGCAATAGCTTGCTTTCTCAAACCTCTGGGACCTTTGGAACTTATTGAAAGTAAGGAAAAATAAAACTAAACACACTTGTGTTGGAATACCCTTAGGGAAAATAGAACTTATCTACCCTAGACTAACAAGCAACAAGGAATGCTATACGAAGCCATTCACTAGTTGGCTGAAATATTTTCCCTTCTTTCTTAGTTTGCAATGGCAAGCAAGCATATTGGAAAATATGGAAAGATGGAAAAAACAACTAATATTTGACCATTTGTTGCAATACTTCATGAAGCATAAAATTTTCAATACATACTTTATCAAGCTAAAAGAACAAAGAAATCTCTTGAAATGATTCAACACGTTGTATTTTTTCTTCTTCATCAACATCCTTGGACATGGGCATTGATATAGTTGATGTTGTCTTACTTGTATTAAGCTGAGACAAATATTTGCCTAGGCAACCTCTTGATAATATGAACCTAGAGTTCATTTTGCTAGTGAAAATAGAAATGCTTATGCTAGGTATTTCTCTTTCTAGCTCTTCATCAAGGCTCTCTTACATAAACCATCCTTCCTCCATGGTCAAAGGGGCATCATCTTCTGTTATCACAACTTCCAAACTAGATACTTTATCATCAACATACTCCATAGTATGACTTTCATCCTTAATAGGTGAGTGTTTAGGCATTAAAATATCTTTCTTCATGGATCAAGCATTTGACACATGGAAATCTATAATCTCACAAAAATCCTTAATAATGCTATCAAAAAGAGCCTCCATACTTTGATCAGTTCTCATGCCTCCTGAAGCTACCTCTTCAACTGCAGTTTCCAAACCTTGCTCCACCAAGGATGCTAGCTCATCAACCCAAGCCATGAAATCTTCCATTTGATCTTCCCTGATTATAGCTAATTGACTATCACAACCTTTAGGAATTGTCACCCTCTCACCCTCATGCTCAAAATATATAGGGAGCATATCCAAGGGATAAAAAATAACAACCCCATCATCATTTTGTCCTTGCTCTTGAGTCTCCAGAATTGGTTCCACCAGCATAGGATCTACAAGGTTACCTTCTCTTTCATCCTTTTGATCTTGAACCATCTCAGATGTTACAACCTTAAAAAGGTTTGGCATTTCGTAGCTAGGATCTTTTGTCCAAGAAGGTTGTCATGGTTGCTCGATGCTTTGGCTATCAGGTTCATGATCAACTTGAGGGTTAAGAGAGTGATTTGGCCAACCTTTTTCATTTAGAGGCTCATGTAGGGGAAGCTCCATCTCTTTTGTAACACTACAACCCTTAAAGCTTGGGATCTCAAAAATAGGAGGCCTATTTAGGGGTTGTAGGGTCTCAGCATACTTGAAACTTGGAATGGGATTTTGGGAAAGATCAGTTGGCCTAAAGCTAGGAAACCTCCTCTTTGAAAGTCTTCTCATTACAACTTCTTGCAAAGGTTGTTCTATCCCCTTAGGGGCTTCCATCTTTATGGGTTAATTGATAGACTTAAGGGACTCAAGTTTGAGAATAGGGACATAAGGGGTTTGGCCCTCTATCCTTTGAATTCGAGCAGATAGCTCTCTCAGTTGAGTAGATGCCCACCTTAGCTCCTCCTCCTTTTCAGCTATCTCTCTTTCAAGATATTTGCCCCACTCTCTTTGTTACCAATCCATTTCCTTTTGATTTTGGTCAGCTTGGTAACCCCACTCTTCCTGCTACATGATGTGCTCTTGATGGTTGTCAATATCCTCATCTTGTTTTAACAGTTAAGCCAAATTTCATCCATACGTGAGCAAAAAGGCTAATTCTCAAGGGGTTGTTGAGGCATATTAGTAGACTGCCATGATGCTTGAGCAGGGATGGGTGGGTGGTAAACATATGAGACTTGCTAGGCATTTGCTGATAAAGGATCTCTAATACTTTGTTGGGCATAACTAGTGGAGTATGCTTCTTGACATGGTTGGTAGGATGTGATATGAGGATTTTCATGGAAATGAGGATCATAAGGAAAATTTGCATGATATGAAGAAATGCTGAAACATTTATGTAATATGGAAAATTGCTAAAATCGTTGAAAACCCTGGAAACTAGATCTAATTTTCCACATACCAACACCTAATCTGCTTGAAACTAGTTGATATTCTTTAGAGTCGCTAGATGTGTTAAAACTTACCTCTAAAGGAAGAAACACTTCTATCCACACCAAACATCAGTCATGTAAAGCTTGAGAAGAACTAAAACATTAGTTCTGGTCCCATAGGACATGCTAGAATTATTATCTCTAAAAGTTACACCTATGACTGGATTTTAACTCAGTCAACTTTGAGTAACACAAAAAAACTCCTAGGTAGTGGAAAATACCTAAGTTAGGAGTGAATCTCCAAGTTATAGGCTGACTCCTCTTGATGTCTCACTGATTTACTTCTTCGAATAGGAAAGATAAATTTGAAGGGGAAAAGGGATAGAGGGATTTCTTGGAAAATAAATACTGAAAAATTAAAGGGGGTGATACACTTATTGGTTGGATGGTAGTATTGCTGGTCTGACTCAATGAAACAATTTTGGGCAACTGACAAGATCTCAATATTGCAAAGAATCATTCACATATAAATATTTCACAAGAAGTATGCAATCCAAACGAGATGTTAAAGGAAATGCTAACATTCACAATATCACGAACTTGAATAGGAATAGAGTATCTCAACTTGTAACCTACATGAATAATCAAATTCCACTTGAAGTAGAAACTAAGATAGAATCTAGGGATTCAAAGAGAAAATCTCAAGAAATTCTATCAAATTAGAAGAACTTAAGCCATGAGCAGACATGATAAGGGTTCTAAGACTATTCCTTCATTCAGATTTCAAAGGTCATCAACCACATTCATCCAGATTGATTGTAAAAATAAAGTGATGTGTCGAGAAAGACATGAAGGAATCCTGAGAGATCTTGACAATGCTATCTTGCATAAGACTTAAAAAATGCCAACCCTTTCTCCACATCTTGGGAATCCTTAAATAGACCAGGACTGCAACAAGCTTTAGATGGGAGGGGCACCTATCATAAAACTAATGGAAGAGTACAGACATCTCAAAGAATTACATTCACCATTAAGTTTTACACCTCTCATTATGGGCAAAACCAAGAGAATAATCATGAAAAAAGCTAGGTGCTACATGATGAAAGAGTACCTTAATTGCCCTTTGCTTCTTGTGGCATTGGAAGATCAAATCCACAACCACCTTGCTGGCATAACATTAACAATCACAACTATATTTAAGAAAAGATCATATATTTCTTGGTGGTCATCCCACGTAAGTGATCTGATCCAATTTCCACCGCCCCATACTCCAATGCAGATTAAAAATTCATTAAATTGAGTCATTTGGATCACCAACTTATCCCCTTGATTGATGCTAACCCACACCACTTCATTTTGCATTGATAGTCTGCCACCTTGGGGCAAAATTTTAATTGACTACCAAGACATATCCACATGTTACAACATGATAAGTTGGGTGTGCCACCTTTGGTCGATTTTAGTAAAATTCGTACACATAATAGAAAAGTCAACCTTAACTCTAGCTCCCAATCTCTTGCTATTATGACCTTATGACATACTGAGAGAAGGACCCCTCATAATATATCACCATGAAAATCGTAGCTTTACGATCCTACGATCATTGGAAATTATCTTGATATCGTAGCTTTGCAAGCCCATGAAAATAGCTCAATGATCATACAATAAATCAAGTGTCATAGCATCAAAACATGCCTTCTGGCCCCTTATGACCTTACGACTACTCCTTTCCTTTGTCGACGTAGCATTGGTGGCTTGACACCTGACCTTCATGATCTTATGAAAAACCATGCAACATAAGATCACAACTCATGTGAATGGTGCTTGAGATCTCACGACATGCTACCTATCATAGCATCGAGGCTTCAAAATAACATGTGCACCTTCTTTCTCTTAATGTTCTTGGGCCCACCTTGCTCTGTCTCTTACGATCTTATGACCATGCTTTGTCATGCCATCAAGCCTCTTTGTTATGGCATTTGCATCCTACAACAAATTGCAACTCTAACATTGGAACCCAGAAATGTGTCACTTCTTTTCCTTGTCACCATAGATAAGGACCTTGTAGCTTTCATTGGTGACAAAGAAATCACCATAGATCTACCAACGATCTATGATAGAAAATGTCATTGAATCTTCTCTGTGCCCCTTGAGATCTTTGACTAATAGGAATGTGTCTGTATGCTAGCTTGTTTTGACTTCACCTTGTTGCATTGTAGCCCACCACCTGAGGTTGACCCCATATATCCACATGGAAAGCACTCGCTATGTCACTTTGGATAAAGATCTTGTAGCTTTCTATGGCAACATAGTGAGGATCGTCAATCCAAGGAAGATCGACGGTTGAGAAGATGTATGATACGCTCTACTAGAAATGAGGATAGAGGGTCCACCATGCTACATGTCCATTTGTCACCTTCTCACCATGGGTAAAGAACTTGCAATTTTTTTTGGTGACACAATGACAACCTTTGATCCACTGAAGATCAAAGGCCCTCATGATTCTTTTGATTTCATGACAAATGGGACCCGCAAAATACAAAGATTAAAACCTAGGGATATAATGACAAAGAATGGTCAACATTTTATGCATCCCCTAATTGCATGGGTAGTTAATGAGTTAGAAGATTTATTCTTACCACCCTAAGAAATATGGCTGGTCAACCTACCATTTGCACATGGTGATAAAAATGGGTAACAATATTCACATCTTTATCTTAATGATATTAATTTTTATGTACAACTTAGCTCTGAAAGACACCTGTAGGAAAGAGCTAAGACAAAAAACCTTCGATCTTGCACAAAAATTATATCAAATATAAACATTGCATCAAATATTTTTGTAATTATATTCAATCTAATGAACCAATTGGAGATGCTCTACATTTTATTATCTCAAGTATTGCCTTGTGGTCTGACTCACGAACCTTCCAAAGAGTCGTATTATGCAGTTTTCCTCCATATTTGATCAAGTGGACATTTGATGTGAAAACAAGGTTTGAATAATGAAAAATATTCCTCTTTGTTTGCCAATTCTCAAATAACCACAAGTTAGGGTTCTTCATAGAATATTGTCTAAGCCATGTACTAGTTATAACCATCGCACCTATATGGTACTCTAAACCTTCACCATCTATAATTGAATGATCCATTTCTTTTTTGTCCTAGATACAATGACACAAATAATAATTTGTCCCTTCTTCATCATCTTCGGGTGCAATAACATCAAAAGCATGGCCTACAGTGATAAATGTACATAATGTGCTCATTATTTCAGCAAATACTTAGGTAAAAGTTATAAAGTTACATATTGAATTTACACACACACACACACACACACACACACATTACAAGGTTGCACTAGATTAGACAAGTGGTCGAAGTCAATGGATGAATACATCTCTACCATTTCTAGTGCTTGTGGGGGACGATAGGTGTCAATTGGGTCCAAAACCTGTATATCCCATTTGTCCACCCATTCAGTCAACTTGCACTCATCTTGATTTTCCTCTACACATGATGTACAAAATTATACCATTTTTTGTGTGTGAATGCTCCATAAACTTGCATCGAAGCTTCTAAAAGAGTGCAACTAACTCCATTCATATGGTGCAATGTTAGTATTATCTATCAACCAAAAAAATCTATGAATCATAGACTCACCTTCCTTACCTAGACCCATTGTAGCATTACACCACTAGACGATAGATTTTGCATCTTTCAATGTTGCTCCATCTTTGTACTTTAATTCTTCACGAGCTAAGGTTCTTTTGATGCATGTGCCTGCACCATCGTGCTCTCCCTTTCCATGACTAGCCTTTGTGAAATTCTAATTATATTGAATTCTAGACAACTTGTGCATCTTGCTCAACCAATAGAAAATTCGTGCATTCTTGAATTGAGATGCACAATTGTTTGACCAAATAATGTGTTGGTGATATGGTATGCACCTGTTAGCCAAATTGCCATAAAATAGTTGAAAATAACGATGTAAAAAATCTATAGAATGTGATCAATCCTCACTGATATAAATATGATACTCTCTCAATATCTTCCTATCATCCTATGTACTTGTAGATGAATGCATGAATGTTGTGAACAAATATGAAAACCTAATGAGAAGTATAATACTTTTCTTGCACTTCATTTTGTGGTTGTAGTGTGTAGTTCTTTGCGAAGTCTACAACCAAAACAATGATATCCAGTGAAAATATATCCTTGCACAAATTAAATTACAAATCTAGCTATCAAGCTCTATGTGTATGCCTTGTATTCTCATAAATAATCTTTTCACAAAAAATCTTCATAAACTCATACACTGGAATCTTTTCAATGACTAAATCACATCTTTTACCCCATTTCCCATCTTTTAGAGCATATGCCACTATCTTATATTTTTCATAATTTTCTATCTGATTTCTAATTGCATGTGTACTATCCATATGTTCACAAGTTGATAAAAGTTGCAAAGAACTACAAGATAAACATGTACCATCCAAGCATGACAACTTGTAAAATTGTTGACCATCCCCTATTTCACATCAAATGTTGGATATGAACTCCCTTGAAGATCTAGGTGGCTCATTTATGTCACAATCCTACAAAACAAACTTAGAATGCAAAAACAAACATATATGCCTAATAACATCAAAATGGTTAGAAAATTCAATAAGTATCATACAACAAGAAGTTGTGTGTGTGATTTATCTTCACATAAGAATGTTTCCCCATCTCAAAAAATCTTTGAATTATTCAAATTTGAAGATAAGTACCAATAAATTTTGCAAAAAATTGTGTCTGAGTTGAGTCTGAAAAATGTTTTGCATGTGGTTTGCGATTTCGGTTACCAATCCTCCTTCTCACAACATCTCTTTGATTAGGGGAAACACATGTATTATTTTTTTCAAAAATATTCAATTACTTATTTCAAAGCTTCATTAATTTCTTTATCCTTTCATGTTAGTCTACTGCTAAATGCCCATAACTCAATTTTTGTTAAATCTTCCACTCTCTCACGCCTTACCATGACTCTCCTTAGAGTACCTCTACCAATTTTCAATGTTTTGCTTGTCTTTCTCATGAGTCAAGCTTTCTTCATTTGGGTACTTACTATTGTTGATGTAAGTACGTGTCTTCTGATATTACTATCTTTGGTGTGTGATTTAAAACCCACTTTGTCATATGCACTCATTAGATTCTTTACAATATTTTTTTGTTTGAATCATCCATCATTCTTAGCCCAAGAATCTTCATGATGGGCCTAAATTTCAAATTCCTCATCATTTCAACAAATAATTGGCATTGACCTGTCACATTTAATTCTTCAAAGAATAATCTCCACATACAATTAACTTTTCTTTGAAAAATATGTTTGTTAATCTTGTCAAGCATTGATTTCAAAATATTAGTATCAATATCAATCAAATATTTTGGTCTTCTAAAATGAATTCTAGAAGTTGTTATAATCTCTACCATTCCCTCAACATTTTGAACATCAACATAAGGTTGAGTGAATTGTGTACTTTGAACCAAAGATGATGTGGCTTGGCAATAAGATGTAAAAGATGGAATATCACCTACTTGATATGTTGATGTTGTTCCTTCAACATGACATGATGGAGTGTGTACATTGTCGAACATAGAAATTGGCATCTCTTCAACATGAGATGATGATACGAATCCAAAATTGGAAGATGGTGTAGCTTCACAATTCAATTGTCTTCTTGAGCATAAGAGTCTCATTCATTCTCTTTATCTTTCCAATTCTTCCTCTTTGTTTCTTTGTATTGGTGGTTCGTGTTGCTCTTCAAAAGACAATTCTTCATTGCATTCCAATTTTATTTGTTCACATAGTAGTTTCATTTTTTCTCTTTTAATTGCCAAATCTCTCTCCCTCTCTTTTGTTGTTTGAGTTTTTGGTTTCTTCCTTGACATGATGATGATTTCTACATGTCAAATTATTCAAACATCCGAATTACTTACAATTTGTAAATAACAAATCATTCAAATACATATACAAATTACAATTATTTCAATGAATACACAATATATATATTAAACAACTTTTAAAATTATAATGAATTATTCATACATTTAAACTTTTAACCATTTCCAAATAATAATTCATTCAAACATACAAATAAAAAACAATTCATTCAAACATACAAATTATCAGCCTTATGAACTTAATGCTTAATGCTTATTATCAGCCTATGAACTTAAACTTTTTTGGCTAGGCTTTCACGCTTATTATCAGCCTTTTTTGTATTAACTATTAGGTTTTAGGTTCCCTGTAAAACCTGTTTATCTAATAAAAAATAATTCATTCAAACATACAAATTTCAATGAATTCACCATATATTAAACTTGTCAAATTATAATGAAATTTGTCTCTGTAGTAACAAAAAATGTTTAAAAAGAAGTGCATTAACCTTTTCTATACAAAGAATGTTCAAAAACCCTTCAAATAGTGTATCCAATGATTGAATTCGGTGTTTGCTAGCTTCCAATACCATGAAACCTATGTTTTTTGTTACAAAAACAGAACAAAATACAAACAAAAACATAGAATATGGGTCAATAGGGACCCAAACTTTCCTTGTAAACATTTTTTGGTGTTTTCATATAGTACGTACGCACTATGTAATATATATATACACACCTCCCCTACTCTCTTGAGTTGTATCTCTATTCCTCTCACTCTCCTCCCTTTCTCCATCCCCATCCCCTACTCTCTCTTATTCTCTTATTCTACCTTAATCCCCCCTTCTCTCTCTGCATCCTATCCCATGCTCTTTTCCCATCCCCTTCTCTCTTTATCCTCTCTCCTTTTTTCTCTACTCTCTTCCCCCCCTCTCCCTCCTCTCTCTCTCTCTACCCATCCTCTATTCTTTCTCACTCTCTACCCTACCTTTCTCTCTACCTCTCTCCTTTGCTCTCTCCCTATCTATCCTCTCTAGTGAAATACAAGGCTTACAAAGTGTGTGTGTGCTATGTAAGCCTTGAATTAAAAAATGTTTTACATTGTGCACACACTATAACACATGCATGTACTATAGCATGTGCACGTTATTGTGCACACACACTATATAAAGCATTGGATTAAACCAAGCCTAAGGCTTGGATTTTCCTTGGGTATCCAACCCAAAGGTTTGGAGGTTCTAAACTAGTGTGAAATGTGTTTTGCAACAAGCATACACAAAATGCTTGAGTTTTCTTCTATGCTCTCCTTCAAGTTTCCTTGTAGTTGAGTATTGATAAAATTAAGTTACACGATATTGTAGATTTCCATGTTAGCTATATAACCATATAATTTATTTCTAATCCATACTCTTTCAAACCTTTCAACTATAATTTCTTTTGAAAGTATGTTGATTTTCTCTCAAAAACCAACATGTACTAATTGGGGTATAGATTTTAGCCCGTTCATCGAATTTTGCAACAAGTTAGTTTTTTAGAAAAAAAAAAGAAGTTTTGATCTTAGATTAGTTTTCAATTAATTTCTAGGGGGAGCACACAGATATTTCATGTTTTTGGGATGTGCCCACTTACAAAATTCATTAAAAAATTACCCAAAAATTTGGGATAAATTACATAGTGTTAGGTAACTTTTGACGAGAGCGATTAAAGGATTTCAAAAAAGAGTTAAAATTTTAGGAGGGGGGGCACACTTTGCACTACGTTATATTTTTTTGAAAAAACAGTACCACTTTCTACAGCCTCCTTTTTTGAGGGCCTAGAATTAAACCATTTTGAAAAAAAGGTTGGTAGTTTAGAAACTAGATTCAAAGGACTATTACTTTTGTTCTTGTCATATCTTGCAATTTTGAGTGTAACTATATTCAAATTCTTGTCGAAGTTCAAAGATTGTTGATTTTGGCACCACAACTTTGTGCACTTACCCATAAAATGATACTAACTTTTTCACTCTTAAAATCTCTCCAGTTTACACTATGGCCACTCTTGAAAACTAATCTTATTTCTTTATAAACTTATGAAAACTCACACCCATTTACAAATTTGATAAATTGGGGGAAACTGCATTTACTTCCTTTCTATAAGATAAATCAAATTAAGTGTTGAGACTTTGCAACCTGGCACACTAGTAATATTTTGATATAGAGAGTTATCAAGACAAATCTATTTTTCACAAAAAATTTCCAATTAAGAATATAAGAGTCCAAAAATGCTTACGGTTACTTTCTTCAACTTGTGAACAACAAACTCGTATAAACTAAAATTTGCATAAGCTTAGGAAAAATATGAAATGAATACTTGGAGATCTATGACTTTGCACATGACATCTATGTAATAGAAACAACCGTAATATAAGATTATTACATTGTAGGATTTGTTCAAATAAAAATATAAACATATCTAAAGGATTACTTGAAATAATTTTCACAATGTACTAGAAGATTGAAAATAATCTACCACTATAGAGAGTTATCAAGACAAATGTATTTGTCACAAATTTTTTTCGATCAAGAATATAAGAATCCAATAAGGCTTATGGTTACTTTCTTCAACCTGCGAACAACAAACTCGTATAAACTAAAATCTCCATAAGTTGAAGAAAAATATGAAATAAATACTTCGAGATCTATGACTTTGCACATGCCATCTGTGTAATAGAAACAATTGTAATAAGAGATTATTACATTGTAGGATTTGTTCAAATAAAAATATAAACATATCTAAAGGACTACTTGAAATAATTTTCACAATGTGCTAGAAGATTAAAAATAATCGACCAATATAATAATTCTTTAAAAATAGTCAATTCAGTCATAAAGGGCTGAAAATTGGCATGGGATTTCATTATGGTACACATAATCTAAATGCACAATCGGTTCGTTATCAGAACTTAGTAGATAAATCCTATTATTTCTAAAAAATAGTCACTTTGACACAACTTCTATAATACAAATTTAAAACTAAGAAAATTGTAACTAGATTAGACCTCACAAAAATTAAAAATAAGATCATAAGAACTTGAAAATTGGTATACACATATTTGATTATATACAAAATACAATAGAACAAGAAATTATGATCCCAAGTACTTAGAATAATTTTGCATCTACAAATTATACAACACATACTTACCTAACATACACCGCCAACATATGCATCAAAACCGTTTTTTAAAGAAGAACATGGTCAATCATAAGTAAAGGACAAGATAAATTTTCCAATATTAATTCGGAATTACATACACATTTATTTAGTTTATGTAGAATTACTACGATCACATAATTAATCTAAAGCTAATTTACATAACGTAAAAAGGCTTCGGTACCGAATGAAAAACATTAACAATCCCGCCTTATAGTAGACTTAAGCAGCTTTAAGAGAAAAGCTTAAAATATCCCGCCTCCCGTAAACTTGTGGAAACCTGTTGAAATTCGTTGAACTAAACTAACATTCAAACGTTCAGCTAACAATCAACTCTCGCAAAATTGAGAACATTTCTTCCACCTGAGAGAACATCCGCTCTCGGATGCCTCTTTCTGCAACAAAATCTGTGGTTCCAAGGAAATGTCGCTTTGGAAATATTGGAATGATCTGCAATAGCGCTCAAATTCAAAATACAAATCTGTGTTCTAAACAGGAAAGCAAATAAAAGGTATTCGAAACCAAGAATCTTGTACAGAGTATCTAATCTAAAATCATTGTAACTATGAATCGCATAGTTTGGCTGAACAGTTGATTCGCTTGATGGGTATAAGTTAGTTTGCAATACAAGAATCTTGTGAGTGTTGGCAGCCATTGTTCTGATGTTCTAAGCTGTTTATAGGCAATGAATCTACCTTGTGCTAAATTGGAAAAATGATGACAGAAAATTTGAAAAATGTGGGGATTAAAAACAAGAGAGTGCCTGACTGGCTTAATAGCCCCACACTGTGGTCAGCAAAACCCATTTCGTTTCTTGACGACAATGAGGAACAAGAGATGGAAGAAAATGTTTGTGCAATTGTTGGAGATGAGTCGCCCCCCTGCACATTAGCAGCAGGTAATGATCCAGATCATAGAGGCACTCAATCTGAAAAAGAGAAAATTGGGGAAGTAGCAATTCAGGGAGAAGCAAGTAATAAGAGATCTAAGAGTCATGAGCAGGCGGGACAATCTTCAAATTCGGACTTGCCTTATGTTTATCATCGATCTTATCTCAGAGACTTATTATCCGATACAAAAGTTGAGAGATTCACCGAGGAGGTAATGTAGAACAACAATGGTTTTGCTTTTCTCTATAAATATTATTCAAAACTCTAAATACCAGGTTTCTGTGTTTTATGTCAACCAGCTATCGAAGAAGGTAATAAACTTGACGCAGTTGCAGTTACTGGCTAGTCAAGGAATACCCGATTACAGAGGTCTTCGTGCAACTGTTTGGAAGGTATTCATGCTCGAATTTTTACAGATTTATTTTGAGAAAGATGTGAGGAAATTTACAATAACATTGTCGTGGTATTATTACCCTTGTAACAAACACGAGCAACAGAAAAAAAAATCACATTACGAAGAAAGAGTCTCCAATTGCCGCCTTTGAGCCTGAGGTAGCAAAATTGTTGTATACCAGTGTGAAAAACCCCACTAACATAGAGATGAATTACATCCTAGAAAATTGATGGCCAAAGAGATAAATAATAATAAGAAGCCCATTGGATGACCCCTCAAAACTTTTGAAGTTGGCTTGTCATATGACTCAGATTCTATGCTTTTAATATAGAAGAGATGGGCTTGGGATATGATAGTGACATGATATAGGTTTTGGTCAGAATTATGTTCCTGATCTTTATGTCCTAGATGAAGATTGGTGCAACCTAATGAAACGGAAGTTTTCTTAAGACAGTAAGAATGATATACTTCAAATAATTAATGATGCTGAATATCTAAAAGATACATTTTGTTAGCTATTTTTATGATCAATGCACTTCGACCTTATCTAGCATTTAATTGATTACCATGTGCCAACATATCGGTATACCAAATTGCTCGCCTGACAAGCACATAAGTTTCAGAATCTTCATGTAGAACAAAATTGATAGATGCAAAACAATAATAAGCCCATGACGAAGACCCTTGAGGATCAAAAACTATGCCTTGTGCAAATACCAATCGTCACATACTGATCAAATAAGTCATACGAATATCTATGCCAAGTTGCAGCATAGGCCCAATACAATCCTAGACCAAAACCTACTTCATAAAGACATTTAGATGCATACAGAAACACGGGAAACTCCTATGTTCTGTTCATAACTTTCTCAATCTGTTACATTCATGCTCCTCATATAGGGCCCTGTTGGGTGCAACGTCAACAGGTACACTTGTTGCATGCTCTGGTCTGTCTCTATCTTTGAATGGGTAATGACATAGAGAAACTTAACTGTTGCTCGGTGACACATTCTCTTGTATAAGTTATAATTGTACCACAAGCTAACTTGGAAGACATTAGTGCAAACTCAAGCCTACGAAACAGGTACAATAATGCATCCTCGTTCACTTAGTCTCTATTTCCGATCACTACTAAGCTACACTTTGTTGAATTTCTCATGAACCAAATAAAAATCAAACCTACAACCCCCCATTTACTGCCAGAGTGCTCCAACATTGAGCTTCTAGCCCTCTTGGCAACTGATCCATCTCTAATTTAGTTGACTCATTTTCCAACAACCCCTCTTTAGCCACTCTGCAAGTGCTTAGAGATTCTGCTATGGGCTTCAATACCATGTTAACATTTTCATGGACCAGCTAGATCTCGAATGTTGGTGCTCTGATACTGAGCTGCCGGCCCTCTTGGGTACCAATCCTTCTCTAATTCAACTGTTGGTTCATTTCCCAGCACACTTTGGCAAGTTTCTTCATTGGCAACAAGCAAGTCTGCCTAGGACTGAAGATGAGCTTATGTTTCATTTGGCATAGCCCTTAATTTGTATATACTCCCGAATGAATTATAGCATATATTAAACTGAAGTTACCGATTTGGATGCGGAATCGGAAATGGATACGGGATGTGGGATTTTTTTTTTGGTTATGGATGTGTTTGGAAATGTCTCTCTCTCTCTCTCTCTCTATATATATATATATATATATATATATAAAATATTAATATATATGCAAAGAATTTAACAAAATTATAAATACAAGAACTTAGAGTTAGAAACTTAGAAATATACAAACATACATCATTAGTATCATATGATACTTCACCATCGATCACGATTCAAGATATTTCATGTCAATTAAATAGTTCAAGCTTCAAATTAAAACTTCTTAGGCACAAATATTCATGTTCTAGACTCCATGTCCAAACTACAAAATCAAAAACATAGTTCATGATTCAATGTTCACTAATTAGAATCATAAGGATTCGCAAAAAAATTTGGATCTTCCTCATCTCCAACCGCTGCAAGGTCCATATCATTTGAACCAAGAATGGTTCCACTTGTGCTAGATGCACCATGTGTCATGGACCTATCATCACCATCATCCATCACTCTAGTAAGATCATGAAGTGTTGCATCCAAGTTCTCACACTTAGGGAGTGCATCCCAAAGTTTGGCTGCACCATCCATGTATTCATCATCCTTCCATGACAAAAGACACAAGTTCATATGAATGCAGACCAAGTCCTCAACTTTCTTTGACCCCAACCGGTTGCACTTCACTAAATGGATATAGGAGTATGTACTCCAATTTCTTTTAGCAACAAAAGTACTTGCAACCTACATTGTGTTTGCACAATTAATTTTTAAATGTACAAATGAAAAGTAGATGACAATATGATAGATGTTAAACACTAGATTGTAGAACACAAGCTAAAAACAAAAATCAAAACTTACTTGTGAGAGGATTTTGATTGCAAGAGGTTGTAGATGCTTGTATGGCTGACCATACATGTACCTGTTGGAAACAATTCTTCAATTGTATATTGTCATTGATGTTTAAACAAATGTCAGTATTAACTGAGCAGTCCAGTAATGAAGATTTTCTAGTATTAACCAATCATTCTTGCTTCCAGTATTGACCGAGTGGTCGAGCATTGAAGGAGTCACAATGTCAACCAAGTGATCAGTCCTAGTGTTGACCAAGTGACAGCAGAATGTAATTGCCAAATATTTTATTGATTGAGGCTGACTATTTGGATGATTATTGATGTTTTGGAAGCGTATTCAAGTCAACCTTCCTAGCTTATGATATATAAAAAAAGCCAAGTTGTGAAGACAAGAAGCAAGAAGTGGAATATGAAAAAGATGGATATGTGAGTGAAGAGAAAAGGCAGAGTAGGAAAGTGTGGAAGATAAATTGCAAAGAATATTTGATCAGGAAGGATCTAGAGGCGAAGCCAGAACAAAGATCTGAATCTGCAAAGAAAGTTGCTTCATAAATCAGGTCAAATTGCTGTTGCTTTCTAACCATTGTAGCAGTAAAGAAATCTCTTAACAAAGTTGACTTAACATTCATTTTGTAAATCCTCTAACAAGGTGACATTTCAAGATCGAAGTGTTTGAAGACCTCTAACCAGGCCACTCCTAACAGGGTGATCAAAATCCTCTAACAGGGTCATGCTTAATAGTATGTTTTGTAACCTTTGACAGGGTTGGCTCCTTACAGGGCTTACTTGAGAAGAGTGAAAATTATTGTGACTAGTTGCAAGGTGATTTTTTCCAAATTGGACTTCCACATTAGATCTTGGTGTCATCTGTGTTCATGTTATTTGCTTATGCTTTATATTTCAGCAACTAAGTTACTAAAGGATAAAATAGATTAATAAATCTTAAGATTGCTTTGTTAACTGAGCATCAGTAATATTATAGTGTTAATCGAGATATTCAGTATTGCATGATCAGTCGAAGTATGTATTGACATCTAAGGGACAAAGATTTGTTTTTGTAGTAAATGATTCACCCCTCCCCTCTCAGCTACTCTCTTACATTTTCAACAATTGGTATTAGAGCAGTTGGTGTTTGCAGGAAAAGGTTTTAAGGACCTAAGCTAAAGTTTAGGATGTCTTACAAAAGGGAAATCCCTAAGCTAAACAAAGAAAACTTTTCGGCATGGTAGGAATTGATGAAACTACATATATCAAGCATCAGTGATGTTGGTGTGTTCTACTTGGAGAATAAATATGTGCCACCACACAAGCCTATGACTATGGAGCAAAAAAGAAGAAGCAAAGGATCACAATATTATGATGATTGATATTGCATCCCCTTTGAACTATTTTGAATTTGATGAAGTCAAAGATTGTCCTACTACATTTGGCATGTGGGAAAAGCTGAAGAGAGTCTTTGGAGGTGACAAAAATGTGCAAAGAGCTAAGGCAGAAAGTTTAATAGGTAAGTTTGATCGATTGAAAATGAAAGAAGGTGAGAACATTACCCAATATAGTGAAAGGGTCAAAGAAAGTGTAATGCAATCAGAGATGCAGGAGGTATAATTGAGGATGAAATAGTAATCAGCAAGGTACTAAGAACTCTTCTTCCTATTTATGCAATTAGAGTTTCAGCTGTCCAAGAGATGAGATGTAATCCAACACATGATTTAACCCTAGATACTCTTGTGGGAAGATTGATTACTTTTGAGTTGGATAACTTTGATAACTATGCTCCTTCCAACAATCTTGAATCTGCATTCAAAGCAAAACTAGCCCTTGGTAGAAAAGGAGGAAACCCAAAAGGCAAACAAGTTGACAGCGAAGAAGAAGATGATTCAGATGAAGATCTTGAAGTCATTGAAGCTCTTCTAGCAAAAAGAGCAGCAAGACGAAAATGAAAATTCAGAGGAAAGATTCCATTAATTTATTTTTAAGGTGAAGAAGTTGGCCACATTGCTGCAAGGTGTCCAAACAAGGAAGATAAAGATGAAAAAAAGTTCAACAAGTTCAAAGGCAAGAAAGACTTCAAAAGCTTCAAGGATTACAAAGACAAAGGTAAGAAATCATGTTACATTGCAAAAAATTCTAATAGTGCTAATGCTGAAGATGAAGTAGTTTATATTGTTGTTAAAGATGAATCTGATGACGAGGAAAATGAAAAGATGACACTTATCTCCCATGTTAGCAAAAATGATAGATGGATCATAGATAGTGGTTGTTATCATCACATGATTGGTGATAAAACCAAATTTGAATATTTGGAACACTATGATGGTGGAAGTGTTAGATTTGGAAACAATGAACCATGTTACGTAAAAGGAAAATGAATCATAACATTAATTGATGGAATCAAATGTGAGAATGCCTATTGGGTTGAAGGATTAAGACATAATCTACTCAATGTAGCACAGTTGAACAATATAGGATACAAAGTTGAATTCATGAATGGCAAAGCTAAACTATTGGATGGAAAAGGAAAACTACTTGGAACTGACAATCATAAATGCCTAAGATTTCCAACAGTACCACCATGTGATTGCTCCCATTTTATTTTGATCCTTAATTACAAATGGAGTAAGCCTTGCTTTGGAAGTAAATAAGCCAAACTCTAGCCTCACCTTTTCATGCATCTCATCATCTTTTTCGCAAAAGCTTTGGAGCACCCATTAGCACCATCTTCATTAGCATATGGTGCAATTCTATGTGGCATAGAAAGTACCGCCTCTCTATAATATCTTGAAGATAAAGCATATGCAAGGAGGTGCAATGGGGTAGTCATCTTCTCCCAATGATGAAGAATTATTGCTTCCACTTTACTGCATAAGGTTTGACATTTTGTAGGTTCACTTTCATGTACTTGTATAGAATGTTTTACCTTCTCAACCATGGTGTCCATGCCATCATACACATCTCCCAATCAAAGTGCATTTGTATTGGCAAAGCAAAGCATAGTCATGATGGGGCTCAGTGATATCCAATACATATTGCACATGAACCCACCAACATTCATCCAAGATCATACCCCTAATCTTTAGGGCTCTTCTTGTATATGAAGCCTTCCATGCACCCCGTTGAGGACAAACGACCATTTGGCTCAAAGCATCTTTCACCTTGAGAAGTCGTCTCAGAACAATATTATGAGATGCAAAATGGGTTTCAACAACCTAAGCAAGTTAACAATATGTCAATTGACAATAAAATTATAAATATTAACTAAATTACAAATCTATGAAATTTTATAATTGCAAAAGATTTATTACCTTCAGCAACTCCAATTGTGAAAATGGCTTGTGACATGTTGTGTTTAGTCACAAACATTTGTATGTCCTCTCCCTCTTCGTATATTTGCTTCACCCAATCTATTTAAAGGCCAATCTGGTGTATAATCAAGTTGAGGGAGTGTACAGTGTATGGTGTCCAAAAATTATGGTCATACCGACCCTTAACCAAAGCACTAACTCACCTGCAATTTTGGCATTGTCTGTAACAACCTGGACCACATTCTCACTACCCACCATATCTATGGCCTCAATAAGAATATTAGAGATGAATTGTGAATCCTTCACCTCCCCTTAACAATCAATTGCCTTTAGAAATATTGCCTCTTTGGAGGACATTGCAATCACATTAATTAATGGCATGTTTCTTGTATCTTTCCAACCATCAGACACAATTGTCACTCCCGAAGTTTTCCAAGCATTTCTAATGGGTTGAAGTGCTTTCTCTATAGAAACTCTCTTTTTGCAAGAGTGTGGTACACACCCTTTCATACCTAGTACTTGTGTAATCATTTGGTGCTTCTTTGATGCTTCTTACCATTTCCTTCCAATATGGTGATCTTACTAGGTTGAAAGGAAGGCCATTAGCATAGAGGCAACGTGCAATGGGTTCATCAACACGGTTTCTTGCCTCCATTTTAAATGCAGAGTGCAATGGGCCTCTTTTTTGGGCTGATGCATTATTTTCTACTTCATCCTCCTCCCTCGACATAGGTACTTGCATGAATGGATGTTTGGAAGATGCAATTGGTTCCATTTCAGCGGGTGGTTGCATTTTGTTCTTCATTGAGGAAGGAGGTTGATAATAACTTTTTTTTTTTGATCTTTTAACCAAATGATCAGCAACTTTTTGTTCTTTTACAAACGAAGCTATCCGTGCATCACACAACCCCTTCCAATCTGCACTTTTGCACATTCCAAACCTTTACTAGTAGGGCCCATGAAATGAAATTTTACCCGAGAATAAGAGCTATTAAAAGACTTTTCTTTGTTACTATGATGATAATTACAACTCCAAATATAGGAGCCTCCACCTGAAACTTGTGATATTCTTGTTGTATGTCTCCATAGAGGAGACCCTAAATCAATTTTGAGATTATCCCCTCCTTGCCCTGCCACTGAACTCTGACCTAGTCCTCCCACTGAACTCTGACTATCTGTGGCAGCCATTCTTGCAGAATACAATGTAGTTTCTTTCTATGATAAGAAATTAAATAAATTTAAATCAATAAAAAACTACGAATATCAAGCATACAAGTAAAAAACAATGATACAAAACCGTTCAAATAGATACCTAAACTTGTTTCTAAATTTCTTTTGAATTTTTGAAAAAAACTTGAAAATTTTCTTCACAAACTTGAACCAATTCATCAAAATCTCTAAAAAATTCATTGAAACACCCAAGAATGGGATAAAATGCTTACCTCTTAGAGTTTTAATGAACTTGTGGAAGTCAACTCTCACAATATGATTGTTCCATTTCGAAAATAATCAAGTTTCCTTCAAAATGCCAAAATGGAAGTCAAATGAAAAGAACAAAATCAGCTGCAAAGAAAATGATGGTTGAATGGTTGAAAGGCCTCTATTAAGGCCGTTTTAGGGGTTGGCAAAAAAAAAGTTATTAGAAGCCTAAAATAGACATGTTTTAATTTGTGTTTAAAGTGAAAAAACTTTTTTTTGTTGATTTCCATAGAGGTGTCCGGAAGCGCTTGGATGGCCTACAGGTGCTGTCTGGATGTCACCGACAGGCATCCGCAGAAGCCTGCCCGGATGCTACCCAAAGGCATCTGGATGCATCCAAAAGCTTGTAATAGGCTTTTGTCCGTATTCAAATTCTTGTGGGTGGCATCTGGGCGGCATCCGAAGGGTATCCACTCGCCTCCACCTCGAGGCATTCCCCAGGCGAATCAATATCCTAGTATTAAACGTTAAAATGTTCTCTAGAGTTACAAATGAGTCCTTTCCATTTAGCTTTAAAACTCAAAATGCACTTAGAACTACAAGTGAACTCCTTATTAGCCTTGTAATAAAATGCCGTCTGTGTTCAACTAGAGTTTCCGAGCACATAAACCTCTTCAGTAATAGATGGTGTGGACTGCAAAAAGAAACTGAGAGGTTGTTTCTGTCAAAGAACTATTTAACAAATTTTTTTCTGAATGTAGGAAGAATGTTCTAAAGTTACACAACAAGAAACTCTTTAAGATAAGATGTAATAATTATTAATTTGTATGGAATTCTTATATGTTTTCTCTAATTGCTTTCAATTTTCAACGTGTCTAAATTTTTCCTTTCACATTAAAAATCTTCAAACTCAAGGACTTGCATCTGTAAGAATTATATGGCTTCTCTAACTTTACTGATTTCTTTCCATTTATCTTTTTAGTAAAATATCGTATGCATTTCACTAAAGTTGCATAGCACAAAAACCTATTCTGTAAAGGATATTGTGGAGTGTGGACTGTAAAACAGACAAACATTGTTTGTGTTAATGAACTGATTGCAAAATTATTTCTAACATGACAAGATGAAGGAACAATATTCTAATTTGTACAACCAAAAATTTCTATATGCTGTAATAATTATGAAATTGTATGGAGTTTGCATATGTTTTTAATCATTGCTTTCAACTTGACATCTCTACAATTGTCCTTGCAATTAAAAATTCTTCACATTTAAGTTGTTGCATCTGCCAGAATTCTATGGCTTCTCCAAATTGACTGAACTATTTTCCCAATTGATATTGGCGAGGCTAGTTGCTTTTATGTTACTTATCAAAGAATCGAGATGCATGGGAGAGAGAATTGGCTAAGAAGAGATCAAAGTACACAGTCCTGAAACAAGAGCTTCTCGTGAATCCGGTAGGTAATAAAGAGTCTAATTATGCAGAAATGATTATCCTATTTGAGAAGTGTTATGTATTAAATTATTTTCAACATTTTTGATGAATTTGATAATTCGGAAGCTAATGAAATCTTTCTTTGGTCAGTCAGAATTGACAAGAAAGTTGGAGACTGGTAAGCATTTAAAACAACTGGATAGTAATGAAGAAAAGGGGCTGCTCAGGAGACATGAAATTAGTCATGGAGATCATCCACTCAGCCTTGTTGAAAGTAGTGTCTGGAATCAATTCTTTCAGGTTTCTTGGACAATGCCTTGTAATAAATGCTCTTGATTTGTTCATCAAACAGTCCAATGATGCTTGACTAACTTGTTTTTTAGGCTAGACACCCACAGTATTAACAACTATCAGAATAAGTAGATACACTTTGATGTTCAATATATTCTTTGTACCAATTAGGCCTAAAGAAACATAAATGTTGTCTCTTTCCTCATTGCTATTTTCAATTGTATGTCCACTCAGGACACAGAGATAGCAGATCAAATTGAACGCGATATTAAACGCACACATCCAGATATGCCTTTCTTCTCTGGAAATTCTGTGTCATCATTAGAGAATCAGGTATTGAAATTGTCATGTACTGCTTATAGTTAGAAGGAAGAATTTTGCACATAACGTAGAAGGAAATTAAAATTCTTGGAGCTTCCTTGATGTTTTGTGAAACAGGAGGCAATGAAGCGTATTTTGTTCATATTTGCCAAGATGAACCGTTCAATTCAATATGTCCAAGGAATGAATGAAGTCCTTGCTCCACTCTATTATGTATTCAAAACAGACCCAGATGAAGGAAATGCTGTAAGAAACATTATCCATGGTGAACTTCGTATACCTGAATTTGTCAGCAGAAAGCAATAAACTGCATTGTGATTGTGACAGCATGTAACTTTTGATATTTTATGTGTTACTCAAAAAGATGAATGACTGCATGTCATTGTTTCTATGAAATATTGGTTCTGCATCTTTTCCTGTGGCAAATTGCACCTTATGAAACATAATTTTTTTTTGTTATCAGAAGTACATCAACCAGAAGCCTGGATCTGTGTGGGGGTGTGCTTTGTGCAGTTCTTGCATGCTCCCCAAATTTAGTTAGGGAACTCAATAATACATAGGTTTTTCAAATTTTTACCTACAGAATATCACAATTGAAAAAATACATTGAAATAGGAAGCTAATTTGTTGAAAATTGTAATATGCAGATGGTGAATTGCAAAAATATGTAGAGAAAATATTCAAATAGAATGACTAAATCTAGTTTGGGATAGCCAAATAAAGTAATGTAAAACCAACTTTGCATCAACATTTCTTTATCATTCAATAGCATTATATCTTCTTCAGGGTCTCTTATACCATTACAAAGAGGCCTTCTGACAACTCAATAATCTGATTTGAAAGCTGACCAAAATGAATAGAACATGTCACCAAATAAGGATCCCCATGAATAGTATTTGATATTGATATCATAAGCCATCTTTCAATACATTTTAGATTTAGGGAAATCCTTTCTTTATCTTGGTCTGAGCAGGTACCCTCAAAGTATTTGATAGTTACTTCTCATTACGGGATAATTGCCAATGGTTTGTTCGATATTCTTTCTTGTATTGCTTTTTTCACTTTCAGTGAATGGCATA
Source organism: Cupressus sempervirens (assembly GCA_028749045.1). Taxonomy (NCBI): domain Eukaryota; kingdom Viridiplantae; phylum Streptophyta; class Pinopsida; order Cupressales; family Cupressaceae; genus Cupressus; species Cupressus sempervirens. The sequence continues at coordinate 562,991,499 of CM053788.1, read as the reverse complement.
CATAACCGTGTCTCTAGCAGCAGAGACAAAGAGGAAATGGAAAGAATACTGCTGTGTATTGGAGATTTGTGCTCCCAGCGATCTACCCTAGTCAAAAATGGTTCTTTGTAGCCTAGTTGGTTATTTCTCAACCAAATACATACATAAGGGTGACTGCTTATGAAAAGAAGATCTCTAGTGCACCAGTCGCTATGTTATCAATTGATATTAGAGATCCTCTCTTTTTCCTAGACACAACAAATAACGGGGATACTTGTATCCCCCTTTGAAGGAGTTTACCTAGCACAATATGTTTGAAGAGGATGATATTGTGAATGCCTTTGTTGAACAAAAGAGAAATTCCCTCCATGAAAATTCTAGCTCAAAAAATTGCACCTATACCTATTGCCTTCCCTATTCTCTTCATCTTGTATCATCTTGCAAGTTGTCCAATGTGAGCCAACAAAGCATGAACCGACTTGATCTCCTACTAAAAATCTTCATATAAAGGAGGTTGTAGAGATGAAAAGGCTAGCTTTAAAATAGTCTACTGAGTGGATGGCTTTTACTGGACAATATGCAGCTCCATGTGCCATAAATTTGATGATATGCACCTCCTAGTGCAAGATGGGGCATTCTTGGTAAATGATGAATGTGAATGGTATTCTAGATGAGAGTTCAAGTGTTGAGTAGCTTATTGAAGCTGAAATTATTGTTGAGTTCTTGGTCATAATAAAGATGAAGGAATGCATGGCAATGGAGGTGATGAGTCCTCTCATAGATAAGTTCCTACAGTGGGAAATTCTACAAGATCTAGGAGTAATGACATGGTTGACCTTTCTGAATAATTCCCATGTTTCATTGGTTGGGGTTGATTCTACAAGCACAAATGTGATGCACTGTCTACTGCCTACACACAATGGCCACTGAAATTCTAGTCAACTTTGGAGAGCAATATCCGATTCAAACCTATCATCAACATTCTCCAAAGAAAAATATAGATGAAAGAAACATGATGAGAGACAGCAAGTGCTATGGAGTCCGCATATGTGCTCATTTTGAAGCATACAAGAGAGTTTTGATTCTTCAATTTTCGCATTAAGATCCTATCTATTTTAAATCAACATCTAGATCATGCGAAGAGGCAAGGCAATTGAAATGTTCCACTGATAGAATACTGCAACATGGAGAAAGTTATATTTATGTTGTTCTTTTTCATGCAAATTATCCGATTGATTGTTGCCTCAAATGTAGTTTCATGAAGCCCACTCATAAAGACAGGTAGTTATTTCTACCTCTTATGAACAAGTCTATTCTATAAGAGATGGTCTTTTGTTTCAATTTTGGCTTTCCATGGATAAGTTTCTCACAACATCACAGCAATTTTATTCTTCGTAAATAAGTTTTGTAGTGGTTTAGTTTGAGGTTTTATTTTTGGCAAAGTTTTGTTCTTTTGATGTTCACGTGAGAAGGGAGATGTGTTGAGCAGTGATGTTCTGTTCTAGATAAGGGATGTTATTTCTTTTGATGCCTAATTCCATTGCCTAATGGATTATGGCTGGTATTCTTTTCTTTTAGATTCATTCTTTCCTACAAGTGAAAAAACCGTATAAGTTGCCAAAATTACAGTGCAATTTTTGCACTCCATTTTCAAATTTTTTTCATACTACCTTTCATCTTTGTCTTCCCCCTTTTCTCCAACTTTCCTTGATGTTATGCGTGTTAACATAAATAAATGATTTGAGATAATTTAATTTAGGCTCCAGCTTTGTGACATTGCTCCTCTGTTCTTGTTCTTAGCCCTTTGTGTTGATATCTAGTATGAAAGATCTTTCAATGGCCTTGTGTCATGTCCACATCCTCTGGTCCCTCCTTGCTACATTAATAATCATATTTTCCTTGCTATGGTTGTCTCAAATTCTTATTATTGGCAACTCTATTCTAAGTGTTTTGGAAGATCTCCTGACCTTCACTTGCTGTTGGACGTGTTTTATTCAAAGGTTCAAAAGAGTTTGGACTATTTTTGTACTTTTCCCACCATTAGTTGATTGGTGTTGGCATGGAAGTTTCATTGGTTCACAAGACTTCCCAATTGAGTTAGTGGTAAATATTATTCCCAAGTTCTGTAGGTTGTTGGATCATATTTTGGATGTTTATGCTGGTTGTTGAATCTTCTTGAAGTTCTACTCTTGACAATTTATGATGGCATCCACGTTACATTGGGGGGTTACCACTATTTGAAGATTTTGCCAACATTTTGTGCAGTGTCTAATCCACTTTGATCCAATGACTCATAATCTCATGGAGGCTTTTGCAGAATTGTCAACTAGTGGGTTTGCAATTGATTCATTATTTCGAGGTCTTCCTATACTACACCCTTTCTTTGTCTGTTTGTGTGTGCATGTTCACATCAGCCACTTTCTCTGACAATTTGTGTGCACAATCATAGGGGAACCATTTATTGTCATGCTCCCACCAAAATGCCACACATTCCAGCACGTGAAAACCATTTACTGTGCAATTGAAGTTTAAATAGCACCCATATCATAAAAGCCAATGCTGTTAATAATATGATAAAACTAGCACTAACAATATTCAGGAGCTGGTTCTAGCAAAATAATTAAATTTTAATTTCCAAGGGCAGGGATGGATGTGAATCTTTCACCAATTAGTATAAAAAAGAAATCAAGTCATTAAGAAAAGGAGCATCTATTGGGAATGAATATTATGCGACTTTGCACATAATTGTTAAAGCCAAAGTGAACAAAAACCCTCCAAGGATATTCAGAGACTTAAAGATGAACAACCTTCCTCCTATCAAATTATTGGACAAAAACCTATAAATTGTCTAGGCATCAAGGACAAACATTCAAGTAAAAATAGTTGCAAATAGAGAAGACGATAACAGTAGAAAATCAAGATAGGTTTATTTTCAGAATTGTGTCAAAGTGAGAAAACCGAATAATATAGAAAGATTCACAATTCTTAAAGTTACATTTATGAATAAAAAACAAAGTATCATTTTTGAGTTTTAACTATTGTTTGAAGGCAAAATAGACAATGTTCTGGAAGGTGACATTACAATGATCTTCTTTGTGAAGTGGATGATTAGGTAGCTCTCAAGATATTGCAGGGGTGTTTTGGGAGCATCAAGACTGAGTGACACCATTGGTCTATTGGGATGCCATCTGATATGCCTCAGAAAATCTAATATAATAGTCCATGTAGAATGAAGCCCATTTGTCAATAAATTTTGATAGCAACAAATCCTAGCAGCTGATGTTAATAAAAGCTTAGTTATCGGTTTGGACGTGGGTATAAGAACCCAATATGTGGATAGATCTGTAAAACTTAATCATCTGATAGTATGATATTGCATCATTGGTCAATGCCAAATTCCAACTATACAAAACAATAAAAAAAACATACAGTATAGAAATATACTGTCCAGGTTGTGCATCCTGGGTGCATCCGTACACATCCAAACTGAATGTGCAGGGGTAGGGCACGTGTCCTACTAAGTACAGAAGTTTTCCGAGGAATTTTAATCCAAGAGATGCATATTAAAAAAGAATCAAGTTGTTTCATATCCAAATCTTGACAATATCATGGACGGGTTTTGAAAAGATTTCAAAGCTCAGTGGCCATGCTCTAAGCATTGTCAAGAAATGCAACCCCATTAGTTGCATATGTGAAACAAAGAGTTGAAGTTCAAAGTTAAATACCTTGCACCCATCCTATAGGTGCTCCAACAATCAACAATGGAGATTATGCTACTCAACTTCAATATGACTTCTACCTCCATTTATTTAAAATTCAAACTCATTTTTTGGGAGAACTTATTGCTGGTTGAGATATTATTATAAATGAGCAGCCCTGTGCCCATTTGTAATGGAGAACCCATTTCATGTAAATGAGCTATTGAGTCTCATATATATAACACATTTTTTACTCCTTATTAATCAACAAAGGAACCTAAGTGTATGTGTCTTGCATTGTAGATGGTTGTTCATTACTACAAAAGGTATTAACCTAAGGAACTGTTATTCTCAAAAGTCCAACTCTTGATTGTGTCTATGAATGTCTAATGCGTATGTGTTTTATCATTGTTACTTTTGTGGACTAGTGATCCATGATTCATAAAGCTCTAGTTCAGTAATAAGAGGATATATGTTGAGCATGAGACTCTTCATTTCTGTTATTTCCTCTCTTGCTTTTTTCCCTCTTTCGTTTACAATAAGGCTTATGCTGGAATAGGTGAAGAACTGGCCTTGTAATCATGGATATTGACTCACAAACCTATCATGCATTTGCGAGGCTTTCCATGATTGGTAGTTAAGTAGGATGGATTTATTCTAAACAGATATTTAGACCAACAACACAAGCCTTGATCCATTGGAAACGACCTCATTGATCTTGGTTTACCACATATAATTTCAAAATCCAGAATATTAAAATGTAATTAAATGACACAACCACTGCACAATTGTCAGACTCTTGTTGGCCACTCCTTTTTCTATCATCAAGTCTATGTTAGTGAAATGGTTGCTCTGACAAAAATACACTGCTAGATGTTATTTCCATTTTACATTTATCTACCATCAAAAGAAAGTTTGTGGAAATGATTGTTGAATGTCTTCTAACACATGGCCTAGCAAAATATGCAAGAAGCAAATGATGTCAGTTTGCAGTCTTGTTTCATTTGAATTAGAAGTTGTTGCTTCTAGCATCTATCTTGCATTGAGAACAAGCAGTGGCAGGTCCCTGAGACACCAGCACATAACTGGTCCCACATCAGTGGCCTTTCCTACCAAGAAATTATGTTGTAGTTGTTGTGTGATTAGTGTAAGTTTTTGAAGGAAGATGATCCAACCATAATAGTGGGAACTCATCTGCAGATTACTGTTTTACCATAATTTTCTGTGCACAGTTGACATTATATAAGAAGTAAAATGCTCATCCAATTTTAGCGAGATATGAAAAATATGAAATACAAATCATTGCATATCAACAAATTACAAGGGCAAACAAATATAGACACTGCCGTCGCTTGTATTCAAGTAGAGTCCTTCGAATTTTTAGACATAATCTTCCCTCAATTGTTTTCTTGAAATCAGGAACGCATCTGGATGCAACTACGTGAGAGTTTTTTATATCAACAGTTTGGTCATACTGTATGATGTAAACTACTCAAACACTTGCCCAGACACATTCGTAAGTCCTCTAGATTTGACATTATTTTGTGTGAAGAGGTGGAAATTTCTTTTCAATATATAAAAACACAGAAATGTAGATGAAACATGCATGAAACATCACCATTCGGAAGAACTAACTGAAAGAAGCAGATTCAACTAATAGAATCAGATAAGTAGTCTGGTTTGGGCAGGGGATGTTTTCCATTTCCTGTGCCGGGCAGGACAAAGATGTCTCAAATCATTGATGACAAACATGCAGTGTTTAGATGGCTATGTTTGGATGATAATAGAATGCATTGGAAGAATGTGTACATGTTGCCTTATCTATTGAAAAGAGAATGTACATGTCTACTTCAGGAGGCCAATTTAGACCATTTACTTCAAAGCATTATTTATACACAATTAACTGTTTTTCCTCTTGTTAATTTCATGCACAATTGAATATTTTCTAAATTTGTAGGCTATAGAACTTTTAACCACAAAAAAAAATTGATTTTTCAATTTAAGGCTATAAACTAGTTTACATCAATGTTGCTTGCTTATAATGCATATTTCAGTCAAAGCATGTGCACCAGATTTTCATTCAAAACTTTAAATCACTTGATACATAGATCTCAATTGTAATTCGTTGTATCCTAATTACAATCATTTTGGCTGCTGCACAGGTCCATGCAGAAGCGGATGCTTTTTCTTGTTTTGTAGAGTTGCTGAGTAATTTTTTGGACCATTTTTCCCAGAAACTAGACAATACTGCTGTAGGCATCCGTTCTACAATGGTACGAATGACAGAACTTTTGAAGATACATGATGAAGAGTTGTGGCGCCATCTTGATGCTACAACCAAGGTATGGATCTAACGAATCAGAAGAAAACTAGGTGAAATTTAACTAGGTAACATGAAAGTAGGCCTTAATGTGCTCAAAAGTATACAAATGTAAGTTGCAGATACAAGTTTAAAATCAATAGGAGGGATTTTCAAACAGCAATTATATGACAGAAGAAAGTTATGCAGTAACTAGGATAGCTAAAAATTCAACAAACATTTTCCCCAAAATAGAGCGGTCAAACAGATTCAGAACAGCAGAGTGTGATTTGTCACAAAAACTAATCTTCTGCTTGATTTTTACCATTACAACACAATAATGTTGTCATAGGAAAACGAGTCTTATTTTGATTCACATTACAATTTTGTGCTGTTTTTATTGTATTTGTTCTTTAAATTCTGTTTCTAGAGACTGTCCATAATTGTCCCAGATCACCATTGACTAGGACTTGTACAGATCTGCATCCTTCATTTCTGACCAGTCATACGAGAGAGGCTAAAGGTGGGGTGTTATCCTGGTGGGCAGTAAGAAACCTTTCCTAACTCACAAGTGAACGGGAGCTCTGTTGACAATCATAGAATTTTTAAGGCTATACAATAATTTGTCTTTGGATGCAAGTTAATGTGTCTTGAAGAGAGCAATCTTTTATCCCACGCCAGAAACCTAAATTTTCATCTATGTTACAATATCCTTTAGATGGGAAATCATTATACGTTTGTCAAATACTACTTTATGGAAAAGATATAATGGAGTGTGCTTCTTCTTGCTTGTAATGTGCAGGTTAACCCTCAGTTTTATGCATTCAGGTGGATTACTCTGCTTTTCACACAAGAGTTTAGATTCCCTGATATTCTAAGGATTTGGGACTCACTTCTAAGCAATCCTTATGGGCCTATGGTATGTTTCTATCTTCCATCTGAAAGAGAGAATCTTCTATTAATCATTTATACAAAGTTTCAATCAGAGTTTTACAAAAGTAAGCTGTCAAATACCCAAAAAACTAAATAAAGTAAATATTTGTATTAATTTTCTTGATAATGAAATAGAAGATACTGGCATATTGTAGAGCTTGAGTTGATGTTTCTGAGGTGTATCACATTTTTGCATAAAATTTTAGGCTATCTGGTGATTGGGCATTGCCTACTCTGTTACTGCAGGACATATTACTCCGCATATGCTGTGCTATGCTAATGTGCGTAAGAAGCCGCTTGTTGGCTGGTGATTTTACATCAAATCTGAAGTTGCTTCAACATTATCCATTGATTGACATCAACCATCTTTTGCGTGTGGCAGATGAACTAAAAACAAGATCTTAGAAGTTTTACACTCTATTGATAATTGATCATTCAAAATGTAGCAAAAACTGCTTGTCAATTTCAAATAGGTCCGAGATTGTCTTTATAGAGAGAATAGCCCAATCCAGAGCAAAAATACGATCTAATAGAAAAATCATATGATTGTTTAATGAATAAATATGTTTTTTTTTTTTACCAAATGGCAAAAAAATTTCTTTTCTTGAGTTTCATCACTGAAAAGGATCATAGCTCAGGCATTTTACTCATCAGGGTTCAATTATCCAGTTCCCGTGTAGCATGATGCTTAGAAAATAAACTGATGTGATTTTGTGAAGATAAATCTAGTCCAATCGCATTAATTGAATACTTAAGGCATGCAATAGTCATTATTATATATGAAATTTATCAAAAGTTAGGTCATAAAAGAAGGCAATCTATGTAAAGATATTTTAGTAATACTTTTAGTTTTTACTTGATCTAAGAGGCTTAAATGTATCTTCCTTCAAATTTTGGCTTCTCCTTTGATCCATATTGTGTTGTTTTAACAATTAATATATTACACATAGAATACCAAAATATTACCAAGACCTCTCTACAAATTTGTTTCCGAATGAGACCTCACAAATTTGAAAACTCCATAAACTGAGCAATGAAGCACATCGTGAATCTTGAATTCAATCCATCCCAAGATGGAATTAGGTTTTTGGACAACCCATGTTTTCTCTGTAGGGTGTAGTTTAATGCAAAGTAACGAGAACCGGAATCGGCAAGGCCGCAAGGCCGAATCAAATTGTGAATCGGCCATGAATTGCCCATGAATTGGCAATTTTGGAAAAACCCTTTAAATTTAGAGATTTTAACAATTTAAAACTTATTTCATGCACCCTTTATTGAATATAACTTAAGCACACTATAACATCATCAAATAGAAGTTAAAACTTAACATACATAAACATGGAAATTTGGAACATAAAATCCATCACATACGTAACTATGTTATGTAAAATGTAAATTGTAGGCTAGCTGAAGTAAATAGAAATCAAATGATCATAATGATTCAAATCATAGAATGTATGTAAGATAAATATCCATAAGATATCAAATCATAAATGTACGTAAGAATCTAAGATGAAGATCTATGAAAGTTTGAAACGTATGTCTATCAGTGATTCAGTATCAATATCTGTAAACAAAATATAAGAACAAGGCTCCAGCTCAAGCCTCATCATCATCCTTATCATCATCCTCAAGCTCGGTCGCAGCCTCAGCCTTGGCCTCTCTTCTACTCTTGCCTAACAATTAGAAAACCCTTTAAGGTTGTAACAAAGAGGAAAGGCTAAAAAGAAAACAATAAAAATATGTATTTAAAAAAAAAAATTGAATGCAACTTTATGGCTACCGTGGCCGATTACGATGGAGATTCATGCGATTTTTGGCATGAATCGCCTGAATCGGCGATTTAGGGGATTCATCCCAAAAAATTGCCGATTACGATGCAAGATTCACAAAAACTCGTTTGGGTTGAATTGTATCACGATTCACACGATTCACGCAATTTTATGGCGATTTTCGGAACTATGGTTTAATGTATATGAGAATATAAAGGAAATGTAATAGAGAGTAATGTCAGAGAACTCTCAAATGCTTCTTTATTAATTCCATCAAGTGTTTAAAACATATGACACCAAAATGCACGACAGCAATTACCACAATGCCATCATTACAATGATATCTCTGGGATGAAAGTACATGACATATATAAGTGTCAAAGGGGTGCAAGCTCCTTCAACCAAACTAACAAGTACAAACAACACTTAATTTTACCTGACAACATTATCCCCCACAAAAAAAAGGTTGTCTTCAGAGGACACACAACAAAATGGGGATGAACATAACTATACAACTATATAGAAGGAAAACAGGACCGAGGTAGAGGATGAGAGAGCATCCCTGATGAGGAGGGTGTTGGCAGTGGTGTAAATGTTGCCAGTCGCTCTCGCAATTTGTGCTCTCTCAATTCGCACACTTGCTCTGTCCTTAGTTCAAGTTGCGCTCAACGAACATCTGTTGCTTCCTAGCAATTTTTACCATAAAAGCTGCCTCCGAGGCCTCCTTATCCTTCTTGTCAGCTGCCTCCATAGCGCTAGCCAGGCAAGTCTCTACCATGGCTCTCTTTGCCTGTTCCTCCTCCAACTGTGCTGCCATGGCTGCCCTCTCAACTGCCCATGTAGCCTCTCCTGAACCAACTCAGCCTGTGGTGCTCCTCAACCTCCTGGAGTCAAGTAGCCAACTCCTCTCAGGTTGTCACTGCTGCCAGCCACTGGGCCTTAGCCCCCAATGCCACGTGTTGAGTTCTCCTCAACTCATAGTATCCCTCACGGAAGACTTGCTCCAGCTTCAGCAGTCACGACTGAACCCAACTCTCCTCCGCACACTCCAGAAGCTCCCAATCTTCTAACATCTACAAAGTCTCTGTGGTAGTCCATCCCTGAGACTCAAAGCATCAGGTGAACTTCGTTGTGCAACCCCCGCTGACGAATGCCAACAACTGCTCCACTACTGTTCAACCGCCTCGTGGCCTTGTAACCATGCAGAGGTAACAATCTTCCTGACACCCATCTCTATGTCAGCCAAATATTGTTTTGCTCTTGCGGCCATATCTGCCAAATACTGGTCGAGGTCACTAGTCTCCCTTTGAGGCTACGGTACACCCACATTATGTCTGATGGAGCCATAATTTTTTGCAGAAATTAGGGGCTGCAATTGTGAGATAATGTTTAAGGATTGATGAATATTATCATTGATGTCACAAATACAAGCATCCATACAAATCAGATAAGGCATTTATTAATGAAGTAATGGTGATGATGTGAGCAGATGAGGCATGAAGCATGGATCGAACTTGCTCAGCACGTATTATATATTCGATTCCACAACCTGATTCAATTCAACATCGATCAGACCTTGCATTTCTTTTTCTGTTAGTCTGAATATTATGCTTATGCAAAAGCTAGGATAATCATTAGCAAGAAACAAAGAGGAATCCGATAAACAAAACATGCAATTCACATGGGATTCAAATTCTGACTGGGCATGAAATACAGATTCTCAGAGATCTATATCAGGAAATACTTTTCATTTGTGATCTGGATCAGTTACATGGTCTTGCAAAAGATCAACCAAGCCGCTGTAAATGCCACCCAAGAAATTGCTTGGATTTGCCAGCTTCTATAAGAGATTCGATTACTTCACATCTCCTACATACAAAAACATACACCTCAAACCTAAACACACTGTACTTCATCACGTGGTCGCAAACACATGCAGTAGATGGCGTGGCATGTGTCTGACTACATGAACATCTCCTTTCCCAATCACAATAATGCATGGCAGTGAATAAAAGTAGATTATCATGCTCAAAGTTTACGGTGATGAAAGTCAATGATCGACAAAGATAAAATATTGATGAATTAGAAAGGCTTGATAAAATATTATGGGTAAGCTATTGAAGAGAATATTAATGAACTTTGTGAACAGCCTTGAACCAATATGCGACTAAGATAAACGATAATTATTGAAGCAACATTTCAAAGTCTCGATGAATAGAAGCTGTCTATTTTTGTGATTAATATCTGAAGGAGATACGTCAAGGTAGCAATGGAATTCAGCGATGAATTGAAGTTTAAAGAAAAAGAAAATGACAAGAAAGGGTATCGTTCTCTGATGTTAGAAGTAACTCTGCAGACGACTATAATTGAAATCTCCATTAATATGGGGGCGTTACTGGAAGCATGTGAATGTTTTAAAAAACTGTGTTGGAGACGATCACACAAATAAGTGGTGGTTATTACAAAGCATGAACAACGCAGTTGTGGATAAAAGAAGAGGCAACAAATAAGCCATGGTTTGAAGATTGAAAAAATATGCCATGTCATCGGTGTTAGTGGTGTTTGTTTAAAACTAATCACAAAAATGATTAAAACTTTTTTTTGATGAATAGTAATTTTTTATTAATAAATAATATACTAAGATTACAATTCACAAAAAAAGCTCAGGGATACAAGATCACCTTGCAAGAGTTCACACGGTCAAAGTCGGAATTAACAACTATTCATAAAAAGAAAAACATATAAGAAGCAACTCTTAGGTAGCTAAAGCAGTGCCAATTGAAGGGGGTGGTTCATCCTAATCATGAAATCCCTAATCATCCCTGAGATTGACAGACGGGTTGGGAACAATACAGCCGTAAGCAGCATCATTAGGGGCCTGGTCAGCATCCCCAATCAAGTTGTGGAGGTGAGATGGCCAATTCTAGGTGAAAGGGCCACTTTCTAAAAATTACATGCCGAGGCCTAGGAGGAGGAGCCATCGGGCCTGGGGACCAACCTATGCCACCATGGGGCGGGGAAATTGAGCGGCGACGCCAACCACCATCGCCACCATTGGGAGAGCGGTGGCGGAAAGCTTGCGAACGCGACGTCTACGAGCGGTTGCCTGAAGAATTGCACCCCCCGGTGGCGGCCTCTAGGTGGCGTGGTATCAACCAAGGTATCTGAAGGCACTCTGGCAACAATACAAGGGGCATTGCCCCAACGATTAAGAAGCTCTTGAAGGTGAGCCACCTCCAGAGCCACCTTGTTGGCTTGCACTTGTATCTGCATCATTACATTATTAAAATGCACACTTTAGTGTTCATAGCAATATTTATATCAAGAAAACTTTGAGTGAGAAGAATAACATTTTTATCTTTCCATAGAGTGAACAAAATCTCCATCTTGAAAGTATGCAAAATCTGGGTAAATTTTCTAAGGATCTTGGGGGAATCACCCAAAATAACCATATGCCAAGAAAAGAGTTCAGGCCGAAACAGCTTGAAGAAATCATGAATCCAGTGCTTTTAGATTTTTGGATTTGATTGTGTATAGTTTTTTTATATCAATGTTTCAGATCATACTACATGATCCATCATTAGGATGCTAGAGAGAAAAGAACATAAGATAGCAGACATCAGAGCCATCGGTCCTAAAAGGAGGGGGGAGAGAGAAGGTACAACATAAAATTGACAAGACCCACCCAAAACATTAATGAGAAAAAATAAACCATGGAGGGGGAGACCTGAGAATAAATGGAGATAAGTCAAACAGATAAATTTAAAAATAAGCAAGCTTGTGTGTGTGTGTGTGTGTGTCTATAAATATACATATATCTATGTATATAAGTGAAAAGAAAGTAAAAGGATAAAAGAAAGGTCAACAGAGTGATGAGAGCCCACAAGACAAAAGAGCACGAGGAGACAATAAAATAATTAAAAATAATAAATAAATAAAAAGAAAAAAGGAATAACGAAAAAGAATTCTACAAATAAAATCACATAATGAGTAAAAAGTGACACACGCACACACACAAACATATATATCAAATATGTTATATATATTATATATAATATATATAATATATAATATGACAACACGGGCCACACACACACACACACACATGGGCAAATAATATGACAAACGGATCATACAAATGATATGTATGTATGTATGTATGTATGTATGTATACCTTTATATATGTATATATGTGTGTGTGTGTTGGAATTTACAAGTGGGAAGAATACCTCTGAGAGGGGGGGGGGGGGGGAGGCGTGAATCAGAAGAACCAAACTTTAAGCTATAAAACTTTTAACTGAAATCAATAGATGTATGAAACATTTCTAATTAACATGAAAGTAAAGGCATACATGAAAATAGACAACACAATATTTGATTACCCAAAAACCCTCCAAAATGAGAAAGTAAAACTAGGGTGGGGTTGACACTCACAACTTATTATTGTAGCAATATGTAACTTGTCAAGGTTACACAGTTTGACCATCATCAATGGTCTGCCCTGTGAGAGACTTGCCCTGTTAAAGGCTTCAACACTCTGTTAAAAGTGTACCTGTCTAAAGGATTTACAAAACATTCACTTGGAATGTCACCCTATTAAAGGATTTACAAAATGGCTGTTAAACCAACTTATCTTCATAGGATTTTCATTCTCCTAATACAATGGCTAGAAAGTATAGTAGAATGTGTTGACCTGATAACTTACAATCTTCAATTGCTGATTTCAGATCGATGTTTAGTCCATTCTGATCTAATCCTCTTTGATCTGATATGATTCTGTACGAAGTGCTAATACTCTGTTGTGATGTTCACTGATCTGGGAATTCCTTTGTTTTTCTAAGTCACCTTGAACATACTCTTCACCCTTCTGTTCTTCGCTCTCTTTCACTTTGTCATTCCTCTCTTCAATTCTCTTCTCGCATACTCTCCCATTCATTACTGAATTATGGGGTTTCAACCTCTTTATAAAGGTTTCATGACTTAGGGTTAGGTATGAATCTACGATTGAGATTCATCCATTTTTCCCGCTCAAATCTTTCCATTTTTCTAATTGGTTGCATGTTGATTTCATAGGAAATCAAATAGATTTGATCTTATCTTTTAATCCTTCGAGATTCACCATATGTCGGCTCAAAAATGATTTACATCTTAGTTTGTGGGGGCACAAACTCTTATGCTGATTCTGTGTTACTCGACACTTATTGATTACTGATGCTCGACACATATAGAAATTCTGTCTTGCTCGACACCTATAGAAATTTTGTCTTGCTCGACACCTATAGTTTACTTGGCACATATATTGACTCAGCATCTATTAGTCACTCAGCAGTTGAAACTTGCTCGACACTATCTATCTGCTCGGCATCTAAATGACTCGGCACTTGTTGAATTTCTGACTTGGCACATACTATAACTTGGTATCTATATTATATTCAGCATCAACTAAGAAAATGTCTTAAGTGTGTTGACACTCAATTGTCAAAACCAATCTGAGACCAACAATCTCCCCCTTTGACATAAATGTCAAAAACAATTAATTATACATGATGAATCTAATCTTTTTGAGTATAATATATATTCTGTTCGACATATATACCAAACTTCAAAATTGTATTTTTGTGAAAGATTTTATACCTCAAAATTTGTAACTCCCCCTAAGTTGATGTGCCTTTGCTGTATCCAAAACTTATCATGCTAGATTTGTCTCATGCTGATTTTGATGTGCCTTGCCTTATCATTCTTTCTCTTATCTACTTTGTTCTAACTCCCCCTTTGAAATTTCTTCCCTTGCAGTTATAGTTTTCTTTTGGCTTTTCCATTTCTCCCCCTCAAAATTTACACAATTTATCTCCCCCTTTTTGACACTTAAGTCAAAGGAGTCTATACATTAATTGAATATTTTGCCAAAAAGGATTTATTTACCTCCATTACTATCCTCAGAGCAGCATCCCAATTCTGTAGTGCAACTTCTAGTGATTTTATCTCGATGACTAACTTTGCTGCAAGGTGAACTAAGCCTTCTAATGTAGAAAGATTGGGGTCTTTTTTTAACACATTTTCAGCATAGGCCAGTTCTTTCTGCAAAATTTTCATGTGTGGGGTTATGGTAGATTGAATCTGTATCAATTTGGCCTTTGCATTTGCCTCATTTGTTGTTAACACAACTAGTTCCTTCTGAGTGTGAAGCGTAGTTTGAAAATGCTTCTCACTTTGAGCTGGATCTCTTGGTAGTTGCATTATAGATAACTTCAAATTCCTCTCCAAGCTCATTATTCGCTGGCTGGTTTCCTGTGTTAAAATTGATGGGTCACACAATTTTGAGTACAATGAGAATTTATTCTCAAGTACTACCTTTACCTTTTCAATCTTCTTGGCCAGCTCAACTTGTGAAAGTGCAATTTCAATAGAGATTTTCTCATTTACCTTCACCTGAAATTTCCTTTCTGACCATTCTAGTAATTTGGCATTTGTATCTAGGTCTTCATTTTGCACCTAATCCACTATATTGGATAGTTGCTCCATAATGGGCTTAGTTTCATCAGGTGTTTGCAAGCTGAAGGCATCTAGAAAGATGTCCTTTATCTCAATTAATGCTTGCCTTTGCTTATAATCATTTTTGAGTATCTCCTGCTTCTTTTTCCTTTCCAGTGCCTCTTGCACTTCATTTATCTATTCAATGTTCATGGTTGCATAGTCATACTTAGGAATGACTATTTCTTCATCTAGAGTAGGGTCTTCATAATGAAGTACCCTTGCAACCTTTGTAGAGCTTGAGCCTGGTGCTGAAATTTGAAGTGTTATTGCTTCAATACTCGGCTTTTGAGATGTTCCAGTTGGAGTCCCTATTGTAGGCAAATTTATCAATGTTTGTATTGCCTCTTGCTCCTTCTCCTTAGGACTTTCCTTGTCCTTTTCAGATCTTTCCTTATCAATTACTGTGATCTTTGGGGGTGCACCTTGTTCTTGTGTTGTAGAGACAAAGGTATCCAATTGTCCTATTTGATCCTTTACTAGTTCCTCAACAGTTGTAGTGATTGGTATTGTGGAGTCAACTTCAGCTGATGTGTCTTGTGCAACTTGCTCTTGGGGTTGTCCACTTGTAGTTGTTGGGATATGAGAAGGTGGTTCTTGTGGATTTACCTTATCCCTTGTGAAGTCAGCTACAACTTTTTGTAGTTCTTCCACACTCACCAAGACTGGATTTGTACATAGTTGTGCTTGTAGGGTAGTTTGATGAAGGATTCTTTTAAGATCCTCTGCAGTTAATGGATTATGTTCTGACCAGAATTGTTAGGAACATCTTGTATAGTTACTATATTTGCAGGTGTGGGAGTTACATGTGGAGAACTTGGTGGTGGCAATTGTGTGTTATGCACACTCTGTTCTGTTTGCTGCTATTCAGTAGTTACCATATCATCTTTTTGTGTTTCCTTCTCCATTGTATCATCTGCCTTATCTTTTTCTCCTTCATCTTCCTTATCATTTTCATCCTCTCCTCCATTGTTTCTCCCTTCAAAGGGATCCGCCTCTCCTTTCACAGTTGTGAGCCCATAGATTAACTTCCACATTAGAGTGGACTTCTTCTCAACATCCTCAATCTTATTTTGTAGAATACTAAAGGCTCTATACTTGGGTGCAAATTTTCTCCCATGCTTCTTATTTGCCTTGCTAATTTTCCCTTTAGCGAGTTCAGGCATTACTCGAGCCAATATTGACTCTCTTATTTTTTTTTTCCATATTAAGACAATAATGCCATTTATTTTCTACAATGGAATATAACTCCTTAGGCATTGAATTGTCAAGTTCAAGTGGAGTGCTCTTGAACTTGGCCATCATAGTGTAGACTGACTCTTCAACTATGTTATGTTCTTCTCTAGTCAACTTATTAAAATCAATGCTTTTTAAGCCAGATAAGTTTGCATTACCTCTAATGTTATCACATATATTTTCCAAATCAGACTTGGTGGTGTGACTTACCACTCTAAATTGGCTTATGTCCTCAGACTTTGTTCTTTCTTCATCTGATTCAGGAGTTGCAACATACTTTCTTCTCAACTTCTTCTTGGTTGGACCTTCTTGTTTAGTAGCCTTCTTCTTTTGCTACTCCTTAGCCTCCTTTGTTGTAGCTCTTGTATTTGCCCTTGTAGTAGGCTTTGCTGGGCTTGGCTAGGCTATCTTCTTTCCTTTGGGCTGAGCTGCAGGCTGTTTCTGAACCTTTTTCTTCTTTGGCTCAGGCTTGGTAGGTGCTTCCTTGGCTTGCTCTTCCTCCTCGACACCTTCTACCTCTTTTGCATCGTCTCCCATGCCTTGGGTCAATGCAAGTGGCTCCTGGCCCTGTTCTTCTTCTTCATCTTCATCTTCATCTTCTTCTTCTTCTGCTTTTGCTATTCCTTCTCCAAATCTAGCCTTAAGCTTTTTCACCAATCTGTCATTTTTCTTTAGGGTAGAGACAGTTTTCAACTCCATTTCCACTTTAGACTTAACAACATCAAAAGTGCCAAAAGGCTTTGCACTTTTATCAATATCTTCTGCAAGCAATGCTGTGATTGCTGCAGATGCCTCATTACTGTTGATTTCATATCCAAGTGGCCTCAGCCATCTCACCCTTGGTACTGCTGCTTGGATATATGTAAAGTCAATGTCAACTAAGAAACAAATGTCATTGATATGCTATTCAACAAGAGAGACAGGTATCCTGAGTCTCTGTTTCATAGACTTCTTGAAGTCTTCAAAGTAATTGGTCATTATAGTTTCAAAACTTGCCCCCATCTGCTCTATGTATTCATTAACTTGTATTGCTACTGACTTGTTTGTCTTCCAACCTATCTTGCCAAAGGAAGGAAATTCATTCTGAACATAAAAGAATATGCATATCAAAATTGCTCCAAATTTGCATTGGGCACCCTTGGACCTTCTTATGGCTCCCAAGTTCTCCATAATTTGTTGCAATTGTAATTCAGCTAGATCATATGTATGATCCTTCTTGACAATTTTGTATCCAACGTCAACTGCAATACAAGGTACACTGTTCAGTCGGCTTGACTAGTAGAATTTATGGGATATGACCCTAACAACAAATTCTACAAGAGGATCTTTGATTGTATCAATTGTCATCCCTTTCTTGTTCCACTTTGCCCCAGTGTTCTTCTCTATGGCTTCTTTAGAATCACTCCTTAGGGTCTTTGGCCATTCTAGGGTTGGATACCCAGTTGCCATATGTATAATTTTTTTTGACAATTTGATCGGTCCATCCTCCAACCATAGGCATCCATCATGGATTGTACTTAGCACAATTCTTATGCATTCTGTTTTAAATAATGTAGGGAAATCTAGGGCATAGGTTAAGCCCTTCCTCTCAACAATTTGAAATTCTTTCTTCAATACCCCATTCTCACTAAGTTTATCATATGCTTGCCGAATCTCCATGTCACCAATTGCACCTATCTTGCAATTATAGCACCTTCTGACATCTTGCACCATCACAACTTTAGGTGGAATAATGGATAAAGCGCCGACAGGGTCGTTCTTATATGCAACTTCGGGAATTGGTCTAAAGTTTGATTGTTTTACTTCATTACTAACCAATTGAACCTCAAACAACTCCTTGTCTTGGGGTTTCCTAGAGCTGGATGCCATTTCTAAAACCTAGGGTTTCAAGATATAAAAACGATGTAACTGCGTAGCTCGGCACTAGAGTAAATAACTTAAATAGATGAAACGATGCTAAATCTTGAATGGAATCTTTGCAAAAACTTCAATCTTTGCTTGGAAATCGTTTCTGTGCTCTTCTTGCTCTTGCTCTATGTTCACAATGATAAAAAATGATCGAGAACTTGACCTTATACCTTTCATTTCATAGCATTTAATGCTTAGTGCATAGACAACTGTCCATTCGACTCCTTATGCAATTCCATTTTACTCGGCTTCCATTGATTTTTCAACACTTGACATTCACTAAAGTTTTCCTTACTCGGCTTTAATAAGAATATCCCTTTACTCGACAACTACTACTAACTCGGCTTCTACTGACTTTGGCAGATAACTCGGCATCTGAAGACAACTTTGCTTGCTCGGCAACAATGTGAAGATTTTAAAGATTTAACCTTGCATCTTTATTCATGTTGATCAATCCTTTTTAGTGCTAATTTATTTTGGGAACTAATGTATAATAAAGTGTTTGAATATCAGTCCGACACACCTTCTTTTGCTTAGTTGAATGAAGTGTGACCACTTGACCTTTTAGGTGAAGTGATCCCTCCATTGGATGTGCTACTTCAATCTTTTCTTTTCCATGTTCTATTCATTTCTCCTCTGATGTGTTCAACATCAACTTTCCCTTTTCCTTTGTTGAACTCAGAGTTGGGTGCCTTTGATCTTGTTGGGCAATACTTGCTAATATGTCCTATCTTTAGGCAG
Organism: Cupressus sempervirens; assembly: GCA_028749045.1. NCBI lineage: Eukaryota > Viridiplantae > Streptophyta > Pinopsida > Cupressales > Cupressaceae > Cupressus > Cupressus sempervirens. The sequence continues at coordinate 562,972,401 of CM053788.1, read as the reverse complement.
CTGAAACAAGTGGTTTGACTCAACCACCTATTGTAGTTGCCACTAAAGTGTGTTCTTATGCAGTTCTTAGGAATGTGTCCATATTCTTGACAGTAGTGATAGCTTTGCCTAGTGTTCTAGTCCCAATTGTAGTGATGTCCATGACTATTTGTCTTTGCTGGTTGGTTTGGTGTCCACATAGGCTTAGATCTACATTCGAAGGCTCTATGTCCATACTTCTTGCAATTGTAGCAGTGTCCTTCAAATCTTGGTGTCCTGGTGGTTCTAGTCCTGTGCCTGATGACCTTTCTTATTGCACTTGTGTTAGTGACCCATGTTTTTAGGTTTGTCATGCTGATTGGCATTTTTGCTTTTGCACACTTTAGAGGTATGTCCCTTTTTACCAAAAAAATGACAAGTGGGTTTAGTATTCTTAGCTTTGTCACTTCTTTCTTTTGTAGTCTTAAATGACTCTCTTTCTTCAGTGTTGGTGTATCCTAGTCCTAAAGTGTCATTACTAGATCTTGGTGATTTTAGTAGTTGTTCAAAGTACTTGATGGCTTCATTAGGTTTGTTGAAGCTTTCTACAATTTCTTTTTCTTTTCTTAGGTCATTTTGTAGTTGTTCATTCTACATCTTCAGTGTGGAGATCTCAAAGTCCTTGACATTCAACTCATGATGGGCATTCATCATTTGGCTTAGGGTGTCTAGCTGCATGTTGGAAACTCTTGCAAGCTCATTTGACTTTTCCTCTAGTCTGTTGTCAAGGTTTCTCTTGTCATTTTTTATCATAGCTTTATCTTCAATGGCTCTATTCTTCAGTTCAGTCAGTTCACAAAGCATCATGGCTTGTGATTCTTGTTCAATCTTGAGGATTCTGATCTCTTCTGCTTGAGCTTTGTTCTTCTCCATTAGATTTGCAATTGTTGCATCAAACTCTTTAGAATCTCCATTGGCAAACACTTTTGAGGTGTCAATCTCCTTGTATTGTGTATCATTCTCAGCTATGGCAATTTCTTTTCTTCTCTTTAAGGATTTCCTCAATTCTTCCCTAGCTTCTTCCAGAGAATGTAGAATGAGATGTATCTCAATCTCTTGATTCTCTATAATCTTCCCAAGCTTGTAGACCTCCATTTCTAGATATTTTCTTCAAGTTGTTAGTCTTCTCCTTGTAAGAACTTGGCTCTGATACCAATTGTTGGAATTTACAAGTGGAAATAATACTTTTGAGAGGGGGGGGAGGGGGGGGGGGGGGGGGGGGGGTGAATCAAAAGTACCAAACTTTAAGCTATAAAATTTTTAACTGAAATCAATACATGCATGAAACATTTCTAATTAACATGAAAGTAAAGGCATGCATGAAAATAGACAACACAATATTTGATCACCTAGAAACCCTCCAAAATGAGAAGGTAAAATTGGGGTGGGGATGACACCCACAACTTATCACTGCAACAATATGTAACTTGTCAAGGTTACAATGTTTGACCATCATCAATGGTCTGCCCTGTTAAAGACTCCAACACTCTGTTAAAAGTGTACCTATCTAAAGAATTTACAAAACATTCACTTGGAATGTCACCAATTAAAGGATTTACAAAATGGCTATTAAACCAACCTATCTTCATAGGATTTTCATTCTCCTAATACAGTGGCTAGAAATATAGTAGAATGTGTTGACTTGATAATTTACAATCTTCAATTGCTGATTTCAGATCGATGTTCAGTCTATTATGATTTGATCCTCTTTGATTTGATATGATTCTGTATGAAGTGCTAATACTCTATTCCGATGTTCATTGATCTGGGAATTCCTTTGTTTTTATATTTCACCTTGAATGCACTCTTCACCCTTTTGTTCTTCACTCTCTTTCAATTTGTCATTCCTCTCTTCAATTCTCTTCTCGCATACTCTCTCATTCATTACTGAATTATGGGGTTTCGACCTCCTTAAAAAGGTTTCATGACTTAGGGTTAGGTATGAATCTATGATTGAGATATATCCATCTTTCTCGCTCAAATCTTTCTATTTTTCTGATTGGTTGCATGTTGATTTCATAGGGAATCAAATAGATTTGATCTTATCTTTTAATCCTTCAAGATTCATCATATGTCGGCTCAAAAATGGTTTACATCTTAGTTTGTGGGGGCATAGACTCTTATGTTGATTCTGTGTTACTCGACACTTACTAATTATTGATGCTTGACACATATAGAAATTCTGTCTTGCTTGACACCTATAGAAATTCTGTCTTGCTCAGTACCTATAGTTTACTCGACACATATACTGACTTGGCATCTATTAGTCACTTGACAGTTGAAACTTGCTCGACATTGTTTATTTGCTCGACATCAACTAAGAAAATGTCTTAAGTGTGTTGACACTCAATTGTCAAAACCAATTTGAGACCAACAATATATATATATATATATAATGTGTGTAATTTATATATTTTATATATAATATATGATATATCTATGTGTATATAATATGACAATACAGACCATACAATTGATATATATATACACACACATATTATATATAATATATATGTATATAGATGTATGTATATATGCCAACCAATATATATGTATGTATGTATGTATGTATATATATATATATATATATATATAAGAGTAAGAGCAATAAGAGTGAGTGTGTGTGTGTGTAGAGGAAATAAAGAGACACTAAAAATAGAGAAAACACAAATATAATGACGAAAAATAAATAAAAATCAAGACACAGGAACACAAGGAGAAACACGAAAGAAGAGGAAGTGAAGCCACCAAGGGGATGTATTGTATAAATGTATAAATATATAAATACATCCATATATGTGTATATATATGTACATACATCCATATATATACACATATATCTATGTATATATATGTGTGTGTAAAAATATATATATCTATATGTGTGTGTGTGTGTGTGTGTGTGTGTGTGTGTGTGTGTATAAGAGCACCACAATGAGGGAAAGACCCAAGACCTAAAAGAGGAGTAAATGAAGGTGGGGACAAAAAAAGAAAAAGACAAGTGTGTGAGAGTATGTGTACTAAAGAACATCTAGACTTAAAGGAGAGAGACCAGAAGAGGAGGGAAAATAAAAAGAAAAAGCCAAGGAGGGGGGGTTTGGGGGGGGAGAATACCTAGGGTCGGGGGGGGGGGGGGGGGGGGGAAGGGGGAGGTCAACTAGGGTGGGTTAATATAGAGAAAAGGGGAAGAGGGTAGGGGGCAACAAAGAAGGGATGAGACTAGGAAGGGAGGTCATGAGAAGGGGGATTGCATAGGGAGGATAACAGTGGTTGCCAGGACATGCTTAAGCATGGCTTTTGTTCATAACAATGGCTTCCTTAAGTTTCTTTTGACGAAGTTATCTTCCTTGTACATAATTTGCATCTTCTCTAAGCAAATGTGATGCTTAGTAGAGGAAGAATGCTCAGCTAAAGTGGACTTGAGGACCTATTTGTGCTTGATGTCGACAGCATGCTCTTATATTCTAGTGTTAAAGGACCAACCGGTTTCACCTATGTATGGGCTGCCACAAGAGCACATGATCTTGTAGACTCCAGACTCAACAAATGTATCTCTGGGGTCTTTAATGGGGGAACACAAATCCCTTCGAGTGAAAAAGGGCTTGAAGGCAACACGAATGCCTTTTTTGCCCAAAATCTTAGAGATCTTGTTGGAAATGCCTACCACATTAGGAATAGAAATGAAAGAGGAAGACTCGGGGATAGAAGGAGGTGAGCTCGAGAGAGAAATGAAGAAGGATTTGACCAAGCAGAAATCAATAGAGATTTTCTTGTTTGAGTATCCATTCCACTTGAAGACTTGACGCAGATGTGTGAGCTCTTGGTACAAGTTGTCATTGTCACAAATCTTAAGAGCTCTTAAGGCTAGGCTTCTTAGGATCCCAACCTTTTGACTAGGGTGGTGGTGAGAGGTGGCATGGAGATAGAGGTCAGTATGGGTAGATTTACGAAAAAATCGACAACCAAAGGTATCGTTAGGTTTTTTTAAGATTAATACATCAAGGAAAGATAAGCGGTTACAAAACTAGAAAATATGCAGGAAAGACTCTAGTTGGCCACAAAATGGACACCAAGGATCTAGAACCCCAATATGCTTAAGCTGAGGCCCAAGGGGAAGACCTTGAAAAGCCTCGCACCAAGCAAAATGAGCAATCTTGGGTTCTGTAATGGCACTCCAAATAGTGTCAAAGCACTTTCTCCACTGAGAAAGGAAAGATTGCAAATGCCATCTTTGATTAAGGGTATCCACCATCGACAGATGGGGAGAAAGCCATCGATATCCCAAACTTGGCTTGTAGTTGGTGAAGGGAGTGGCAGGATACCACTTCTAGTCAGTGCACAAGGTCAAATAGACTAGATACCCACTTTATGAATTAAGTTACCTGGAATTGCAGAAAGTAATAAGTCAAAAGTCTGTCGATCTGAACGGGCAAGACAAAATTGAATTTGCATATCTTCCCAAGATCTGAGACTCATGGAGACCTTAGAGAAAAGATATTTAGGAGTCCTGATGTCACGTTTGAAAAAATGCAGAGCACTAGCACCTTGAGTCTTGGCTAGTGGAATACCCTGGATGGCAAACAAAGGAGATCACCAGATGTTCAGTTGGTTCAAAGAGAGCCCATCACAAAACTCATCACCAGACCAGCGAAGCTAAGGCTTAACAGCTTCCCAAGCTTTCCATATGCTCTTGATACAAAAATAAGCTTGTATGTGCATGGGTTCTCTCATGATGAGAAGGGTTTGAAAGCCAATTCCCTTCTATGCAGCTCTGTTAACAGGAAATCCATAGAAGATGCAATGCCTAACCAGAATCTTCCAAGCTTCATCAATAGTGATGGCATGAATAATCCATTTTGCACAAAGAGAAATGCCTTGCTTTTGTGTGGATAGAAGGCCAAGGCCTCTAGACTCTTTGGGAAGACAACAAAAATCCCAAGCAACTCTGTGAAACCCATGATCTTTGGAACCAGAGGCCCAAAGAAAATCATGGAGCAGTCGCTCTAATTTTTGATAGGAAGCTTTTGAAGGAGCCTAACAGGAAGAATAATAGACATGCATAGCTGCAAGAACTTTAGAGAAAATCTAAATTTTGACCACAAGAGAAAGTAGTTTGGTAAGCCAATAGTCTAGCTTCTTCATAATCTTGGAAAGCACAGTGTTCCACAGATCCACTGGCGAAGCTTGAAAGGAAAAAGGAATGCCCAGAAAGTGGAAAATCTCCTTGTGTGTGTCTCATTTCCATTCAAATTGGTTAAGCTAAGGTGGAGCTGGCAAAAAAGATTGGCGATAACAGAGCATTTTATGCCATTGAATAGTAGAGCTAGAGGCTTGACAAAAAGTGTCAAGGCAATTCAAGGCATTATTGATGTTTTCTTCATCCTCCAAAAGAGTGAGAAAATAATCATCAGCAAAATGACCATTGACCAACTAGGAAGAGGAATCTGAGAAGGAAATGCCACAAACCAAACTAGAAGAGATGGAGTGGGCTAACAAGTAACCAAGCCCTTGAGCAACAAGAACATATAATGCCAGAGCTAGAGGGCAACCCTGCCTGATGGAACAAAAAAGCCCAAAGGCGTCAAATTAGGAGTTATTGATAGTAATGCAAACATTAGCATCTCCAAAGAGCATCTCCATAAACTATAGAAAATTGGGACCGAAACCAAGAGCCTGGAGCATAGCCAAAATGAAAGGCCATTCAATCTAGTCATAGGCTTTAGCAAAATCATTTTTCAAAAAAATAGACAGCTGATTAGACTTGCGAATCCATACCTTCCTAGACAACAATGATGTTGTCAAGAATATACTTGGATTTGATAAAGCCAGTTTGCTCTGGCCACACAATTAAAGGAAGGAGATGGCGAATTTTAAGAGAAATTGCCTTAGCAATAATCTTATAGGAAACATTAAGAAGGGTAATGGGCCGCCAGTTACAAATATCCTCAGGATTGCCAACTTTAGGTATGAATTTGATTTTCCTGTTGTCACAAAGGTTTGCACCCTTGTCCAAAGTTTTTACCTAAGGACAACCTTGTGAAACATGGAAACAACCTCCAAGCTGTGGGACTTGAACTGTGAGGTTGAGTCTCCGGAGAAGGCCAACTTCCTTTATTATCAGGGTGCACCTAACTACTCTTGGAGAGGAAAAGGGAGAAGGAATGCATGAAAGCAAATCTACCTACTCTAACCTAAGGGGGTGATGCACCAAAATAGAGTGTTCAAACCAATCTTTGCCTATACATGCACTATTGAGCCATCATGACACCAAAGATATACACATCTATACTTGCTTTAATCTAACAATCACATGCATATCAGAAAACCCAAATGAATGACACAAGGAAAGAGAGGATTCACTTATATACCATTCATAGGCCAAAAGAGATATAGTAATGCAAGATTGTAGATCTCTACAATACACCAATGAGAGGAAAATAGTTCGTGCACTTTACATCAATGGCTAAAGGAGATAAGGTAGAATGTCATACAGTTCAGCGGCAAAGAGAATTTACAGCGAAATTACAGAGAAATATGGGAGAAATTAGAGAAGAGTCGACCATAACAAAATCTACAAAAAATGCCTTTATAGCTCAGGCATAACTGAGATATTTTCTAACTGAAGTTACTCCACAACCACCATCAGTAAGTCTTGATAAAGATCTGGAGAAAATCTGATCTGGGTACAGATCCAAATACAATGAAACCTAATATTTTGTTGAAATAGGGCCCTGATAGAAATGGCGCCATTAAACCATTCTGACCAAGTAGATGGATAAGTTGGGATGGCGGAGTGTTCTCCTGCTATTTACTGGGTTCAACGTTCATTTGAGAGTGGTTGGAATTGATCATGAGGATCAAATCGCACAACAAAACTCGATCCCCTCTCTTTCTAGCCCGTGAATCAGCAAAGTTAGCAAGTCAACCAAACTCTGCCACTAGGATGAGCCACGTGGGCTAGTAGTCTTTCAATTTTTTGCCACCTCGCAAAGTCTCCACGTGGTTGACCACATCTAACTGACTAACCAAGCCACCTTTTCAAAACCTTGATCGTGGTGTCTCCCAACTGCCAGCCTTAACTGCCAATGCTAACTGTAGCATTATCTCCTCGAGCCTGCAAGGACACACCTATCCTTCAGGCGCTTTCCCGCAATGTTTAACTTCCTTGCATCTTCATATTGCGGGCAAGCACCGATTATTGATCTCTGCAAGATCAACGATCGTGAAGATCCTCATTACACTGTGCCTGCCCTACTAAAATTTTTGGGCCCACAAACACTCAGTACAACCTGGCATCCAACTTAGCAACCTGGCACCACCTTGGTATCACCCTGCGGCATATGGAACAAACCTGACCCCACAAGGACACGCAGCAGTGAGGTGCTTGCCCGCATTCCTTAACATCCTTGCATCTTCATATTGTGGGCAAGCGCCAGCCCTCGATCTCATTGCATCAGACGATTTTTAGAACAAGTGCCCTCTGAACTTGCATGAATATCCTCTGTGATGTCACTAGAACATGTGTCACCAGGGTGCTTGCCCGCATTGTCAGAAAGTATGACAAAAGACAAAATGCGAGAACGCGGGTGCCAATCAAACTGCTAGCTCACTAGTAGCTCACCAACCTTGCAGCCCACATAAGAAGATGGACCCACCTGTCAAGCGTCACAAATGGGCTTCCCCACATTGTTTAAAGGCAGTGCATCTTGAGAATGCGGGAAAGCACCCACTGTGGATCGCCAAAGATTTGACGGCGTGGAAAGTTGTGGGTCAGTGGAAACAAAATAAAAGAAATACCATAAGTTTTAATCATTTTATTTTTGATATTCCCATGCCATATAAATAATATTTAAATATGGAAGAAGACCGTTGGGTGGCCTCAAATGTTCAAAATTTAAATTTTTTGGCAGGGGGGGCAAAATAGGTAACAGTTCCCTTTGTTGATAATAGCTCCTAGGCTTTTAGAATGGTAGGCTTCAAGATAAACTTTGTGCAAGTCGAGACTAATATACTTCCAAAGGTGTTTGTAAAATTCACAAAGAAACCCATTGCACTTGGGGGACTTGTCATTAGCCATGGAGAAAATTGCCTCTTTAAGGTCTCAGATGGTGAGAAGTTGCTCATAGAAAGCACATTGCTCAATCGCTAGGTTGTTTGGAGTAACATAAATACACTTTTTGAGGGCTTCCTCTTGAGCAACCGAATTTCCCTATGAAGCAAACACATCTTTGTAATGGTGAAAAAAATCTTGCAGGATGTCAAGGAGACTAGAGAGAACAAAAGTTCCTTTTTTGATTTTTTTAATCCCAAAATTGGTATGATGTGCTCAAAGTTCCTGAAAAAACTCCTTTCAAGCTTTATCGCCAACCTCTAACCAATGAAGGCTAGCTTTGATTTAGGCTCCTCAAGTAGCATAATTATCTACAACTTGTTTGTCATGGTGTAGTTTGGCAAGTTGAATTTACAAATCAACATCAAAAGGGTTAAAGGTGAGAGCCTCAAAAGCTTTCTTGAGAGCAGTGGTAGTGGATTCATATGACTGCCTTTTGAAAACCGCCAACTGTCACCCATAGATGCGCATAAATTGAGCGGTTCTAGTAATGGCATCATTCCACCATTGAATCCACTCTATCTGAGAATGCGGATGTGGCTCCAAATTTCAGACACATAGGATATGAGCAATAGTGGAAGCATGCATCAACATTGACGTATTGAGAAAGAATCGAGTCTTGACAACTCGTTGGACAGCTGTATGCCATGAAATAGCAAAATAAATGGGATAGTGGTCTGATAATATTGACAGGCAAATCTCAATCCTCAGAAAAGGAGAAAAAAATTGTGTAGTAATCATGGCACGATTGAGACATTTTAAAATGTGGTCAGAGCTAACTTGAAAGTTGGTCCAAGTATGCCAAACCCCACTATGTTGGTGATAGTTAGTATTGGGATAAAAAAGGCCCAATTTATTATGCATGTAGTACCAGGCTTCCCTTTCCACAATTGTCCAGTGAAAGGGCAAAATGTCATCTTTGTCAGAGGCCAGCTCAACCATATTGAAGTCACCACACATAACCCAAGTAGCTAGAGGCAAGTTGTTAGCCATCTAGCCCCACAGTTGAGATCTTTCCATAACATCATTGGAAGCATAAACATTAACATCTCCAAAAGAATGATTGTTAATAGAAAGAAAAAGCCAAATGATTTTGTGCATGGGGTTAGAACCATGCGAAATAATAGCAAAATGAAGACGAGGTGATAGAAGAGTAACTACACCACTTCTGCTAGAATCGTGCTGAGAGGAAAACATAATGCCATCTGACCAAATGACGTGACATGTAGAGGAAAGTATGAAAATAGAGATCTTAACTTCTTGCATACAGAGAAAATCTAAATTACCAAGTCTATGGCAGGTATCGCTAACATAGTACTTTTTTGAGAGGTCTGTTAAACCTTACACATTCCATGATAAAAAATTCACAAAAATTCTTCCATATCTTCCTCATCCTCAAGAGAGGAGTAGCTATTTTGCAAGAAAGTTGAGACTTGGTTGAAGCCAGAAGGAAAATCCTCTGGACTGATGGCCCAACATTTTTCCTTTGGTTTCTCAACACGTTTGGGAGGATTGCGAGAATGCTGCACATTCTGAGTCGCAATGGAGGAACCAACAAGAAGGGTGTGAATCACAACCGAGGTGTTAGCCCTGGCGGCCACCTTGATCCCCTGTGAACCAGGGTTTGAAACTTGTGAAACACTAGGGTTTGGTTTTGAAAAACTGCTTGCATTCCTAAAATGGCTGGGGTTTGCGCTCTTGTTGAAATATGAGGAATTGAAATGACAACCACATATGACTATTTAGGAACCAAGGGAGCCTTGCCCTTGCGCCCAATAGTAGTCCATTCTTCTTTTTGCTTCCCTTTTGTTGGTTTGATAGAGGCCTCTTTAGGCGGGGGTTTAACCCTAGACACAACCAAAGGGAAATCCTTAATCTTGTGTTTTTCTGATTGACGCCTATAACAAGTGTTAGGCAGGTTCAAATAAAGCACCTTCTGAGAGAAGGTTTGGAAACCAATCTGTATCTCCACAAAATCCTTAAGATCCTTGGAGAGATCAACCTCAATGAAAATGCATTTATGAGGATGAGCATTGAAGAAATTTTCATGTTCCTTTGTAATAACTTTGTTAAGAGTATTGGCAATGGACTCAATAAAAGGCCAACATGGCAAGGGTAAACCCTGGAACTCGACCCACACAAGAACCCTAAGCTTTTTATCTTCAGAGATAGTGAAAATCTCTCGACCATCTTTGAAAAACAAGCAGGGAAGAATGCACAGACTAAGAACCATTGCTAAAAACGGCATCTGCCTGCGATGGGTTGGCAAAACGAAATAAAAAAACCTTTGGCAAGGTTTTGTACAATGTTAAGGTGGACTCCATGAGGAGTCCAACTCTTGTTTACCCATTTTTGGAGCATAGCTTCAGGAGGAGTCCTAACCACAAAATACCCTATTAAGGTATGTTGCTCTAACCAATCACAAGCAACATCAAATTTTTGCAAAGGAAGGATAATATTAGGATTACCTTGTGAAAGACCTTTGGAAAGAATTTACGAGGACATTTATTCAATGGAGGTGCCATGGCTTTTCAAAGCAGTAGCGTGAACACCAGTATTAACAACTGGGTCACCAGTGGCTGGGGCCATTATAAACTAGCCCAAAAACTCCTACAGTAAATGTAGTTTGATAGGTGAAAAACCTAAAAGTAAAGCTCAGACAGAGAGCCATATCCAAGGAAACTCAAAGATCGCACGAAACCCTAGTAGAATGAAAAAAAGCCTCCTCTACCAAAGTTTTTTTCCCCTTTAAACTTATTTTGGGGCAGTGTGATTAAAAATAAGTAAATTTAGGACTAGAAACAAATATTATTTAATGAAGGGACACCAAAATTTAGAATTAAAGAGGTGTCCTTCAAATTCATAAGATATAAAAAGAAGACAAGGAGAAGGAATAACAAGCAAAAAAAAAAAGAAACATAGAAGATAAAAGGGAAAAGGAATAGATTTACTATGCAGTTTTTGTAGACTTCATATTAACACAAGTTTATCATGCTTATTTTGAAATTAATGCAAGAGTCATGCTTTCCTTGTTCATCTTGAAAAATCAAAGTTCAAAGTAATTTTCAGATTTATCTAATGTGATTATTAATTTTAGAATTAATTGCTAATAATAGTGAAGAAGTTATGGCTACCTTGACCAACCATTCAAAAGCTCTCTCCACTTGCTTTTGAAATGTCACTTGATTCCTCTTGACTATTGTCTTCATCATCCTCTTGGTCATAATCAGTCCCAGACATCACTACTTTCCCTTTACATTTCTTACTTGTTGAATTTCTTCACCAGGTCCAAAATGTCTAGATGCATCTAGTAGATGATGGCTGGCTGGTCAAGGTGCACTCGGCCCTATGATACCAAATGTTGTAAGTGTGCAGATATGTAGTATCCCCCTCTATTTTTTTCCCAAATAAAGAAACTTGCAAGCTACTTTATGATATCAATTAATTTTCTTATATTTTTGTCAAACACTTGGCACACATACTACAATATATAAGAAAATCTGAAACTTCTTATTTGCTAATTAAATATTGATTTTTGCATTGTAAATGTGCTCATACAATTTTTTAACATGCTTCGACAAATATCAGTCTCGTATTCAACAACTACAATGCAAAAGTATAAAAGTTTGACAGAAGAAACTTAGAATTAGTTGCTATAGTATTTTTGCAGATGTAGTTGGCAGCCTTCCAAACCCCCAAATCAACAAGAATAAACAATAAACTTGTTGCAAATACTGTTCACGCACTATAGAAAATTCACTATTCATGTGCACTGTAGCAACCACTATTCATGCGCACTATAGCAAAACACTATTCACGCACACTGTAGCAAAATACTATTCATCCGTACTGTAGCAAAACACTAAATAAAACTCAGTGTGTTTGGAAACACCGTTAATCCTCCTGACTGTATCTTTTAACAACGAAGAGAATGCTAGCAAAGAGGGATTCCGTCCTCCAAGCTCGATAATCAGATATCTAGCAACATAACATTAATATTCATCCAAGCATACTAAAAAGAAGCTCTTCCATTTTTTTTATAGTGTTCTCACAAGAGCTCAATCTTTCGTTTTCTTAATGTGGGATAAAACATAACTCCCTTTATGTAACTTATGTCTCCAATGTGTTATAAAATAAAGGGGACTCTTTTAATTGAAATATTTCCCACAAACTATAGTCTATGCATTAATAAAGTTAAATATTTAAATTTAACTTTATAAAATAGCTTTATCAATGCATAAAAAATCTTATCAATGATAAAAAGCCTTCTTGTCGATTTTAAAAAATTACCATCGACATACCGCTGCCACTGGATGTTCGACCATGTCCAAGATGACTTACTATAAATAGTAAGTATGCCCAAAGTTGCCTCAAAAACCCTCAGAAAGACCTGCAACTGAAACTATCTAGGCCAAATGGCCTCTAAGTCCCTTTAATGTCCTAGTTAGTCTACGGGACTGTGGGGAAATAGGCTAACGACAACATCATGCTAAAAAGGGGAATTACAGTCTGCCCTTCCCAAAATTGCTTGTCCTCAAGCAATTTCAACTTTGAATGCTGTAATATCTACTCATTTTCCCAAGTAGCATCCTCCACTGGTAGATTCCTCCACTTGACCAAGTACTCCTCGATGATCCGCCTGCGAAGTACCCTCTCCCTAGAGTCAAGTATAGCCTCAGAAACCAAGATAAACTCTCCCTCATCATCAAGAGGTGGAAATACTACTGAAGGTACCACATTGTGGCCCAATGCCTTCTTAAGGTGTGACACATGGAACACATTATGCACTTTACTATCTGCAGGCAACTCCAACTCATAAGCTACTTCACCCACTCTCTTGATTACTTTGAATGGTCCATAGTAGCATGGTTTCAATTTCTTTGCTCCACTCTTCTTGAGAGAGGACTGTCTATACGGCTGTAACATGAGGTACACCATGTCTCCTACCTCGAAAGACCTCTCAACCCTGTGCTGATCAACATATTGCTTCTACTGATTTTGTGCCTTTTGCAAATTTTCCTTCAAGGATCGCATAATGTCTTGACACTCCTGCAAAATATCCTTGGCCTTAGGCAACCTACTGTCCCCAAATAACAAATCCAAAAAATTAGGAGCATCATACCCGTATAGTGCCATGAAAGGGGACATTTGAATAGACATATGGAAAGAGGTATTATAGCAGTACTCCCCTAGATGTAGCCACTTCACCCAAGCCTTCTGCTCTCTTGCAATGTAGTTTCAAAGGTACCCCTCAACCCATTTATTCATTATCTCTGTCTGCCCATCAGTTTGGGGGTGGTAACTGGTACTCGAAGTTAGCTTTGTTCCATACAACCTCAACAACTCCTGCCAAAAGTGGCTCATAAACCTACTATCCCTATCGCTGACTATCCTCCATGGCATCCCATGTAATCTAAATACCTCTCAAAAGAATAGCTTTGCTGTTTGTACAGCTGAATATGTGGACGAAATTGCAAAGAAATGTGCAAATTTCTTCAATCTGTCTACCGCAACAAAAATAAAATCCCAACCCTGTGCCTTTGGAAGGCCTATGATGAAATCCATGGAAATGCTATCCTACTTCTTCTATAGTATAGGCAGGGGCTATAGTAAATCGCCTGGAAAGGAATGTTCTTGTTTGTTCTGCTGACACACTAGGCACTCCCTAATGAACTATAGCACTTCTGACTTAAGCCCCTTCCAAGTGAAGCTTTCTCTCACCTGTCGATATGTCTCAAAAAATCCTAGATGTCCTGCTAATGGTGAATCATGAAATGCTCTCAAGATCTTTTGCTTCATGGCAGACCCAGGTACCAAATAAATCCTTCCCTTGTAAATGATCAAATCATTTACAACAGTGTATCGACTATCCTGAATAGCTCCTTCAATAACACGAGATGCCCAACTATCCTTAACATACTCTACCAAGATCAACTCTCTCCAATCATCCATGACTATCCCAATAGCAAGCAAATGAGGCCTTCTGGATAAAGCATCTGTGACAATATTTTTCTTCCCCTTGACATAGACTATGTCAAAATCATAGGCCTGTAACTTACTCACCCATTTGTGTTGCCTGTCATTAAGATCCTTCTGTCCAAGGAAATGTTTCAAGCTGTTGCGATCTATTTTTACTGTGAATCGGCTCTTTGCTAAGTATTGCCTGAACTTAGCTAGCACGTGCATGATTGCTAGCATTTCTTTGTCATAGATGCTGTAAGTTCTCTCAATGCCTCATAATTTCCTACTCTCATATGTGATGGGATGTTTGTCTTGCATGAGGAAAACTCCTACGCCCTCTCTTGAGGCATCACACTGTAGCTCAAAAGGCCTGGTGAAATATGGAATGGCTAAAACAGGACATGTACTCATCAACTCCTTGAACCTATCAAAACAATCCCAAGCCCCCTCTGACCACTTGAAATAGTCTCTTCGTGTCAAATTTGTAAGTGGTGCTGCTATCTGTGAAAATCCCTTCACAAATCTATGGTAGAACCCGCAAAGCCCAAGAAATCCCTTGAGTTGTGAAGTGTTCCTCGACGGTGGCCAATCCAAAATGGCCTTGATCTTGTCTGGGTCAACCCAAACACTTCCTGCACTAATAATATGCCCTAGATAGAGCAACTTTGTCATCCCGAAATCGCATTTACTCATCTTGGAATATAATGACTCCCTCTCTAGAATGCTAAGCACTGCATCAATATGCTTCAAATGTTCCTCCCAATTATGACTGTATATTAGTATATCATCAAAAAAAATCAACACAAACTTCCTCAACTGATCTTTGAATACTCTATTCATACAGGACTGGAAAGTGGCGGGGGCATTAGTCAACCCAAAGGGCATGACTAAGAACTCAAAATGTCCATTGTGGCATCTAAAAGCTATCTTCTCCATGTCCACCTCTCTAACCCTTATCTGGTGGTAGCCGGATCTCAAATCAATCTTAGAGAAGTAGCATGCACAGTGCAATTCATCAATAAGCTCGTCGATGCGTAGGATAGGGTATCAGTTCTTGATTGTCTTCTTGTTTAGCTCCCTATAATCAATGCACATCCTCATTGTACCATCCTTCTTCTTCACCAATACCACTGAAGAAGCAAAAGGAATCTTGCTTGGCCATATGTGCCCCATGTCAATCAACTCCTTGATTGCCTTTTCTATTTCATCCTTATATCTCTTTGGATGGCGGTAGGGTGTGATGATGATTGGCTTAGCCCCTTCCTCTAACTCAATAACATGCTCGATTCCCCTATCCAGGGGTCTCCCTAGAGGTATCTCACCAAACACCTTAGTATGTTTGGTTATTAGTTCCTATACATTAGGTGGATACTTTTGTTCATGCTGCTCTGTCATCTCAGGCATTGCTCTGAACTTTGTTGCCCATTGTCCCTGATCATGTCTAAAGAAACTTTGCATCCGCTTGAGTGACACCACTCGAAGTCTCCCATCTAACAAACCTCTGAGCACTATCTTCTTTCCATTTGCCTCAAACCTCATTTCCATTTTCTGGAGGTTAAATGTGAACTCTTCCAAAGACTTCATCTAGTTCATCCCAAGCACCATATCCTGATCACCAATGTTGACCACAAAGAAATCTCTTGTCATGTCATAATCTCCCAAATGAAGCTACAAGTTGGAGATCTTTTTGGTACAGTTGATTTTGAAGCCATCGACAACCATCACCTTAAATTCCCTATGCTCCTCTGTATGTAGCCCTCTGTATGACACAAACTTCTCATCAATGAAGTTATGTGTTGCCCTTGTATCAATGAGTGCCACAAATCTCTGCTCATCCAAAGTTCCCCTGACTTTGAAAGTGATGGCCTCCTATATACTGGACAGTTGAGCTATCCTTCTATCACTGCGTGCTTCCTCATGCGAAAAATTATCATCATCTCCATTTGATTCTAATGACTGCTTTTAATCTCCATCCACTGACTCTTCAGCTGAAAAGTACTCCATTTGCTTAGCTTTTGCTTTCAATGGACACTTATGTGACAAATCCCAAGGCTCCTTGCAATGAAGACAAAGCTTCTTCTTCCTAAGATCATTAAGTGTCTCATTGTCCAACCTCTTACTTTCCTCCTTAGGTGGCTGAGCCTCTCTATGGAAAGGTTTCATGTCCTTATCTTTTCTCAAAGGGAAACTCTTTGCCTGAAATTTATTTTTAGAAGCTGAAGAGGAATCCATGTCACGAGCTTTCTTAATGGCTTCCTGCAAGGTGGGAGTGTTTAGAGCTTTAATCCACCCTCTCAATAGATCAGCTAACCCATCCATAAATAGAACCAATATCCTCCGTTCAGATACATCTGTTACTAACATTGCAAGTTTCTGAAACTCTGAAATGTATGTTTCCAATGATCCCCACTGTTTAAGTTGAGCTAACTCCTTGAAATGGAGTTTGAATCCTTCCTATCAAAACGTTCAATCAATCTC
The DNA here is from genome assembly GCA_028749045.1 of Cupressus sempervirens. Lineage (NCBI taxonomy): Eukaryota > Viridiplantae > Streptophyta > Pinopsida > Cupressales > Cupressaceae > Cupressus > Cupressus sempervirens. Next base: position 562,955,834 of record CM053788.1, on the reverse strand, counting down.
TCCGTAAACTCCACATATGAGGTAGTGTGTGCATGACCCATAGTGACCATACCATGATGCCACCACTCGTGTGCTAACCCATCCAGGTGAATTGCTGCATACTTAATAGCTTCTTCCTCAGGCATACAGTTTAATTGAAAGTATGTGTCAAGCTTTTGAACCCAAGCTCTTGCTGTGGACTTCCCCCTACTTTCTTCCGTAGCTCATAGCTCTGGTTCCTGTCATGTCCACATGGCATATGCTTCATCCACACATCCATATACTCCCTAAAGGTAATTGCAGCAGTAAAATTTGGACCTCCAGCTTCCCAATCTCTCCTCAACTGGTCCTGTATATCAATGATCTAGGGCTCTGGTACGGGCTGCTCTGGAGCTCTAAGAGGAAATGTGGGAATCACGGGCCTCGAACTCACTGTCCTAGTTTGCTGGAGTGCATGACTGAAATTGTTCCCAACTTGTTCGACTCCATTATGTGTCACATCCTGATTATTACCATTCTGATTATTTCCTCCACCCACATTAGCATTCAACCCCATTTGACGAGCCATCATCTACATCATAAGCTCCAATCTCTGACTCTGTTTCTGTGCTCTCTACTCTACTAATTGCTGTCCCTATGCCAAGGTGTCTAATAACTGTAAGAATCTTTCCTCTCCCTGATCTGGACCGGCATTCCCGCCTCTGGCTAATCCTGTATACCTATCATCTCGATCACCCATATTTCTGTCTTGATCAAAGAATACCTCCTTTGTATTTGTATGACTGGATTCTATGTCCACTTGCATGGATGAACTAGACTGTTCGCTCTGCAGGTCTGAAATCCTATTTTGTCTTGCTCTAGTATTGCGGAAATTATAAGGCCCCTGTCGCATGCTCAAACATAAATGCTTTGATTTTAGTGTTTTGACATTTTGTCAAACACTTTCCCCTCTATCTGGCTTTTCCAAATTCCCTATAAGACCCCCACAGGATGGTAGGACTTTAGTCTCTGATACCACTGTAGTATCCCCCCTATTTTTTTCCCAAATAAAGAAACTTGCAAGCTACTTTATGATATCAATTAATTTTCTTAATAACTCAACATAACATTTTTGTCAAACACTTGGCACACATACTACAATATATAGGAAAATCTAAAACTTCTTATTTGCTAATTAAATATTGATTTTTTCCATGTAAATGTGCTCATACAATTGTTTAACATGTTGCGACAAATATCAGTCTCGTATTCAACAACTACAATGCAAAAGTATAAAAGTTTGACAGAAGAAACCTGAAATTAGTTGTTGTAGTATTTTTGCAGATGTAGTTGGTAGCCTTCCAAACCCCCAAATAAGCAAGAATAAACAATAAACTTGTTGCAAATACTGTTCATGCACTATAGAAAATTCACTATTCATGTGCATTGTAGCAACCACTATTCACGCTCACTGTAGCAAAACACTATTCATCCGCACTGTAGCAAAACACTATTCATCTGTACTATAGAAAAACACTAAATGAAATCTAGTGTGTTTGGAAACACTGTTAATCCTCCTGACTGTGTCTTTCAATAGTGAAGAGAATGCTACCAAAGAGGGATTCCGTCCTCCAAGCTTGATAATCAGATATCCAGCAACATAACATTAATCTTCATCCAAGCATACTAAAAAGAAGCTCTTCCTTTTCTTTTATAGTGTTCTCACAAGAGCTCAATCTTTCGTTTTCTTAATGTGGGATAAAACATAACTCCCTTTATGTAACTTATGTCTCAAATGTGTTATAAAATAAAGGGGACTCTTTTAATTTAATTATTTCCCACAAACTATAGTCTATGCATTAATAAAGTCAAATATTTAAATTTAACTTTATAAAATAGCTTTATCAATGCATAACAAATCTTATCAATGATAAACAAGTCTTCTTGTCGATTTTGAACAATTATCATCGACATACCGCTGCCATTGGATGTCCAACCATGTCCAAGATGACTTAATATAAATAGTAAGTATGCCCAAAGTTGCCTCAAAACCCCTCAGAAAGACTTGCAACTGAAACTATCTAGGCCAAATGGCCTCTAAGTCCCTTTAATGTCCTGGTTAGCCTACGAGACCGTGGGGAAATAGGCTAACGACAACATCATGCTATGAATGCTAAAAATGGGACATTACAAGATATATGAGTATGAACGACCTCAAGGAAGAACCCAAATGGTGTGGTGTGACATGTAGAATGTTATGCGCTACAATGTTGTGAACTTCTTTATTCGACGTACTAGTATAAAGACCCATTCATACATGGTGTCATTCTTGAGCCCATTCATCAAGGTTATTTGTGCTATGACGATATCTGCCACACAATTTTCTCCTATTAGGAAGCTCTTCAGAACAATAGATGCAAGGTTGAGGTATCTTAAAGAGAAATCCTAGTCCCTCAAGCTACCCTTGCTAAGAGTTACACACAAAAGCTTACTGAAGAATCAACAAGAACATAAGGCTATATGCAACAATTCAATAGGTGTAATTATTTAACTTCGCATATAAAATAACTACATGCCTAACTATGAGGACTTCTGGGTTGCAGTCTTATACATAATAAGAATTATGATTCTGAGTCCAAGCTCAACTCTTCTACCTTCTAGATCTAAAATCTAGTATGCCCATCTCTTTTAATCTTCTTTCCTACATCTAACCAAGCTTCTCATATAGCCAACCAAGCCACAAGTTGGCTAGTCAAGCATTTAATCATATTATAGGTCCAATCTTGGAAGAGAACCAAAATTCAAAGGACGATAATAAGAGCACACACACTTAAAGATAGGTCCACTCGGGGGTTAGTGGTTGACTCCCAACCTTGCAAGATGCCACAATGTCATAGACAACTACGCTAATAGAGAAAACATGCCTAGTTGGTGAAAACTGCAAGAAACAAAGATCACAATGAATAGAATGGAACTTGGAGAATATGAACCATCGGAATGCACACACTTAGGACAAGGGTCTATGATAGTTCCTTGACATGATATCAGTTATGCACAACCTAAAACCAAAAGCAACAATGACCACTTCACAAACAACAGACTGGTATAGAAAACAATAAATATTTTTGGTTGATGCAAGATTGACCATTTACCCAAGATGCTCCTGCATCAAACACTTGGGGTAAGAAAAAAACTGATACCCACATCAGGACTCAAGAGTGTTATGCCCTGAATCATAAAGATTTAGCTCAGCCTGTGATATTTGTTGGAACTCAAAATTGCAACACTGATTCTATAAGAGCTTTTCATGCATGTGTACCCAACTATCAGTTTGAGGCCTATGATGTGTTCCAAGTGTTCCTCACCTTTCATTTAGTATGTTCATGCACCTTAGTTTGTCGGTTGGAAGTTTCGAGTCATTTAGTTAAGTGTCATTTTGAGCATTTGTCAAATTTGCATTTTTGCATGTGTCAAACAAAGTTTGGGGGACCAGTCTGCATTTGAATATCTTATACCCGGTAAATTGTCATGACTCGCCACTTTGGGAGTGTCTACTATGCATATAAAAAAACTAATGTTTTAGATTTTGAGTCATTTCGATATGTTTTGATCAAGATTTGAGTGGTCCAAAGTTGGTTGTTTATTGTTGTCATGCTAATGCATATTGTTTATAATTCTAGGAAGCCCTGTTTAATAGTAAACATTTTATGACCCGTTGAGTATTTTAAAGAAATGGTCATACCACCACATTCTAGTCATAAATGAAATCCTATTGTTTGCAATTTCAAAGTTAGATGAATCCGTTTGATGGGTTTCCCAAGAAAATTCCTTTTGCAATTACTTAGAATTGCCCAGTTGTCTTTTATGATAGTTAATAAGTAGCCCTATTTGACTAGTTACAACTTTGACCAGTTGACCCTATCGAGAAATTTTTTTTTCCATTGCATTCTAGGAGTTGGAGAAATGACGTGCTTCAAATTTAAGCTTATGACGAATCCATTTGACTAGTTTTCAAACACGATTCCAAATGTAATTTCTTAAGTCTTACTGGCAACTAAATGTGTAGATTGATTGGTAGCTCTGTTTGGGATGTTATAATTTCAAAACTATGATAGATGAGCCTAAATAGATTTCACCACTATGTTCTACATTGAAAATACTTCATGTATGCCAATTTTTCAATTTTGACAAATCCATTTGCACACTTTCCCAGATCCATTCCGTTTGCAAAAATCACTATTATGCTAGTGTTCCCAAATCTACAATCCCAAATACCCAACTTCACGCACTTGCGAAATCTGCCCTGTTATTCATCATGAACCTAAAATGCATATTCATACTCTCCATATAAGTGTCTGCCAATGTCCCACGTCTCATATTCCCAAGTGGTTTTTTGACCTGTTTTCAAAGTCAAAGTCATGCATTTTATTGTTTTCTAACATGTTTGGTTGGAGGTAATTTGAAGTAGGCAACTTTGATGGTCAATATCTTTTGACCCAGATGTTGTCATAAGGTGAAATTTTGTAGACTAAATGAGTATGCACCATAAAACATAAATGCAAGGTTTCAAGGCTTGTTTGTTTGATATTGTTAGTTTTTAAGGTCAGTTCCAAAGACTCCTGGCACAAAATGAGACTTGTCAAAAACTGATTTTAATTGTTTAACCATTGTTCTAAATCAAATTCAAACAGTTCGAAAGAAATAGTTAGTGATTTCTTGAGGGATTAGGTGTTTGAAATGCAATTTTTTTTTAGCCGGACCCATTTAGGGGCCTGACTAATTTCATCAGTTTTGTAGAATGTTGTGGATATGTATGATGTCTTAAGGGGTTATAATGATATTAATCATTTAAATGTGGTGAAATCTGAAATAATATTAATGGTTTGTAAACACAATAAGTCGTCTTAGATATCAAAGGAGATGCCTGGACCATGAATGAATGTAGAGTCAAGGTTGTAACAACATATGATATGGGAAGATGCACATGTGATATATGACAACAAGAGGCATAACTTTGATTATGTGCTGATTGAGAATAAATGTTGTGTAAGTTTAAACTGAGATGCGAGTCAAATTATTTCAAACAAGCAATGAGATTTAAGGGGCCTCTAAGACCAAGAGAACCATGATTGCATAAGTTTCAATTTTACAATACTAAACGATTGACAGAGCTATAAGTATGAAAGCAAAGCTCACTAGCAAAAAACATATATAGTGAGGATCATTTCAAAAGAGAGATCACAGGTGAATGCTCACTTAAAGCAATCTCAGTACTGAAAAATGAACATGGTGAATCATGTCTTGCTTGGTAAATGTAGTATTTCCTTTGTGTGGGGGAGTTGAATCTGTAGGATGTCACGTACTTCCATCAATTGTCATGCCTTATCTACTCAAGTGTACACTTGTGCGAGGTCTGTATGCAGATTGTGGGAGGTGATTTTTTGGATCATTTGTCGAAGTGTGATGTGCAAGGAGGCACAAAGGTGACCTTGCTTGTGCTACGCAACATCATGATCGGTGGTGATCTATTTGGAAATATTGATTGCCAATGAAGACATTAATACTTGAATTTGACCAATGTTTACATAGAGATTGTGATCACAGAGTTAGGAGGCTTTTGTTTTAGTGATCCGATGAAGCTGTGGTGTAAATGTTTTTTGACAAAGTATAAAGGAGATCCTACCATTTCATAAAGACCAGTCACTAGAGAGGGAGTATAGATAACGTTTTGTGCCATTAAAGAATCTTCCTACTGATATGCTCATGTAAAAAACAAGAGATCGTGCAACAGAATAATGAGTTACATGAAGTTTTATCGACAGTCAAAAACCAATTATTCATGGATCGATTCTACTGTCTTCTGTGTACTCTTTGCAAGGAACTAAAATTTTTCTTGATTGGAGATGAGGCATGGTCTATTGAATAAATGCAAAGCTGAGTAGTCTTGTTTTGTAGGTTGAAGCCCAAGATAGCCTGCTGACAACCTGTTTGCATTTTACAATTTCAAGTAGGATTTTTAGCATCAACGTTTTAGCTCACATTCTGTGATGATGCTTTCTATAGTTATAATAGTAGATCCGTATTTTTCATGACTCAACAAGCATCAATATTTCAGCTCACACTATGTGATGTGATGATAATTTCTACATCTATAATAGAAGATAGAAAATCATGACTCTATTAACCTCAAATATAAACTACTCTTTCCAAGATCCCACTTTTCTCAATTCCATATTGACCACATACTTGCAAAAATCTTATTAGTTGTTGTGCACCATACTCGAACTCAAAGTCCAATTTCAATCGATTGAATATTCATATTTGAGTCTGCCAATCCCCCAAAAGACTTTTTCTTAACACAACTTTACCATAAATGCACGGAAGGGGCAAACCTCTCTCTGCACCTAAGCAATGGAAGACAACAAATTTCTACCAAAATGAAAAGTAGGTGTGGTGTGGTGGAAAATGACAAGCATTGGTGGATTCTTGTCGATGCCAAAATCATGGCGGTGGCATGGGAAACAACCAAAGAGATGTCTCAAGAGGCTGCAAAAGCGGCGACGACTTTTCTTGTTGAACTCATGCAACTGCTGGCCTTTTTTCCTCAGTGCAACATATTAATACAAAGGAGGCTTGTTGGGCCACAAGTATTACCATTACATAGGAGGTTTTAATGGTGGAAACATGCTTCAGCAGTGTAAAGTTCGGGTCTTGGAGACGGAGATGACATATCCCTATTTCGAGTTCAGTCGAAGCAGGGGACATTTTAATTTTTTTTTTGTTTCACCTTTTTTTCATGTGCCTTGTGCAGAGTCTGGTATGTGAAGGGTGGAGCAAAGTTTCAAAAGAACATATCAAATTTTTTTATGCGAGTAGTTGTGTGCGGAGATAAGTAATGAAGCAGCTTGATGAATTATTTCTCATCAATGGTGTCTTATGATTTCTATAGTGATAATTAGTACACTGACACCTGAACATGAATCAGAGCTTGACACCTGACATGCACTTCGAGGTGAATGACTCAACAAAGTGAACTTTGAGGCGGATGACACAAAAGAATGACATGACAGATTGATGGACCAATGACTAACTGACATATGGTAGTCTAAACATGAATCAGAGCCTGACATCTAACATGTACTTCGAGGTGGATGACTCAGCAAAGTGAACTTCAAGGTGGATGACGAAAAAGGATGACATTGCAGATTGATGGACCAATGAGTAACTGACATGTGGTAGCTTGAATGTGAATCAACCTGACATGCACTTCGAGGTGGATGACTCAACAAAGTGAACATGTAGCAAGCCATCCCATTGTTAGGGGCACTGATGTGGTACGTGGATGGAGGTAATGAGATGGATGAGGTTGACATGTGTCGAGCGATTGCATAGTCACGATGATGTGTCAGGTGTTGACATATAATGTGACAAAGTGATCCAATTGGAAGGTGACACGTGACACCATGTGGCAGTGGGTCCAATATGATGTGGCAGAATGTTGGACTAATCATGAAGCGCCACATGGTGCCTAGGTGACAAAGGCTTCAGGGTGATGCTGATATGTTAGATGGTAGGGAAAGCTAAACCAATAAGAAGATGCCACGTGTCACAAGCCGATCGACCCAAGTTACACCCGAAATGGAAAAAGGAGGGAATTTTAAAACTTTCAAAATAATAAATTTTAATTATCCCTCATTTGAACATGTAGGGTCAATAAAATAAAAAAGGTCATTTATTATAAAGTTTTAACTTTATAATAAGGTAAAGATTTGTGATTTTTAATGGCTTGTTAACCAATTTTGCTAGAGATCTTTAAATGGATGTCTCGGGGTTGGTTTTTGAGCAAACATAGGACTATTATAGATTGTTGGAAAGGTTTCAGAGTCTAGTTTTTATTTTTGCCATCAAATTCGGAGTCTAGTTTCTATTTTTCCATCAAATTTTGCACAGGTATTAGCGTGTAAAAGTTATGCTCAAATTTTTTGAGGTACTCATTTTTCAACTGTATTATTGTTAGACAATTTAGTTTTAGTTTGTGACAAAATGGTGAAGTGGGTATCCATAAAACTTAGAGAGGGTCTTGTTGGTGATGTTGTTTTGCCTCTTAACTAGTTTGGTGAAGGTCAAGGCAACATTTTGATAGCAGATCTAATATTTTATCAAGAAGGGGTTTCTCATCATTTTTGTAAAGTTTCTTACCAAATTTCAATGTGAGGCTGACTGATGCACAATTTTGATTACAGGTTTGAACACTGATGTCAATGAATTTGATTTGCTCCAGAATTTGTATATGTTTATACAATAATAGAGATAACAAAGATTTTCTTGAACTTGAGATGCTACCGATCCTTTGATATACTTGCATTAATTGATTTCGATTCCTTGTTATGTCCGACAGATCGAGTATACATATTCACAGAGAGGGGTGTGAGGGTAAATGAGCATGTCTCTAAATGGTGACATGACCATTTGCCATCATACTAGTTCAATGTTTGTTTATCATACCTGATTTTAGTTAGACTTAACACAAGTCTAAACATGTACAACTGATCTTAATGAACTCGATTCATATGCAGCCTGATATGTATATAGATCGATAATGATCTTTAAATCAAAGGAATCAAAATAAGTTTCGATAATGGATGAGATGTGATCTCAGATTTTATATATATATATATATGTTCATCTGTTCAACTGTATCGATCATATGTAGAATTACATATACTGCCATTATATATATATATATATATATATATATATATATATGTATACATACATATATATATATGTATACATACATATATATATATGTATACATACATATATATATATATGTATACATACATATATATATATGTATACATACATATATATATATGTATACATACATATGTATACATCTATATATATGTATGTATACATATATATATATGTATGTATACATATATGTATACATATATATGTATATATATATGTATACATATATATATATATGTATACATATATATATATATGTATACATATATATGTATAGATGTATATATACATATATACATATATATATATATGTATACATATATATATATATATATATATATATGTATACATATATATATATATATATATATATATATATGTATACATATATATGTATACATATATATGTATACATATATATATATATATATGTATACATATATATGTATACATATATATATATATATATATATGTATACATATATATGTATATATGTATCTATATATATATATATATATATGTATACATATATATGTATATATGTATATATATATATATATATATGTATATATATATATATATGTATATATATATATATAATCGTATGCACATCATACTAGTTTATATATATACATATGTATATACAGATCTAGATCATAGTTATTGTCAGACTGAAGCTACATTAACAATTTGGGAAAAAGATATTTACAAGTTTGTCTTGCACAATGATGACATTTGATTTGGTTTTCACTTGTAGAGAGAGGAGAGAAGCTTTTCATTAGTAGTGGATGAAGATTCAAGTGGACAAGTATCAATTTCATATCAAATATGAGATTTTCATTTGCCTATATTTTTTCTTTCTCTTTCTTTGTATGAGGTTGGTTTCAATCTATTGAGAAAGGCTCTAGTTGTGATTCCACAATTCCCTCAACATTCTCTCTTGTATGAACAATAATAATGAAGTCATAGTGTTTAGTTTTGATCTATCAAGTGTTTTATAATTAATTTTCATACATCTTGAGTGTACTTGCTTCAAAGAAATGAATACAAAAGTAGAAAATGAACTTAGTTTCATTCTGATTCTTGTCTCCTATCTATGTTGCTTGCAATCTTTTGTGATATGTAGACAAAGAACATAGATCCAGTTGCATTTCATTTTGGGTTGTATCTCTTGATGTGTTTTACCTTTGGTTCAAAGAATCATGTACATGCTTGATGTGTCTTAGCAGGGTTGCAAATTTCATGGAAGGATTTGATGAGTATGAGATTTAGTTTGAACATAGATGTCTGATTTACAAAGTGAATAGATAGATCACTAATATCTTGATGTATGTTGTGATTTGTGGAATACCCAATGGATAGGGCACTGATCAATCATAGGATCTAGACATTTCTTGTTGTTTCATATGTGGGTTATGCTAATTATCAACTTATAATCAAAGTTATTTTCCCTTTCATGTTGTAGAGCTAAAAAGGATACCCACACTTAGCTTGTCAATTTCATTGGTCATGTTATTAGATATTTCATGTGTTTGTCATTGCATGAGCATAGAAGATTTGGGGTTTTATCTACTTAATATAGATTTAGATTAATAACTTTTAGCATTGGTCACATAATGGAGTCTAAGGTCTACCTGCCTAGGTCTTGAAGAGCCTGAAGTGAAAGAGTCTAGCCTTATAGTTGGGCCCGATGTCTGAATAGGTGTGTTGAATATGTGAAGTTACACCCTAGACATATTTTTTCTTACCATTGGGTTGTTCAAATCTTGTTAAATCAAGAGCCAACACTATGACATTTGGGCCTGGATTGCGATAACCATCCATCACCCAAGTGATAGTACTATGAATTGGCTCCTGTTGGACGGGTGTTAGACTTTTGATATCACAAATTGCAATTGCAAGGGCGTCCATTGTAGTTGCAATGGATAAAGCTATTGTAACTTGGAAGAAGGAAAGGGAAAGAGTTTATCTTCATGCCATCCCAATTGTGACAATAGACCATTGCAAATACGATGAATTAAGCTTTTAGTCTGCCATCACAATTGTGACAGCTATGCTATAGGATTGATGACTATCCATCTGAGCAGGCTGTTACAATTACGATGGGTATGTAATGACAGTGTTGTGGGAGTGATGGCTATTCATTGGAACAATCCATCACGATTGCGATGGGTATGTGACAACAATGTTGTGGGAGCATCGACTATTCGTCAAAACAAGCCGACTTGCAGAATTATTAAAAAAATAATTTGAAGGAAAATGTTGAATAAGTATTCCCAAATTTCCTAGGAGGACATCACAATGAGACTAAAAGATGGCTATGATGCTTTAGGGAAGCAAGAGAGGGAGATGTTCTTGGATGCAACATGCTTCTTCATTGGAGAAAGAAGAAGTGTGACCATTGCAACATGGGATGTTTAGTTTTATGGAACACTTGGTTGGGGAACTCTTTTCAATAGATGTCTTGTCGAGGAGGATGAAGATGGTTGGATAAGAATGCACTATCACTTGAGGGACATGGGGAGGGTCATTTCAAATGGACAACTGCTATACCGCCTTTGGTCTCCAAAGCAGGTTATCAAGGTGAAGTTAATGCCTTCTTGTATGGATTTATTAGTCATGGCATGGTTCTGTCTTTGGTCTTGAGATACTCCTCCTCCACAGGTGAAGTCAATGTCTTATTTTTATGGCTTTAATAATCATGGATAGAGCACCCAACTTCTTTAGTTATAATGAGCTCTAAAATATTTCTTATGTTTACTTTGATAATTTAGGAAGTAATATGAGTCAGAGGAATAACAACCACAATTGGTGACAATTGTTACCAACAAAATTGCGAGCTCATAATAAACACCACAAACCAAGGAGAGTGAAGCCTCATAGCCTCCCTACTTGGATTAAAGATTTTTGTTGGCAATGGAGAAATTTTAAGTGGGGAATTTAGCGAATATCCAAAGAGCTCATTTGGCTTTAGTGTATTAACATTGAGCATAAAAATCTTCCACCATGGCTTGGATTGGAAAACTTAAGAATTTTATCTCTTAAAAAATCTAGGAGCTTAGAACATTTGTGGGCAGTGGATGTAGATGTAAGCATCTTTCTTTTATGGTTTCGTTTAAAAAATGGATCTTTTGTAATATATTTATATTTTTATTGTTCTATGTTAACTATACTGAAAATGGCCTACATGCCCTTTTGTAGTTAAGAGAGTTGGTTATCCGGAGATGCAACGTTTTGCAAGATTTTCAAGCTCAATAGGACACCTCAAGAATTTGCAAAAGATAGTAATAAATGATTATAATTATACTAGCTGTGATGCATTGAGGGACCTCCCTCGAGAATTTTGTAATCTCCAATCTTTGAAACACTTGGAGTTGAGACATTGCCAAAATTTGTAATCATTGCCTAGTAATTTTGGCAAAATGACAACATTGTGACACCTAAATTTTAGAAGCTACACCAAATTGGATGAATTGCCATATTCTTTTAAGAAGCTAACACTCCTAAGTATCTCAGTTTAGAAGGGTTTCATGACTGTTAAAAACCTAATCTATTACATGTAATATTTCTTGAAGTCTCTTCTTGTTTAAAAAATGGCTATAATTGTATGAAAAATATGGTGAGAAATTATGGAGACACACAATCATATCATTGTGCATGATACTGAAAAGGAGTATTAAATAGATAAAAAAGCAAGACATACCATTTTGAGATGTTTGTATAAAGGTTTCTATCGAGATAATGCATTGTAAGTCCTCTCAATAAGTTTGGAATAAACTTAGAAAACATTACTATTATAATGAAGGGGTAAAAGAAGCTACACTCAAGGTTAATAAAAAATAATTTCACATGGGTGTGTCAAACTGTGACTTTGAGAGTTCTAATGTAGAAGAAGGATATTAAGAATTTTTTAACAAAATTAATATTCTTTCCTCCCAACAGTTGCAATGAACCAATGAGTTAACATACCTCAAGAAGAGTATAACAACTCCTAATGCCAGTCCTTTATGAATGTGTTTAAAGTTGACTTGTATAAAAAATAAATAAGAGTTGTCACAAAAACAATAAAAATTACAACATTCAATATTGAATCAATTCAAAGGACAATGCTAACTATTACACACAAATTTTAACATTTTTCTGATACACATTAGAGGGTCAAAATTTAAGACATATAATATGTTACAAACCTCACATGGTCTCAATGAAGGCAGCATGTGGGCTAGATAGTGAGACCCTTCCTTCTCCATTGAGAAAGATCACTACAAAGACATAGATCACAAGGGCACATCAAGAGGCCAAATATATATTCACTCTTGAATACCAAATGAATGAATAAATGAATTTATGTCATGAGCCGAAATTTAAGAATATATGAATATTTGAATAACATATTATACAATGATAATAATTAAGAATAATAATGGATAGATAATAATAAATATTATAATTACATTATAAACCAATGAAGATTATAATTATCACATTTGAATATATATAATATTGATAATTGATTAATAAACTAATCAATATAACATTATATATATAAATGATAATACAAGAATTAATTTAAGTGATAACACAATATGATATTATATTTACATAACACATATTTAATATGTTATAATAGCATATAATAATTACAAATATATTAATTATAAATAAAATAAAATAAATAATAATTTTATAATATATATTATGAGATGAACATATCCAAAAATAAATACTATAAAATATCATAGTAACACAAATATAAATATAAATAAAGCATATTACTTTAAAATATGACAAGTAAATATTATTAATAACGAAATATACTATATTTGTTTGATTGCTAATATAATCAACAATACACAAGTCATATTAATAAACCTAACCAACATTATGTAAACTAATATATTACAACGCATGCAAGGGTGACCCTCGCTCACGAAGGATCACATCGCATCATTTAAGGAAGCATGCATACAAAGGATGAGACATTGAACAACGGGAAGACACATCAGAAGATCACCAAAAGAAAATATCAAGACGTTGATAAATACATTGAACTGACTTAGCAATAAAGGTATAGGACGAGTTCATAGGAGGACACATCAGATCATCAGTAAGAACTCACTGTTAAATGCATTGATAGGAATAGTGGTAGTAAGTATTCCACTCACAAGTGCGGACGTGGAATGAGGGTGCAGCAAAATCATTAAGACATGCACAACGTTTGTGAATGAAAGCTGGTACATCTACCAAGATTAAAATACACTTAGAAATGTTGAAGCATATTTAAGGAAACTCGATAAAAATTCCAAAGATATATTACTGTTCGACGAAGCAAAATCCCAATAAGGGGGAACAAGAATTCTAGATTTTACATTGATATTAGAAGACGTATGTTAAATTTGAGATATCCAGTTACAACCTATCACCCTTAAGAAGTGTTGCCCTTAAGAGCACGTGGATAAATGTTTGACACATCATTTATATAAAAGGTTGATTCAATACAATAAGAAGGACCATAGGTAAGGTGGGAACCAATAATTAAAAGTAAATCTCCAATAGATTAAAGGAAACATTTAGTCATAGATAAAGGAATATAAGTTGATCTAGTGGTAAGAGGGATTTCTAATTCCAAACATATTCTTACTTATATACAAATTGGTTACATATATATTAGGTCAAGAATTGTGGACTTATTTTGGAAATAAATACAAACCCTATATATATAAAAAGTGATCACTTGGAGTTATTCATAAGTCCTTAAATTAAAAAAGATAAGAGCAATTTGAGGTACATTTGAAATAGGTCATTACAATTGGTATCAGAGCTTGATCCTGCCATCCTAAAAATATAGTAAATGAAAAGAGGAGCAAAAATGAGTGAGCAATTATCTAATGAAATTAGGAATGTTATGGAACAGACAAACCAAACCTTAGTAGAGCAAATAGAAAGATCAAATCAAGCACTTCTTCAAGCACTGCAAAACATGGAAAATTCCATAAACAATCTTAAAAACAATAATGCTAGTGGAAGAGACGTAAGTTCAAACCACTCAAAAAATAATGGAGCTTCATCATCTCGGGTGCCCAAACCCCCTTTCTTACCTCGAGAGGACTCCTCGATGGAAGGAGAGGGACAAACAACCAATAATGCTATTGAGAATGCAAGAGCTTATGCCAGCCTTGAACCAAAAATTAGAGAGCTAGTAATATTTAGAGAATTCTGTGAAGCCAACAGGCAAGAAACTCCCAGGAGAGGAAGAAGACCACAAAATCAAGATCTTAAAAGAAAAGTAAATAAAGTAACACTTCCAAATTTTGATGGATTGGAAAAGACCACTGCACATGCTTGGCTACAAAAATCGAACACTTATCTTACCCTTAGCTTGATGACAGAAGAAGACGCACTTCAATTTGTAACCCTTCACTTAGAAGGCACGACACATGATTGGTGGCATCATGGCATTGTTACTCAAGGACACCAAAATGTTACTTCTTATGAAGAATTCTCTCAAAAACTCATTAAAAGGTTTGATAGAAAGCACCCTCAAGAAGACTTTAGAAAGCTGAGTCAAATCAAGCAACAAGGATTAGTCGAAGGCTATATAACCAAATTACAAAAACTCTTAGTCAGAGTTATAGGAGTAGATAATGATAGACTTGTTGGAAATGATTGAAAAAGATCATAAGGGAGATTGTTGGAAATGACTGAAAAGATTATACATAAAAAGTAATGGAACTAGTAAAGAATGTTCTCAATCATTGTTTTGTCATTGATGTCAAACTTGCTACTTGCAGGAATGACAATTGCTTTACTGATCCAAATACTATCAATTGGTTGATTGACAAGGAGGAGGCAATCAATAAGATGTAACTAGAGTACCTAGAGAAAGGTTGAAGTTATGATGTTGTAATGAAATACAAGGATCAACTAAGCCATTGATAAAAAAAAAAGTGTATTGATGACATACTCTAAGACACAGAGAATGGGCACACTGAAACACATCAAAGATGTAAGGTTTTAGCTAAGTCATTTGTAAAGTCTAACTAAGTTCATTAGAGAGAGAGCCAAGCAAGCAAGTCAGTGCCAAACAGATTCTTAGTTGAAGCCAAGCAAGTTCACTTTTAGAGTGTGCCGAGTAAACATCAAGTACTGAGCATGAAACAGGTGTCGAGTAAAGATATAGATGCTGAGAAAAAAACAAGTGCCGAGTAAAGATATAGATGCTGAGTAACACAGAACAAGCCGAGTATCAATAAACCAATAATGTCAAGTTGCTACATTATTTTGAAATTGAAGATTTGCTAGATTTATTATTATGTGTTTTTTAATTTATTAAAATGATTAGGATACAAAATAGGGGATATGACAAGGATATCACAACCAGGTATTTCTTATCAAATACCACTTACCTTTGTAAATCAAAACCCCACAAACCAAAAAATTAAAAATTAAAAAAACATAACTAGGGCATGAAATAAAATGACATAAATTTTATATGATCATATGAAATGAAATTGGTGTGTGAGTAGAAAGAAACTAAAAAGACATTGTGTATATATTAAGGTATGAAATAGATGGTTTTGAAGTACTCGGCATGAACACTCAGCATTTAGTATGCACATATCATCATTCAGGATGATGCAACCTCTTACGATTCATGTTGGCCACTAATTTGGTTGCATGGAAGCCACTTGTACTACACTATGTATGCTAGACCTTTCATTTTTCTTTTCCCTTTCTTCCTTCTCCACAGGAAGGAGTTTATGTAGATTTAGCTAAGACCGATAAAAGATTATTTGGATCATCTGTTGCATGATGATATAATGAGAACAAATAGGCCTAGTCCTAGTTATTATTTATGATCATACTATAGTCTACCTCTATATATTATAGTGTGTTCTACTTAGTAATATTACTACTATTATTGCCACTACTGATTGACCTAGCCTCATGCTACCCATTAATGTGGTTGTATTAAGCTACTGATTCTACATTGTGTATGCAAGACCCTTCATTTTCCTTGTTCCTTTCTTCCTTCTCCATTTAAAAGGATAACTACAGATACATAGACCACAAGGGCACAACAAGAGACAAAATATATATTCAGTCCTAAATCCTAAATGAATGAATGAATATATGGAAAAACTAGGTGGCAATATAATTTATAACATACTCAATCAAAGTTTAATAACTAGCATATATTATCTCCTATTGTGTCCTTATGAGCTACGTCTCATACCTTCATCTTTACAAAATATATTTCTAGTTTCTTTCTACTTGCATGCCCATTTCATTTCATATGATCATCTAATAATTGTGTCTTGATGTGTAATCATATGATCTTTCCCCACCTAGTTTTTCAATTCATTCATTCATTTAGGATTTCGTAGTGAATATATATTTTGTCTCTTGTTGCACCCTTGTGATCTATGTCTGTGCAATGATATTTTCAAGGGAGAAGGAATATTTGCATGACCAAACCCGCATGCTCAAACTTGCATGAGCCCAAACCCCCATGGCCTGGCATTTGATCTTCAAAAAAAAACATGAGTGGTGTGTTTTAGATTGTGCAGGGCTTTATCATAGTGAAAAGAAAAAATTCTCAGTTGAAATTAAAAACTTAGCTTTTTCATTACAATAGTTAAACAAATTCTACTCACAAACAAACTACGAGATTTCTACATTTAATTTTTCCAACTTTCTCAATTCCAATCCTAATTCTAGACCATCTCAAAGGTTCTCAGGATACAATCATTTCTTGTCATAACACTTCCATGCTTTGGTGGATTTCCTTTTCATTGGAAATAATTTGTAGTTTTTTTTAGTTTGCTAAATTGCTTCACTATTTAGATTTTAGCTCACAGTGTGGATAATTTGAGGATGCAATCCTTAAGTAACTAGGACTCCTATTAATGCACTCACTTTGAAAACTATTTTTTTCATCACATTTGAATGATCCTTTACTTTTCAAAATTCAAAATTTGTCATGAATAGTTAGCATCTTTGAAATTCCAACCTTTTGAGATAAAATAGATTAAATTAAGGATTTCATATGAGAAAGTTAAGGTACACAATATAAGATCTTCTAAAAATATAAGATGAAAACTTATTTTTCATATGGTGTCATTGATTAAACCCTAAGATAAAATTAATGGCAAGGAAAAAACTCAACACTAGAGTAATTCACCAATCTCGTGATTGAAATATAAGAAAATGTAAGCAACCGGAAACCATCTAAAATATAAGAAAATGTAATTTGATTATTAATGATTAAAGTAATTTCTAATTCTATCAACATGAATGGTTAATACTTTTAGAATTTGATGCATGTATTTTTTTCTTTGAATTTGGTGAATGCATTATGTTGTTTGGATGTTGATCCTAGTGATAACCCACCTTATATTCACTTCAATGACATTTACTCTAGAGGTGAAGTGTTAATGAATTTTGTTTGTCATTGTTCTAAATATAATCTTTCTCAAGGATATTCCAAAACAAGATGATGATATTATAAATACCTTTCTTAATGACACATTTTCTTTCAAACACATTAATCACAATCTAAGAGATGATATTGAAATTCTTTACACATGTACCTCCCCTAATATATTTCTTGGTTCCATTCTTTGGCGGGAAGAATGATATTTCTATCATTGGACTAATGCTCCACTTTTCCCTTGTTAAGTTGATCTTTTATAACATAATGTCATTTCTTGCATAAAATTGGTTTTTGTTCTTGAAAATTATGTATTTGTAAAGAAGTGTACCTTCTTGGTTACAACATTTTCCTTTCTTGAAAAGTGGATGTCTATTAAAAATTATCTCTCACTTGCAACTAGAAAAAACTTTATCCTTCATCACAAATCCATTTAGCTAGAAACGGTGGAAGTGTGAATTTTTGTTATCCTTCCCTTATTTTAGTTAATTATGTCATTTTTATTAGGATCTCCTCTTGGAGGTGAATTTCTTTGAGAAAAAATTTATTCCTCCCCTCCTACAAATGATACCTTTGCACTTGTTGCAAGGTAACCTTTTTTCAGCTATCTTTTCCTTGCCTCAAAGAGTTACACTCTCTTTGGATTAGATTAGTTGTACATAGTTTCATAAATAAAATGTACTTAGTGTTAAATATGGTTATCCTTTATATTATTCTCATTAAGAAACTAAAAAGTACTATGTTTCCATATCAAGTAGTGGGCATATATGCAACTTCTAATGTCTTATGTTGTCAGATTTTTATGATGTTGGTATAATATCTAGGTATTTTATCTTAGTTAATCATCACTTGGCATAGCACACATGTTACTTTGATTGAAACCTTTCCTATAGGACTATCTTCATGTAAATCAAGTCATTCAAGATTTTTTATACTCATGACATGCCCATTTCATTTCATACCTGATCCTCTGAAAATTATGTCAATCTAAGCTATTGATAAATAAATTGTAATGACCCGTTTCAAATGTACCTCAAATTGCTCTTAGCTTTTTTAATTTAAGGACTTATGAATAACTCCAAGTGATCACTTTTTTATATATATAGGGTTTGTATTTATTTCCAAAATAAGTCCACAATTCTTGACCTAATATATATGTAACCAATTTGTATATAAGTAAGAATATGTTTGGAATTAGAAATCCCTCTTACCACTAGATCAACTTATATTCCTTTATCTAAGACTTAATGTTTCCTTTAATCTATTGGAGATTTACTTTTAATTATTGGTTCCCACCTTACCTACGGTCCTTCTTATTGTATTGAATCAACCTCTTATATAAATGTTGTGTCAAAACATTTATCCACGTGCTCTTAAGGGCGACACTTCTTAAGGGTGATAGGTTGTAACTAGATATCTCAAATTTAACATACGTCTTCTAATATCAATGTGAAATCTAGAATGCTCATTCCCCCTCGTTGGGATGTTGCTTCACCCAATAGTAATACAACTTTGGAATTTTTATCGAGTTTCCTTAATGCTTCAACATTTCTAAGTGTATTTTAATCGTGGCAGATGTACCAACTTTCATTCACAAACATTGTGCCTGTCTTAATGATTTCGTTGCACCCTCATTCCACGTCCGCACTTGTGAGTGGAATACTTACTGCCACTGTTCCTATCAATGCATTTAATAGTGAGTTCTTACTGATGATTTGGTGTGTCCTCCTGTGAACTCATCCTATACCTTTATTGCTAACTCGGTTCAATGTATTTATTAGCGACTTGATATTTTCTTTTGGTGATCTTCTGATGTGTCTTCCATTGTTCAATGTCCCATCCTTTGTATGCATGCTTCCTTAAACGATGCGACGTGATCCTTCATGAGCGAGGGTCACCCTTGCGTGCGTTGTAATATATTAGTTTGCATAATGTTGGTTAGGTTTATTAAAAAATGACTTATGTATTGTTGATTATATTAGCAATGAAACAAATATAGTATATTTTGTTATTAATAATATTTACTTGTCATATTTTAAAGTAATATGCTTTATTTATATTTATATTTGTGTTACTATGATATTTTATAGTATTTATTTTTGGATATGTTCATCTTATAATATATATTATAAAATTATTATTTATTTGATATTATTTATAATTAATACCTTTGTAATTATTATATGCTATTATAACATATTAAATATGTGTTATGTAAATATAATATCATATTGTGTTATCGCTTAAATTAATTCTTGTATTATTATTTGTATATAATGTTATATTGATTAGTTTATTAATCAATTATCAATATTATATATATTCAAATGTGATAATTATAATCTTCATTGGTTTATAATGTAATTATAATATTTATTATTATCTATTCATTATTATTCTTAATTATTATCATTGTATAATATGTTATTCAAATATTCATATATTCTTAAATTTCGGCTCATGACAAGTCCGCCCCTCTTGAGTTTGCTTGGCCTCAAGCAATAATTGTTTTCATATTTGTTTCACCTTATATAACAAAATTGACTACTATATACCATTCACATTTTTACTTATAAAATTACTTCATTCTATTCTATAAAGAGCCACACATGTAGTATGCATTTGAATGCAAAGTATACATATGAATGTATGAAGACACTAAGCATACACATTGATGCATGAAGACACAAAGTAGACACAATGTAGACACATCATACATAACCTTGATTAGATCCTAAAATTAATGATGCACAATGACTATACCTCTTTGTTAGGCTTATAAACTTTGCAACCACAAAATAAGCATGAATACATGCATACAAATAAACTTAAAGGAAATTTGAATGATAATAAGTTAATCCAAGCAAATTCCATGCTAAACCTAAGAGCGGAACTTTGGCCCTCTTGGCCCTGGTGGTAGGTGTTAGGCATCCACTCGAGGTGGTCTACTTAGTGGATTGCTTGTTTAGCTAGAAAAGTTCTTGTGAAAAGGAGCCATTACTATCTTTCCCTTAACTAGCACTACAATAGGGTGTCCTAACTACTCTCCCTTAATTTCAGACTCCATAGGAAAGTTGGTAGAGTGCCCTTACTATCTTCCCCTTAACTAGTACTACAATAGAGTGTTCTCCCCTGATTGCAAACTCCATAGGAAAGTGGTAGGGTTCCCTTACTATCTTCCCCTTAACTAGTACTACAATAGGGTATCATAGCAGCTCTTTCCCGATTGTAGACTCCGTAGGAAGGATAGATGCCCTTATAGTCTTTCCCTTAACTAGTACTACAATAAGGTGTCTTAATAGACCTTTCTTAATTGTAGACTCCATAGGAAAGTTAAATATGGCTTTTCCCTTAACTAATACTACAATAAGGTGTCTTAACAGTCCTCCCTTGATTGCAGACCCCATAGGAAAGTTAAATATGGCCTTTCCCTTAACTGATACTACAATAAGGTGTCTTAACAGACCTCCCTTAATTGTAGACCCCATAGGAAAGTTAAATATGGCCTTCCCCTTAACTGATACTACAATAAGGTGTCTTAACAGACCTCCTTAATTGCAGACCCCATAGGAAAGTTAAATATAGTACGATTTCTATATAGTATTTCCCTTAACTAGTACTACAATAAGGTGTCTTATAGACCTTCCTTGATTGTAGACTCCATAGGGAAGCTACTTGGAATCCCTAAATCATTTTTCAAATAATCAACTTTACATCTTTATTATTACATTAATTAAGAAAATATACAATTTCATATTTTAACTATGGTTGAACTTCCTCGAAGCTCCATTGGTTGCCCTTTTTGTTTATTGACTGAATGTTATTGCTATTCCCTTGATTATATCTCATCTTATTTGGTGATGTCTCTTCAAATTCTGGGTCGAGTATTTCCTCTATTCTATGAACTTGGCTTTTCTTCCTGCATTTATGTGCTGGTTCCCATGATTCCTTGCATTTGAAGCATAAATTCTTCCTTCTTAAGTCTTCTCATTTTTTTTGAGCTTTCTCATCTTGGCATAGGTGACCCTTTTCAAAGTCCTCACCACAGTGAAATTTTTTTCTTTTTGGGGGTTCTTGCTTGTGCTTTTCACTCGTACCATGGAATGGTTTGCTATGGTTGTTTGAAGGTCTACAACTTGATGATGAAATTTCTAATCTCAAAGCTGTTTCAATGGCATCGTCCAAAGATGTTGGTTTAAGAGCACTAACCAACCCTCTTAGTGAATCTTTTAATCCTTCCACGAACAAGTAAGTGAGTCTTGTTATAATTCTTTAGAATAACTAAGAGGGGGGGGGGTGAATCAGTTATTCAAGGTCCAAATGCCATGATAAAAGTTTTTTTGTTTTCTCTACAAATCCTTAATGGTGCATAACTGAACTTATCATGCATGCAATTAAAATATTGAAACAACTAAGAAAAGTAAACATGCATCACACCATAACACTAAGAATTTGATAACCCAGAAACCCTCCAGGAATAAGAAGGTAAAACTGGGGTGGGGATGATACCCACAAAATAATTGCGCAATTGATTTTAACCACTTCTGATGGTTTGCCCTGTGAAAAGCCTACCCTGTTAAAGGCTACAACACATTGTTAAATGTGACCTTGTTAGAGGATTTCACCAAACTGTTAGGAATGGGCCTAGTTAAAGGACTTTGGAACATTCACTTGGAATGTCACCCTTTTAAAGGATTTACAACATGGCTATTAAACCAACCTAAGTCCATAGGTTTTATCTTAACTATTACAATTGCTAGAAAGTAACAACAATAGCTTTGATCTGATTCAACTTACAACATAACTTGCAGATTATAGATCACACTTCAGTTCAATCTTTTGCTTGGCTTTTAATCACTTTAGTTCTGTTAGCTTGTCTTACTCTCAAGCTTTGTTTCCTTGAGTCTTTTTTTACTCATCAAACCAATGCAATCATATCTGTGGTCATCTAGCGAAATAGAGTATTCTTTGTTCTCTTACTCCTTAGCACTTTTCTTCAGTAGCTCATGATTTCATACTTTCTCACCATCACAGTTCTGCTTCGTGACCTTATGACTTCTTAAATAGAAATCTAAAATATCTTTCCCGCTCAATTCTCCCTCTCCAATTTTAGGGTTTCAATGTATTAGGTAGGATACAATGTATCTACCCCATATTTCTTCTTCATATAGAAACCTTGTCTAGCATCTAGTTGTATTCGCTAAAAACTTTTTTACATGGTGTTCTGTGCCACCAGCTCATCACTCTTTTCTTCTATCTAGTTTACAAACTTCTAAGTAACAACCTTGTCAGCTTAGATCTAACTATAGAATAAACATATAAAGAAAAAAAGAAAAAAAAAAGAAAAAAAAAGAATAATATACCACTAATATTTTATACAATAATGACATATTATAAAGTAGAATAAATAAAGTAAATAATAGTATAATTATAACATAGATAAGAAGGTGAACATATAAATAATAATATCATCATTAATATAAATGATGATATATTAATATAATATTAATAAGAAATATATTGAATACTCACAATCTATGATCAATAAACATAAAAGGGTTTCTTCTTAAGCTTGATCTTTCAAAAGCTTATGACAGAGTGGATTGGAATTTCCTCCTTTGTGGACTAGAAGCATTTGGCTTTAATAAGATATTTTAGGACCTTATCTTCATGTTAGTTTCATCGGCCTCCTTCTCGGTGCTTGTTAATGGTTCCCCTACCTCTTTCTTTAAGGCTTCTAGGGGTCTTAGACAAGGGGACCCAATCTCTCCCATTCTTTTTGTTATTTTGGCTAAATGCTTGGGGAGATTTGTGGATAATATGGTGGTGAAAGGGCACTTTGTGGGCCTTAATCCCTCATCTTCTGCTTTAGTGTGCTCTCATCAAAAATTTGTAGATGATTCTATTGTTATGGGGGAGGCTTCGGTGAGAAATGCTAGGAACATTAAGAAGGCTTTGGGTGACTATGGGATTGCCATTGGTCAAATCATTAGTTAGAGAAAAAGTGTGATCTACTTTATTAATGTTAGTGAGGCAAGACAAAATAATAACAAAAAGATTATTGGCTGTGAGAGCGGTTCTCTGCCTGGAACCTATATGAGTTTGCCTTTGGGTTTAGCCCCTCCTGACAACTTTTGTAACTCGCTAATTGATAAAATCCACATGAAACTTTTTGGTTGGAAAGGTTCTCTCCTCAGTCAGGCTGGTAAGGTTATTGTTTTGAAGTCTATCCTACAAAGTGTTCCACTTTATGCTTTGAGTGTTTTCAAAATTCCAAAAAAGTTTGCTCTTGCTATTGAGAAAATTCAAAAGACTTTCTTGTGGACTAGCACAAAGACTAAACAAAGACTCCCTTTGATTGCTTGGGAAAATGTTTGTATGCCTTGGGGGAATGGAGGGCTCGGCTTGTGAAGGATTACCACAATGAATGAATTCTTATTAGTTAAACTATTATGGAGATGGCACAAGGAAAAGGGGGAATGGAAGAATATTTGGGTTGATAAATATAATAGGGACCACTTTGATTTTCATCATTTCCTTACTAGTGATTTAGAATAAGGGGAATCTTTGATCTGGAAGAATGCTTAGAAATTCAAATATATTTTAAGGATAGGGGTTAAATGGAAGGTGGGAAATGGTAGAATTCTTTTTTGGGAAGACATTTGGATCTTGGACCACCCTATTTGTGATGATCCAAGGTGGAATAGGTATATGGAGCAATGCAAGAATCAGTTTGGTACTTTTGTGGGTGATTAGTGGAAGGATGATATGTGGGTGGATCTTCATAGTGTGGACAATAACTTGGTTGAGCTTGGAAAACATTTGAATGCATTCTTTTTAAACCAAGAAGAGGATGTTTGGTTTTGGAAAACTAACCCCAGTGGTATGTACTCTATTGCCTCAACCTATGCTAACTCTTTTGAGGATCAGGATGTACCCTACTGGGCTAAGGCTTGGGTCAAAGGCATGACACCCAAAGTTAATATCTTCTTTTGGATTCTTTTTCAGAATAAAATTTTGACTCTTGATAATCTTAAGAAGAGAGGTGTCATCACTATTAATTGATGTGTTCTTTGCAAGGATGACAGGGAATTGGTGGATCATATTATGCTACATTGTCCCTTTACCAAGAAGCTTTGGAATAAAGTTTGTAGGTTATTGAAAGTGGATTGGGTTTTCCATGCTACCATCCAATTGTTCTTTACTAGTTGGTTGGCTCCTTCCAGGAATGCTTTGATTATCAAATTGTGGGACTTCATTCCTCCTTATCTGTGTTGGGGCTTTTGGAAGGAGTGCAATGATAGAATATTTAGAGGTGTGGAATCCAGTCCTAATCAGGTGTACTATAAAATCAAGGTCCTTATGATTGAAAATATTAAAATTATTGGTTATGGATAGCAACCTTGTAATGAGTGGGAAGAAGGGGTGCTTAATAGCTAGAATATGAGGAGTTTGGGAATGGATACTAAGGATCCTAATCCAAGGGATAATGCTATATGGGATTTTCCTCTCATGAATTGGTTTAAGATAAAATTTAATAGGGTCTCGAAAGAGAACCCAGGCAAAGTAGGATGTGGAGTTGTTATTATAAACTCTAATGGTGACTATGTCAGATGTATGGCTATTCCAATAGAGGATCAAACTAATCATGTTGTAGAAGCCTCTACTGCTCTTCCTGGTCTTATCTATGCCAAAAGTATGAATTTGACTAACATATGGGTGGAAGGCGACTCCCTCAACATTATTAATTGTTTAAATAAAATTACTAAACCATCGTGGACTATCAAAAATATTATCTTCATGGATATTAACATTATAAATTCCTTTCAAACTTCCATTATAACTCATAATTTTAGAGAAGCCAATTGTACTACTGACTGGGCTACGAATATGGCTTATATTAGTGATCATAAAATGATTTGGGACTCTTTTGAGTCCTTACCTCCAAATGGCCGCCAACTTACCAAGTATGATAAATGGAGATCTAAGAAAAAATATTTTAATTATGATGGTGTCAGTGATTTGTAATTATGAGGTGAACTCATTTGGAGCGTGGTGAATTATGATTTTTAGAAAGGCAAGCATTTGACATGGATTCTGGGTAGTTTTTTCCATTCCTCTTTTCATTTGTGGTGTGGCATTTAGTTACAGAGCGATTTGGGGTTTTTAGAGAATGAAAACAAGAAATTTTGGTGCAGAGAATATGGGAGGAAAAAGGAAAAAGGTGGAGTCGGCAAGCTGCTCAGAGTGGAGGAACAAGATGGAGGTCTGGGATATTCTTAGGTGAGGCAATTTCACAGGGTATATGGAATGGCTTAGAGGTAAAAATTTGGCTATTACACACCAATTTATCAAATCCTGGAAGGATGGCTCTGTGATGGTTGGTAACCAGTGAATGGATGTTATCAAATAAGTAATTGCGGAGGCCACGGGGCTGGACATGGATGGGATTAATTTTTATCAAGAGAGGAAGCTCTCAGACAGGGCCATCGATGATTTTGTGGAGACAGAGTAGGAGAAAAGTTGATTGGTTAAAATAGGTAATTTGTATTACAATTCGACCTCTATTTCTTGACCATGGCATTTTGTGCTTTTTGTGATAATGGAATATCTAACTTTAGATGGGAGATTCACTAAGCTGTATGGGTATCATTTAATTTTGGTAAATCACTTTTGGCATGATGTTAGGATTAATTTTCCATTTTATTTATTGCAGTCTCTTAGTATTTCAACTTAGGCTATTCAAAAAGATCCGAATGGTGAGCATGTTTGCCATGAGGGTCTTATGGTCCTGATAATGAATGTATTGAAGTCCAAAAAGATTGTGAAACCCAGGGGTAGTTTGAAAGGGGCAGACCAGGATACGAAAGGGAGTCTATTGGATAAGGGCTATGATTCTGATATCCAAATTGATGTTGAAGGAGGTTTGAGTAGTTTGGAAAAAGGGTTGGGTTACAATTCTAAAAAGAAGAAAAAGATTGTTGAGGAAGGTGATTCTGATCAAAAAAGTGATTTCATGGAGGAATTAGTGAGAGATCACTATAAGAAGAAGAGTGGAGGTAAAGGAAAGAGTAGTAAGGGCTTTCAAGATGATTGGGTCTCTCCTCCTCCTTTTGATGATGAGCTTCTAGCTCACCAGCTGGAAAGGAAAAGGAAATCTCTAAGGCAATAGGAGGATAGGGTATAGACTGGGAAGAATGGGGACTCAAATAATGAGGATGTTGGAGAATAGGGGCACATTCTAGATTTGGATGATAATATTGAAGGTGGGCTTGGGTCATCCAAGGATCTTTTTGGAAACCTTGGTTCAATTATGAAGGAGATTAGCTTCCTTAAGTAATAGATGCAGTTACTGGTCAAGGAAATGGAGCAAGTTAGCAAAACTGCTAGAGGTGAGCATACACTGGGCCAACATATAGACAGACTTTCAGAGGTTATTGGGAATGCAGAAGAAGTTAAGAACCTCATGCAGAAGATACCACTAATTAAGGCCAAACAAAGGGTGATGGATAAAGAGATTAGTGGGATTTAGGGGAAGGTGTCAAAAATGGATACTAAACTAGGCAATTTGGAAAAATTGTTCATACAAATGGCAGACAATGTGGGTAACCTTTTGAAGAGGAATGAGAATGAAAAAGGGTAGGAGTCCCCTTTGGTGGTAGAGACTCAGGGACCAAGAAAAGACACCCAATCTCATTCTAAGAAGAATGAAGATGTTAGTAAGAAGGATGAGGTGAAGGCTGGTGCTGATAATATGCATATTCTAGTGGATTAGGCTATTGACTTGATAAAGACTTCTTAGCTGGTCAATTGCTGTTCTTTTACTATCTTTTCTAGCTCTGTCTTGGGTGACCTCATGGTTGTTCTTTTTGGAGGTCTATTTTATGTTGTCCTGTGCTGTTTTTCTCTGATGGTTACATCTCTTGTTTATCTATAGACTTTTGTTATTTTGTAAAGGTTTCGGGTCCTTTAAAACCTAGTTTTACTTAATCAAAACATAAAAGTGAATATTTATATATAAAATGATGGACTAAAGTGTAGTAATTATTTTCTAATACAAATCTCACATATACTAATATAATTACTAATTTGAAATATAAAAAATAAAAAATATATTAATTAACATATATTTTATACTATTCACAAAAGGACATGTCTAAAAGTGACAATTTTTGGGTTGATGTTTTAGATGCAATCGCTGAACTAGAAAAAATATATTAGGGTTTGACTAGAAGAATAGGAAGAAAATAATGACTAAAACAAGGTCATTACAATTTCTATCAGAGCATTGATCTTGCCATCCTGTGGAATTGTGCAAAAATTTATAGAAAATTGACATTCAGAGATATTTGGTAATGCATTGAGAAAACATGATCTATGTGTATAGAAGATCCAGATATTTTCACATAGCATAGTGGATATTCTTTAAAGATTTAATTTGTTTTGAGTGTTGGGTGCTTCCTATGTAGTAGCTAGACTATGAAAAAAAAAAAAGGCATTCATATTCAATATGATTAAGCAATATCATATATTGAATGATACCACATCCAACATATCAACATTTCTAAAATTATTTTATAGAGAAAAAAATCATTTTCTAGAGGTAGAAATAAGCTTGGACTGGTATATGTTTTATTTCTACACATCCAATATTCTGGTTGCAAAATATTCATGGTATGGAGTTGAGAATCTGTAAGTCTATTGAGATGTCTAAAAAGGCATGACCCATCAATACATGATGTAAAGAAGAGTTTTACAGACAATGACTACAAATTAAAATATAGTTACCATGTCCAATAGAAGGGAGCAGAGAGTAGTGACTTGCAAAAAAAAGATATCTCAAGGGATATGATAGAAAATAAATATTCACATCCTATTAGTCCTATGAGAACATGCCGGTGAATACAATATACACAGTTATCATAAAATGAAAATTGAATCAATATATAACCTAATTCAAAATGGTTGAATAGACTATGCATTAGATTTTACAAGAGCCTCAGGTCCTAGTGTATGGCTCATGTAAATGAAGGATTGAATTAATTCCATCAGGGACCAATATAGAAGGGATTGCACATCAAATTACTCCACAAAATTAGCATGAGCATATGCCAAATTGACTCATGAATCATGTATTCATCTTTGAAAAACTTCATTTCATAGGGAGAATTACAACAAGGTGGACAAAACTAAATTATTGCCTGGATAAGGGTGTTGTGCATTGAAGATACTTATCATGTGTTTAAGGTTAAAAAAAGTCAGCAGTTGAATAACCATATTCAGAAAGAAAGCCAATATCTAATATTTTGGAACCACTTTTGAAGAAATTCATTTGCATGAAAGGATGAATGAGATAGACATGAATGGTATTTGACAAAACAAGCATATTATCTAATGCCTTTCACACAAGATATAGTTGATGGCTTAAGGAAATATAGTTGTCATTATTATCAGTAGAGGTTTGGAAAGATGAAGCCAACTTTTAAAGTTTCAAATGCCATTGAAAAATGACTTTATAATCATTTTGTCTTTTGTAAACCACATGGGCCATTGACAATGGGTTAAATTGTTTGTTTTCATCACTAGAATTCTCTAAATAATTCATCATCAATGAATAAAAGGGTTTCCACGATGGATAGAAGATTATATTGGTGTAGTAGCTAGAAGACAATTTGTAACCTCTTCAAACTTCCTAAGCATATTAACCTCTTTGGGGCATCTACATAAGTGTGTAAGCTTTTCAAAAGTGAGATGTGATTAAAGAGCTAGGAAGATTGGAGAAGTAGAGACCCACACTTCATAAATCCTATAATGTCATTATAATTTTGACATGTATGAGAAGTATAAAAGAAATATAGTGGCACTTCTAAATAGTGTGATAGAGACTATATTGTGATCAATTTAACAAGGGACAATTCACAAAAAAGAAAGAGAGTGAAGAGTAACAACAAAGAAGAATAAGATTTGTGCACCTCCAAGGTAAGTATGATTTATTGAGTTGAAGGTGTATCAATATATTAATATCTATGATAATACTAATATGGAATGAGTTCTTAATATTTGGAATATAACATAAAATGAAATTTATAATGATTGAATATAAATAAGAATTTTATTTTAACAAGAATAGGATAATTATATTTTTTGAGGATAGGGATTATTTTACTGGTTAATTTAAATATTATCATTATCAAGTATTTAAGAGAGGTGTTTAATATAATGTTATTAATAAGTTGTGAATAACTTGATAAGACCTCTTATATTAATCTATAATGGATAGGGAGTGTGCACAGGGTGAGGAGTAAATTAGTTGCATTGGGGCATAGGAATCCCAATATGGATTTTAATATCTGAGGGAGCCCCAAGCTGAGCGTGTCCAAACTCAAGTAGCAGTAAACCTTCCATCCATAATGAAACTAAACATGTACATAGTGGGTAGGGAGTATGCATAGGGGGAGGAGTAAATTGATTGCATTGGGGCAAAAGAATCCCAATATGGATTTTAAGATCTGAGGGAGCCCCAAGCTGAGCATGTCCAAGCTCAAGTAGTAGTAAACCTTCCATCAATAATAAAATTAAACATGTCCCTAGTGAGTAGGGAGTGTGCACAAGGGGAGGAGTAAATTGGTCACATTGGGGCAAGAGAATCCCAATATGGATTAAAATCTAAGGGAGCCCCAAGCAGAGCATGTTCAAACTTGATCAACAACAAATCTACCATTGTTAAAAATATGCATTTTTAAGAACTTTTGATCTCGATGACAAGGGAAAGGAGCACGACATTCACAATCAAAGTGGTAAAATATTTCCTTACCTTTTTCTTATTTTAAATTGTAAGCAAGATTATAACATGTATACTATGTGTCTACATCATGTCTTCATGCATTAATATGTTTGCTTCACATCTTCTTCGTGTCTTCATGCATTTGTGTGTCTATTTCATGTTTGCATCACGTTTTCATGCATTAATGTGTCTACTTTGTGTCTTCATACATATGTTATTGTAAATGTTATTATATACTAACATGTTTACTTTGCAAGTGTCTAACACATGCAAGAAAGAGAATGGATCCAGACTGTGAATAAATGAGGATTAAATCAATTGCTTGAGGAAAAAAAAATTTGAGAGGGGAGGACTATGATATCCCTGTCATATCCCCTATTTTGTATCCTAATCATTTAAATAAATTAAATAACACAATAATAAATCTTACTATAGAACAAACATATAAAGAAATAAAGAAAACAAAAAAAACAAAAGAATAACATACCACTAATATATTAAAGAATAATGACATATTATAAAGAAGAATTAATAAAGTAAATAATAGTATAATTATAACATAGATAAGAGGATGAACATATAAATAATAATATCATCATTAATAGAAATTATGATATATTAATATAATATTAATAAGAAATATATTTAATACTTGATCAATATATCACAATCTATGATCAATTAACATAAAAGTGAATATTTATATATAAAATGATGGACTAAAGTGTAGTAATTATTTTCTAATACAAATCTCACATATACTAATATAATTACTAATTTGAAATATAATAAATAACAAATATATTAATTAACATATATTTTATACTACTTGTGATGGCGAGCGAGAGTAGGAGAGGGAGTGGATAAGGGAAAGGATGGGGTAGTGTGCCTTTTCAAAATTTGAAACCTATCTTGGGTGGGATTCCATAGAGGAAATAAAAAACTAGGAACAAAGGAGGGGTTTGCAGAGTGTTAGGGGATAGCAGAGATTGGAGATGTGACTAAGAATGGGGATGGGGACCCATGTGACAAGAGTAGAGGTTGGAATAAATTTGCTCCACCACCCAAAGTGGACCAATCTAGGCTTTCAACAAAATGGTCATCTCTTTTTGGTGTTAAACCCTCTGGTAAGTCTTCCTTCCCCCCTGGTTTAGATTCTTTCTAGCTTGGGTAAGGGGTCTTGTGTGATTGCTATTCTGGATGAACTAGTAGACCATAGTATTGCCTTAATGGCTTCCACTCTGGTGGGAAATTTTATTGGGCAAAGGCTAAACATAGATATAGTGACATCTTTCACTTAGAAGAAATGGCATCCTAAAGGACAGGTCAATGTTACGGCTATGGAAAAAGGCTTCCTATCTTTTGATTTTACTTACAAAGAGGACTTGTCTAACATTCTGTGTGAAGGACCTTCAAGTATAGGTCGGTCTACCCTCATGCTTCAAAAATGATCATCGAAACTAGATTTGAATGAATCATTCTTTGTGCAAGCACCAGTTTGGGTTAGACTTCCAGAGCTGCCCTTGGAATTCTGGAATGAGGATGTGTTTGTGGGAGTAGCAAACTCCTTTGGAGAGCTTTTGTTAATAGACCTAATAATAGCTTCTAGAAGTTGACTAATGTATGCAAGGATATGTATCAGTGTGAGGGAAGGGGATGACGTGCTAGAAGTTGTGAGCTTTCACTCTAAGCTAGGGACGCATACTCAACAGTTGGTTTATGAAAGTATTCCTTTTTCTTGTTTTCATCATTTGAAATTTGGGCATAAGGCGAATCAATGTCTGAAGGTTAAAGCTAAAAAGAAAAATATTCCATCATCTTCTCAAGGAAAGGAGAAAAAGATCTGGAAAATGAAGGACATTAAGGGTGGCTAGAAGGCTAAAAGCTTGTATGCAGGTGGCCAGAAGGCTGAGGGGTTGAATGATCCTATCAAAGAAGGGAATAAACTGTCTTGCATGATTTCTAGGGTAGACAAGAATGTCCTGTTTGGACCAAAGATTAATGTGCTGGAAGAACCAAAACCAAAGATAAATGTGATTGCAAAACTAGCAAAGATAGTGGAAGAACCAAAAAATATAGTTGAAGTCCCTGCTAATGGAAGGAAAGAGATAGTCCTCAAAGACTCAAAAGAAGATGAGATAGTTGTTTCGTCTGTTAGAGAGGAGGAAGATCTAACAATAAATCCTAGTTTGTTAGAAGTTAAGGAGGATAATCCTAGATTTTCAAAAGCCAAGGAGGTAAATGGAGCAATATCAATTACTGCTCAAGTAATGAGGAAGGAGACCAGGACAGAGATGGAAAGTCAATCCTAGAAAATTATGGTGTAAGATACTCAAACACAAGAAGTGGGGGAAGAAGTCTTTATTATTGAAGGGTAGTTAGTGAGGGAAAAACAAGAGGATGAATTGTATCTCCCCTCATCTCCTAGGAAGGCCCAAAATGTTTCATGCAATTTGGAAAAGGAATTAGAGAGGGAAAACTGTTTATCTCCTAAGCCTAAAAAGAAAAGCAATTGGGAGCCCTCAATTTTGCCAGCTAAGATCAGGAGTCTTAGTAAACTAGACTTGGGAGTAAGGTCAAGATCTAGAGAAAGGAGACATGCTAGCCAAGTCAGAGAAGATGAGACCAAAAGAAGTTTGGCAGATGGGAGCCAAAGAACTCTTTTGGAGTGTTCCCCTAGTTTTAAATGAACATAATCTCTTGGAATATAAGGGGTCTTAATGGAGCCCATAAGTAGGAAATCATTAGGAATATGATTAGAGATCAGAGACCTAATATTCTGATGATACAAGAAAGTAAGATGAAGAAAGAGAGTTTGGATAAAATTTCTTTCAGCAATAACATGAGTGGGGAAGCCTTGGATTCTGATGGAGCATTTGGAGGATTGCTGACTCTTTTCAATAATAAGCAGTTCAGATTCACTACTTTGTACAATGATGGAAAAATCCTTTTTTGTAAAGTGTTCCATATGTACTCCATTGAATTTTGGTTCCTTTTGAATGTTTATGCTCCTAATTCCAAAAGGGAGAGGAAGAATTATTGGTCCAAAGTCTATGATTTGGTTTAGACCAGTAGCATTAAAAAAGTATTATTACGGGGGACTTTAATTCTCCATTAGTGGATGAGGAGAAGAAGGGAGGTTTGGTGCCTGAATGGGAAAGAAAAATGGACCTCTCCAATTTTATAAATAGCATGGCTTATTTGGACATAGATCTATTAGGAGGAGTTTTTACTTGGTCAAATAAAAGAACTGGAAGAGGTTGTATTTAGGTTCAGTTGGATAGAGCTCTTATCTCTCCAGACTGGTTGCAGTCTTTCTCCTCTAAGCTATCTCTACTTCCTAGAGTTGGATCTGATCACTCCCTTATATACCTCTCGGTTGTCTCTATTGAACCAAGAAGGAACTTCCCTTTTCAATTTGAAAAGATGTGGGCTTCACATCTTGACTTATTGAATAAGGTTTATCATTGGTGGGAGATAGAAGTGGAAGGTACTACCATGTTTAGAGTTGTGAAAAAGTTGAGTAATGTGAAGAGAATGATTAAAGTCTAGAATAAGACAAATTTTAGACATATTTTCATGACAAAGATGATCTGACTGTCAAGCTCACCTCAATTCAAGATACTATTCAACAGGAAGGCTATAATGTTTTGAACATAAATGTTGAGTTGTCCATTTTGTCTGATCTGTACAATATTATAAGGAAGAGTGGTTTTGGAAGCAAAGATCTATAATTAACTAGCTGAAAGAGGGGGACCAGAACACAAGGTTTTTCCACATTTCTACTGTAAAACATAGAGCTAATAACATAATTTTTGGTTTAAAAAGGGGCAGGATATGTTGACAAAAGAGAATGAAATTTCTGCTAAGGCTGTTTCCTTTTTCTCCTCTCTTCTTTCCTGGGACCCCTTCTTATCGAAATTGGATTAGACTAAAATTATCTCATGTATTCCTTAGATTATTCAACCCCATCACAATAAAATATTGAGGGCTATACCAAATGCATAGGAAGTTAGAGAAGCTCTTTTCTCTCTACCTGTAGATAAGTCCTCGGGCTCGGTTGGATTTCCTACTTTTTTCTTCAAAATTTATTCGTAGGTGGTTATGGAAGATGCTGTGAAGGCTGTTCAGGAATTCTTTGAAGCAAGAAGAATTCTAAAAGAGATTAATTCTACTTTTTTGGTCCTCATTCTTAAAATTCCTAGGGCTAACTCCTTGGATAAATTTAGACCTATTAGTCTGTGTAACTCTTCCTACAAGATTATCTCAAAGGTAGTAAAATTTAGAATGATTACAATTTTTCCTTTGATCATATCTCAGCAATAGACTAGATTTGTCCCTGGAAGACAAATTTTGGATTTGATCATGACGGTGCATGAAGTTATCCATTCAATGGAAGTTGGAAAGAGAGATGGAATGCTTCTTAAACTAGACCTTTCAAAAGCTTATGATCGGGTTGATTAGACTTTCCTTGATTTGGTGCTCCAGGCTTTTGGATTTGATTTGAAAGTTTGTAAGCTTATATCTCAGCTTATTTCTACTTCTTCTCTTGCTATTTTGGTTAATGGTGCTCCTAATTTTTTTAAACCTACGAGAGGGCTTAGACAAGGTGATCCCCTCTTGCCTATTTTGTTCATTATTTTGGCAAAATGTATTGGAATGTTAATCAAGAAGAGCAAAGAAGTAGGAAGGCTAAAAGGGATTAAACCATCCTCTAGGTGTGATCATTTTTCCCATCAACATTTTTTGGATGGTACAATAATGGGAGGGGAAGCTTCAGTCAAGGAGGCTAAGGTTATGAAGGAGATTCTAGATTTGTACACTAGAGGATCTGGGCAACTTATCAATTGGGAAAAAATCTCATTTTACTTCATTAATACTCTAGAGGATAGGTAGAGGGAAATTGTGAGGATCCTTGGATGTGGAGTGGGAAAGCTTCCTTCTACTTATCTTAGACTTCCTTTGGGTGCTAAGCCTCCTAATTCCTTTTGGAATGTGATCATTGACAGGTTTAGTAAGAATCAAGCAAGCAAATGCCTTTTGGTAAAATCTACTCTTCAAAACCTCCCAATATATGCTTTGAGCCTTTTTGGGATACCCATAAAATTTGTACAGAAAATGGAAAAGATTTAGAGGAATTTTTTTTGGTTGGGTCTTGAAGAGAGGAAAAGATATCCCCTTGTGGCATGGGATAATGTCTATCTTTCAAAGTGCTATGGTGGTTTGGGTATCAAGAAATTAAAGCATCTCAATTTGGCTATCCTAGCATAACAGATCTAGTGCATCTTTAATAGTACTAGGAAATGGAGATATATATTTGTTAATAAGTACCTCAGAAGACCTTCTATTCAATTCTAGCTAAACAATGAGGACATACTAAATGAGTCTGTTATTTGGAATGGTATTCTTAAGGCAAGAGAGTTGGCCAAGGCTAAGGTTATTTGGAAATTGGGAAATGGGGAGGATATTCTCTTCTAGACTAATAATTGGTTGTTTCAAGGACCCCTTATTAATAATCCTACTTTTGAAATCTGGGCTAATGATTGTGTTAGGCAATTTGTTTTGAAAGTTAGTGATTATAGAACAGACCAGGGATGGAGAGACCTGTCTTTCATCTCTTAGGATCTCAAGTTGATCATGACAATGCTGAATTCTATGGTTATTAATAATAAGAGGGATGAAGTTATATGGGGTGATAATCCTAATGGTTGTTACTTGGTAGCTTCAGACTATAACTCTCTTTGGAGCCTAAAAGAGAAACCCCCTTGGGTGAAAGCTTGGTTACCTAATCTTACCCCAAAGATCAATATTTTTTATTAGCTAGCCTTGGAAGAGAAAATTCTTACTTAGGATAGTTTAATAAAAAGAGGTCATATTATGCCTAATAGGTGTATCCTTTGTAAAAACCAGATGGAATCGGTCAATCATATGTTTATCCATTGTCTTTTCTCAAGGGAGGTCTAGGATAACATAAATAAGAATTTTGGGGTAAGCTAGTGCAAACCAAGCAATCTTCTAGATTTCTGTTGTCAGTGGATAAGTATGTTCAAAGGCTTAGACTTGTTGGATTTAAGCACCTAGACTTTGCCTCATTTTTGTTGGGGAGTCAGGAAGGAAAGAAACAATAGAATTTTCAGAGATAGAGAGGAACCTGCTTATGTTCTAGGGGAAAAGATTTATAGAAATATAAAGGAAAAATATTAGGTAAGGAAGGGGGGAAATATTGAAAATGGTGGTAATAAGAAGGATAAAGATAAGAATAGGAGGACAAAAAGATAAGAAGTGAAATGGATGCTCCCTCCCGAGGGATGGCATAAAGAAAATTTTAATGGTGCATCAAAAGGTAACCCTGGACCTTTGGGTTGTCGAGGAATCATAAGAAATAATTATGGTGGAGGGGTGGTGGCTTTTTCTCATCCTTTGGGTTTCCAAACTAACCATTTTGCAGAAGCCAGTGCTGCATGGCATATAGTTAAACTGACCTTTGACATGGGGATTAAAAAATTTATGGTTGAAGGGGGATTCTAATAACATTATAAGATGTATTAAGGGAATCACTCAAACTTCATGGTCTATTGCTAATTTAATTGAAGAAACCTGAAACCTCCTTCAAAATTTTGAATGTGTCCATGTCACCCATGTTTATAAGGAGGCTAACCCCATGGCAGACTAGTTTGCCAATGAAGCCATCAGGCAAGACAAGGTGATGACCTAGAATTCAGATGGGAATATTGTAGAAGAAGTGAGGAGTCTTATTGAACTAGAAAAAATCTAGGGAGGTAAAGTGGAGATCTTAATGTAATAATGATAATTAATGGAAGCTTGGGTGTGAGTTTTTGCAATTATGGCATTTATGGTAAACATAGTCATGTGAGGTTATTAGTGTCATATCAATACATTTTGTGCATCAATTTTTTCATACACCTTTTTTCTTGTGGTAAAGAAAAATGTATTGGCACTTTTTAGAGAAGCAAAAACCAGAGCATTCAAAGGTTTGAGAAGGGTTTGTAGAGGTCAGTGTTAATGAGAATTGTAGGGGTGGAGAGCACATAAATGGTGGGGGAATGAAGTAGGAAGGAGCTTGTGGGTGAAGCAGAAAAATGGAAACAAAGGGAAAAAGTATGGGAGAAATTGGAGAAGGGATGTATAGAAAATTACATCGCTAAACTCCATGGCTTAGAGCCAGATGTAAGTAACAATATGGTTAAATCTTGGAAGGATGGGAGGGTTAAGGTGAATGGAGTTCCATTTTAGATTATAGAAGAAGTCATTGCTCATGTGTTTGAAATTCTAGTAGAGGGTTTCAAATTTTATAGAGACAAGAAGCTGTCGGCGAATGTGGTCAAGGATTTTGTAAAGAGATCGGAGGAGAGGAATGATTTGGTAAAATGTGAAATGTACTATGAAATGGATTCTATCAAAAAACTTTGGAGGTATGTTTTACAAGTTGTTATAGAGTACATATCATTGGATACTAGATTTGACTATGTAAGAATTCATCACTTTGTTCTTCTCAACCATTTTTTCCATGGCATTAAGATTTCTTTCCCCTTCTATTTATTTACTTCTGTAAGCAAGGCTATTTTAGGATTCAAGAAAAAACCCTTAGTGAATCTTGCCCTACATGAGGGATTATTGCTATTAATTTATGAGCATTTTAAAGTCCAGACTTTAATAGAAAATCCTCTACATGGTGCGGATGCCTTTGAGGACTCAGGTAGCTCTAGTTTTTGCTCTAATATAGAGGATATCCAAAGTATTAGCTTAGAGGGGGAGGAAAATATTTCCTCTAGAAAGAAGGTCAAGGAGTTAGAAAAGAAATCACCTTCTTCTATTACCACAAGTAGGAAGAGCCCTAGAGGACATGGACCTAAAATTATCGGCTAGGGTGATGAAGATTACAATAAGGAAGGGGAAGAAATGAAATCTAAGGATGAGGCTGAGGAGGAGACAAAAATTAAGAGGGAAGAACCAATTGCTAAAAAATGAAAGAGGGTTAAAGAGATGGAAGCTAAGGGGCTTTTGGGCTTAGGGCCAAAAATCTTAGCAATACCTCTTTCCCCCATTCATCCCGAGGAGCAAGAGAAGGAGGAAATTGGTGGAGAGGGTGGAGAAGTGGTTATGAAGGATAGGCAAAAGGCATAAAGAAATTTCAATGTAAGAACAACCAAGATGAGAATTTTCGGAGAGACAATGAATCCCCAAATCCTAGAAGAAAAATAGGGCTAGCTCAAGTTTGAAGAACTCATCAATCCAACTATGGTGGTAATAATGGATAATGCTAGGGAAATGGGCATGGATTTGTTGAATAATTCTTGAAATAGCATGATTGACAATTTCAAGTCAATCAAATGGATTTACCATGAATTGGAAGAGATTAGGGAAAAAATCAGCCAACTAGAAAATAATAGGAAGGCGCCAGGTTCGGGGAATCAGAAGGATCAGGAGGATCGACTCAGTTTGGTTGAGAAGAAAATCTTGAATCTAGAAAACTATAACCATAGTTTGGCGAATTAAATGATTTCTATCCTCAATTCTATCAATGATAACATGCTATCCCTTACTGGAATGTTAAAATCCAGAGGTCTACTAGATTAGAGTGAGGACAAGGACAAAGATAGAGCCAGGATGGAAGAGGAAGCGATGACATAAATAAATTTCAGTAGCCTGGATCAAGAAGCTTAGAAGACTTAGGAGCAAATGGTTGAGGAGACTCACAAAGCCTATGAAGTAGCTTAGATGATGCAGGAGCTCAAGCAAAAGAAAGAAGAGTAATCATGGTTTATTTTTCCTATCTTTTGCTGTTAGTTTATTGTTGTTTTTTGTCAAGTTGGCTTTTTCTTGTTCTCTCTTTTTGGCTGTAAGTTCAACTGGCCTTTTCGTTGGCCTTTGTGTTTGGTTGGGATTTCATGCTTATTATCAGCCTTGTGACTTGTCTATTTTTGGCTGGGCTTTAACTACTTATTATTAGCCATGGTTTTGTTTTAACTATTGGGTTTCAAGATCCCTATAAAACCTATTTTTCTTATCAAAAAGATATATTTTATACTATTAACAAAAAGACATGTCTAAAGTCACAATTTTTGGGCTGATATTTAGAGGCAATCACTGAACTAAAAAAAATATATTAGGGTTTGACTAGAAGAATAGGAAGAAAACAATGACTAAAATAGGGTCATTACATTGGTATTTTTCCAAGATAGATGAGAATATAAATAATTGTGAATGACTAGGGATTGAATAGTATAGTTCCATGTATAGTCAGCTTAGAGAAAACTCAGAGATTGTGGTTGGTGGATTTCATAGAAACTGATAGATCCACTCTAGAGCCATTCGTCAGTAACATACATGTATTTCAAAATAGTTGAATTAGAATTATTTATATTTTTTGAATCATTTTAAATTAAAATACCTAATTAAAGACCTCTTACAAAAATGCAAACCTGTTGGGTTTTTTAGCTCCACCCGATGACACATGCATATGAATTGAGATTTCATATTGAGCAATGACATCCTTTTTCATTGCTTGAAACCAAGAGAGTCACATAGTTAGTTGTCATGAAATCATAGGTTAATATTGAGCTTCACTTGGTTTTGAGAATAGTTTAATATTCTCTCCTAATTAGGGTGAACCATGTGAAGTTGGAAACTCATTTGCCCCCCCACTCCCCCAATATCTAAATTCTTATTAACATCTAAAATTCATTCATTCTATTAATAAAATGTAACATTCATGAAATATCACATGATAACATTCATTAACATAGAAGTTTCATTAGAACCTTTACATTAACATTAAAACATAAGATTCATTAGAACATTCACATGAACATTCAATAGAACATAAATAAAAGATCTAGATATAAACATCGATCATTATCAAATAAGTTACATCAATTCACATTAATCATTTCTTTTTTGTTTTTTTTTGTTTTTTTGTTCTTCCCCATATTGTTGTAGATGCATATCCATGTCTCAATCAATATTTCTTCTCACCTGTGGATGTGCACTCATTGTCCTTTGCAAAGGTGGGTCCTTCACAATAAAAAATAAAAGGGTTAAATTTAAAAAATTTGAGACTTTAAAGATTTTAAAGAACATTGTACTGCTCTTTACCTTGTCCAACCACATCATCTTGCTCGTTGGCTTGGATCTCAACATGCTCATTAGGAACAACCTTTGCATCCCTTGCAACTGCAATACAAGATGCTTTCTTAATCCCAAAAAATATTATAGTTATATTTGTATTAGTAATCCAAATTCAATTTAAAATGCTTACTTTTATTAATAATTCAGAATTAAAAAATCAAATAGAAAATATATACCTTGAATACTATGATCCACATTCAAATCAATGCCTCCATGGTGCTTGGTTGATGTATCAGAATTGATAGGCTACAATCCAATATAACTGATTAGTGCACTTATCAACAATATATACATATAAATACAAGACAAATACTGCGAAATGATAATCATTGTTTCCTGACTTAAAAAATTATAACAACTTATATTTTTGGAACTTAATATCAAATACAGTTATTGCTAAAGTATTCAGTTTGAAATAAAAATCAATTTAATTATTTACCTCATCAATAGATCAAACATAAGAACCTTACACACTCAATGCTCAAAGTTGTTCAACCACGACTATATAGCCTTGTCTATAAGCTAATTTCTTGTCATCTTTAGAAGTTGTTTTTTAAGCTCCATGGCCTACATTTCTGCTTGGCATCATGAATATTTTTGTAATCAATTTATCAAGACCAAATATTTTACAATTTATAAATATTTTCATATAAATTTTCATTTACTTATACTTACAATTCGTGCAACACGTTTTGAATATCCACTTGAGCTGAGCTTGTGCTGCCTGTGCTTTTGTTTTCTTGCTTTGGTTCCTTTTGATGTGTCAAACAACCTATGTGAAGATTGAAATATTTTATATCATATAAGTATTAAGAGTAATTATTACATAATTTTATTTTTAATATTATGACATACCTTCTTTCTTCAGGTGGTACCATTTCTCCACCATCTCTTGCTTTTTTCTTAGTGGCATCATTTTTAAGATTCTCCCACTCAATAATAGGAATATAGGGGGGCCACTCATAACAAGGTTTTTTTATTAAAATTTGGGTCTTTTAGTTATACCTAATATACTTCAAAGCTTTGCCCAATTTCTCAAGGAGCCTAAGTCTTTGAAAGATGTTGGGTCCAAAAATTGTTGTCATGGCATAAATGAGTTTAACATTTAACTCTTTCATTTGCGAATTCCACCTTTTAAGAAAAGAAAAAAATGTTAGATTCATAAATGAATTGAAGCTACCTTTTAATTTACTTGAAGAAATTGGTCAAAGGAAACATGATCTAGCAATGAAAACAAAATATGATACCCTGTGCATATGGTCAGCCCAAATATACACAAATATTCATCATTAAGATTTTCATTAAATATGTTATTCCCTGCAAAATAATAATGGGATTAGTAGTTATACAAGGGTTTGCACAAGAGGTTAGTACATTTGATTATGAATATAAGATTGTATAGTAAAAGAAATGATAAAACTTTAAAGTACTTGGAAGTTGGGATACTCTTAGGAGAAGACAATCTTCATTGCTAATGAGCAATTGATCACAATTTTTTATTATTCCTATACATCTAACATAGGTACACCCTAGAATGTCCTCATTGCCTCCTGCACAAAATGAATCTAATATTGAAAAATGTCCCTTAAGAAATAATAATTCAATTGAAATAAACACATGAAAAATGAGAGAGAAAAAGAGGAATCTACTTACCAATAGGTGTTTCTACCACATCTATCGCCATGCTATGTGTTGCCAAATTTTTAGTTGACATTGCTTTTTCGATTCTATTCCTTGTAGCAAGCAGTGTAGTGAACATAGGATCAATGGTAGTAGCTAAAAAATGAGATTGCTAGAGCACAATAAAACAAGATTGTTAGAGCTATTAAAAAAAAATTGTTCGAGCAAACACAAGTGTAGGATAGAACATGTGATGTACTTGAACCACCTAAAGTATCATCCTCT
This sequence comes from Cupressus sempervirens, assembly GCA_028749045.1. Taxonomy (NCBI): domain Eukaryota; kingdom Viridiplantae; phylum Streptophyta; class Pinopsida; order Cupressales; family Cupressaceae; genus Cupressus; species Cupressus sempervirens. Next base: position 562,912,847 of record CM053788.1, on the reverse strand, counting down.
AGGGCATCGTCCTTGTACATCCCCAGAAACATTTGTATAAATAAAACATATGTATTTTATTTAATGACATAAATATAAGATTATACTATAAAAAATGTTATTAAACTCTTGTTATAATTAAAAGCTACATTAGTACTTACCATATATGTACGAACTAGATGCATCAACTCATCCTCCTTCTGTTGTATTTTAGGAGTTTGAGGTTGAGTTGATGCCGATTGCATTAACCTTATTCCTAAAGCATGAAGCACCTTTTGCACTACAACCACAAGATCAGTAGTTGGTGCAAAATCAATAATAAATTCATCCAGCTCATCGTGCGACTCCTCGTGGAATACTTTTTCCTTTTCCTTATCCTGATCAACACTCATTTGTGAGAGATATATTATTAGCACTATATTTGAAATAAATAAAAAATATTAGTTAAGAATAAAACATAATAAAAAATATGCATTAACATATTTATTGTGTCTAATTTTTACAACAACAATGAGTTTTATTGGTCGGGAAAAAGAAGTCCTATGAGAACCATCACTGCCATGCATGCCTTGTGGCTATTGATCCATACTGTAGCCCTTTATTTAAAAAAAAAATTCATTGAGACATGTTAAAACATGTGTTATTATTCAAAGTTATCAAAAATAAAATAAAATTTAATGGTGTGTTCGATTCATTGATTGAAGTTGATTTTAAATGTGCATAGTACATACCACCTTGCCCATGATAATGGCTTTGTTTGTATCTATTCGATTCAAATTATAATCAATAAGAAGCTCTTTGCCTCCATGTATTGATTTTATTGCACATACAAATACACGATTTCCCTTGTGTACCTCAAATATGCAACTGGGTTGCTTCTTTGTTGATACAAGTCATGTACTATGTATAAAACCTGCAATATTCCTTGATGCTTTTGGCCTTCCATCAATGTATATAGCTACTATGTTACTTTTTTCGCTAACTATTTTTTGTATATAATTTTCCATGAGTGCATACCTACATATACTTTTTATATATTTAACAATCTACATCTAACTACTGTAATCATAGCAAGGTTTGACATAATCCACCAATTAAACAACCTGGTTGTAAGAGACCTTTATGCCATCCATGGAAAATAGGTCCAAAACATGTAATGAGGATGGTGCTATATGATATATCCTCTCTCCAACACAACAATTAGTGTTTATTGGAGGAAGTTCATTGGGGACCCATTGTTTTTGTAGATGTTTGTACCTAAAGGGCACATTAGAGTCGCCTTCACTCCCATCATCATAAGAATATGAACTTGCTTGAGCAAGAAAAAATTTCATGCACTTATTGTATTTCTTTCTGATTTTTTAACCTCAAGTTGATCTCCTTGATTTAAACATACTAAATGTCTCACTTTCTTCCTCCATCCCTACATTTTCCTCGCTTGAAAAGACAAATCTAACAAATACTTATTCACTAGTACCTAAACTCTATGAAATAAGAGAGATAGGTGGAAATGAGAGAGATATTTAAAAATGGTAAAAGACATTAACCTCTATAGGATGTACTAAATTATACTTGATGATCCATGAGACTGTGTAAAATGCTCATGAGAGGGCTTATAGTTTCTACAATAGTAAATCAATCGTCATATGTTAGCTAAAAAATTGATGATACATATACTCAAAATTACATTGAATATTAGCATCACATATGAATTATAAACAATAAAAGGTACATGACAAGTTAACCAAACTAACCATTAGTCTATCAAGAACTGAATATTGAATAGCATAGGCATTGATCACATAACTATACCTTTTATTCTTCTCATTGATAATCAAACCCCTCTCCAATGTTAGCTAATCAAACCCCCTATCATTGATATTATTCTTCATCCATCTCATCATTAGGATCATTGTCATCATTGACATTGTCACCACCACTTGTTGACATTAAGGTCAATTTGTCTATCAATGAATCAATGCTTGGTCAATTGGTTACATTTCTATCAAGCTCTATAGTTGCTACCAAGCTTATCATTCTATTTGTTGTGTTAACCAAGTGATTTAGTTATTCCCAAGCTAAGTAGTCAAAATATAGTGTCTACCAAGTACTTCAGTCAGTTTGTAGTGTTTGCTAAGCTACACAGTGTTTACTAAGCTTCAAAGACAAAGTTCAATGCAAACTGAGTGTAGTAGAGGCTACCAAGCTAGTCAGTAGAAGTGAGGAAGATCGTGGTGTTAATCGAGCTCTGTAGTGTTAACCAAGTGAAATAGTGTCTATCAAGCTCACACGGTTAACTAAGTGGATCTAGTGTTAACCGAGTCATGAAGTTTCAATCGAGTGATCCAATTGCCACTGAGCTTCTTAGAGTTCACCAAGTCACATAGTGCTAATCAAGTTCAAGCTACTTGGAAGTGATTAGTATGGACCAAGCTTCAAGTTCAACCAAGTGCCAAAGATTTTTGAGCATTGATAGTGTCTTTCATGTATTTGAACATTACTGAATTTTCTTCAGAACCCAAGTTACAATAGTTGGGCTGACTTTGTGTATTATGATGAAAATGGTATTGTAGCCAACTCTAGAATGTTGTGATTTGGATTGGTATATATGTAATGAATTATATCATATTAAAATAAGACATATGTGAAGAGATATGATAAGAAGAAGTGTGAATTAAGAAGGCTACAAACAATATAAGGGAAAACAAAGATTTATCTATCACAGTTAGGTGATCATTGCAATACAGGGAATCTTAACCAACAAATTAGAGTTGCAAATTAGAGATCAACCACTACTTCATCCTAACAGGTGCATTAGTCAAATCCTTTCATAGGGTAGACTTAATAGTCTTTGCTAAATCTCTTAACTGAGTAGATACTTCATTGTATGTTTGTAAATCCTTTAACAAGGTGGACCTCACATTCCTTATTGCTTCTAACAAGGTAGATCACTAGAAGTGGTCAATTGTAAGCCTTAACAAGTTAACTTTATACTACAATACTAAAAAGTGTGGGTATCATCCCCACCTCAATCTTACTTTCTATTTGGAAGCTTTCTCGGTCACCATATCTTGTGTCAAAGTGTTATGAATGTTTATTTTCTTTCATTATTTCATTTGTACAATTAGATCAAAATATTATATGAAGAATTAATTGGTGAAGTAATATAAAGTTTTATTGGTTCCTGATCCACCCCTCCCCTCTCATTAACCTGGTGTCCCTTATATTTCCAACAATTTCTACTAGAGCTTGTCAGGTTCTCACATCAAAAGTTTAACAACTTGAGAAAAGATCAGAGGCAATGGATGTATATAGGATAGATAAGGCTATTGGCAATGAAAAGTTAGATCTTGAATTGACCATTGGGCAACTGAAGAAAGAAAAGGAGAAAAACTCCTAATCATTGAAAAGAAGGAAAGATCTTACAGTATAAATGAATGACAATATCTACACTAAATAAAGAACTAAAGATATTTATCTAGAAAGAAATTCAGATGAAGCTAATGAAGTGGTCAAAGGCCTATTAGAAAAGAATTCAAATCTTCAAGAATAAGTCAGAAAGTTGAAAAGAGAAAAGCAATCCAATCAGTTAGATTATGTGAAGTGATGGAAGAAAAAGAAAAATCCAAAGAAGAGATAGAAGAAAAGAATAATGAAATTCAACAACTGTCTCTTCAATAAGAAAACTTCATTGATCAACTCAACAATACAAATGAAGAACTTATGAATCTAAGATTAGAGAATGAAAGATTGTAGAATGATCTCAAGATAGAAAATAAAACCTATGAAAGAATGATAAAATCTTAGGAAAACATGAATCAATTGAATGAACAAAATTAGTATAGACACAAAGGAAAAGCTAGAATATGATACATAAAAGAAGGTGAATCATCTCAGCAAGGAGCTCAAAAGAATTAAAGACCTACTTGTAATTATTGTGGTAATATAGGTTATACATCAAATAAATGTTGGAGTAGTGGCAAAGAAAAATTCAATGGAAAGTGTTATAGTTGTAATAAGCACAGTCATAAAGAAAGTGAATGTAAAGAGAAACCTAAGTTTGAAGGCAAATATCATAATTGCAAGAAACAAGAACACAAATCTTTAGAGTGCAAAACCAAGTAGTGGAACCCAACAGAAAAAATTATGAAAGAAATGTTTGGATGAGATTACAATACATGGTGTAGATGTCATTACTGTGGTGAATTTGGGAACATTGGAGAAAACTATGTGAAACATCATATGAGGAAAAGAGATACTACTAGAAGATGTTTTATTTGTATAGAACTTGGACATCTTTCCAAGAACTGTATGAACAAAAATAGAATTGAAGATGAAAAGAAATCCAAAGCCAAAAATATTAGAAAAAAAATGAGGTAGCAATGGGCACTAAAATATCTAGAGAATGCAATCCAAGATCATGAAGTAAATGACACCCAAGTCAATGAGTTGGGTGGTTCAATCATTTCAACTTAGTTCCTTATGGAGATCACTGAAGCTATGATTTGTAAGAAGTAATTTAACACAAGTTCTAGCCAACAAGGAGAAAGATCCAAATCAACATTTAAGATGCAAAAGAATCATGGAGCATGATGAAAAGCAGGAGACCTTGCTGAGCTAGGTTGAGTTGCAAAACCTTACTGAGAAAGGTCGGGTTGCATATTATTGCAGATACAATCTGGTAGTTCCTATTGAGTAATAGTGAATCTATCAAGCTGTAGATTTCTCCCAAGAATTAATGAAAGAACCAAGTGGAGGACAACCTATCATAGAGAAAGTGTGAAGTATGAAGCTTTAATGGTGATTGATCAAGGGAAATTTGTTAAAAGCATAAAATTGAAGGCATTATTTCACTGCAAATTTTTAGAGCTATCAGTGTAGAGTGATTTTAGAGCCCCCAAGAAAATTGAGCATTTGTTGTTGAAGAAATTTTTAAAGTTTTTAGAAACCCTACTAATCATGGCATCTTTAAGCAACAAAGGGAAGAAAGGTTTTGAAATATTGATTCATGGAGTCGACTGCAAGGCACCAAATTTCAAGTTGAGTCCAATAATTATACAGGCACTCAACCTAGCTAGTGCACAATCAAAAATTCTGCCTAAAGTATTACTCATGCACGAAATCTATTCCTTTTATCACTATTATATCCAAGAACTTAGAACCCTAGAGATGAATGAAGCATTCACAAAATTATGTATGGATGGTGTATTGAAACCTGAACATCAACATTTGAAAATCAAGGGCTGGACTCATATTTCACATATGCCAAGAGATTTTTAGGTCAAGTGGATGAGATATATCTTAAGTCATGTTTACAATGGGCAGTTATGGCTAGAACAACCTATTCAAATAATGAAGAAAATAATTTATAGAATCACTAGGCTTCTAATGCATAACAAAGAAAATTCATCCAAAACCCTAGGTGAGGTCAAAGTGGAAAAGATATCTCTTTCTGAGTGCAATGGAACAAGTATGAATATTAGTGGTGTAACAAACATGGAGCTGAAGTTTGACATTCATATTATTATGCACAAGATTTACAACTCTAGTCAGTTAAACAATGCATCATACAAAGCTTTCAATCATGCATACAAGATTGTAAAGAATAACCTATCCTTTGACCTTGCTGAGTTACTGTTGAACCAGTTCAACAAGAATATGGAGCATTAGAGGATCAAAAAATAATCCATGTAAGTTTGGATCTCTTTTAACTTGTTTGTTCTTCTTTATTCATAATGTTTTCCCTTCCATAGGTACAGTAGTATGGAGTAAAGATGTTCCTATTTTATATCAGAATAATGAGTATATAACAGAGATGGGTGAAAATTTTGATAGCATCATGGATAACTACTTTGAAACATTCAAAGAGAAGATGAAAAATGGATTTAGAATTTTTAAGAAACATGCAGAAGACTACAAGGATGACATCTATTTCATGGTGGGCCATGAAAAAGTATACATTCAGGAAGTCAGACCTAGAGTGGCATGGGTTAAGCTTCTAGAGTATGAGGTTAACATTGATGACACTAAATTTATCATAGGGGCTCTACTAAATGAGCCTATGAATCCTAAAGCTACATAATTTGAAACATATAATGAGGCTAAGGAAAGAATAGAGCTTGAAATCAAGCTACCCTAGGTAGTGAACAAAGGAAGGAAAAGAGTGGAGGAGATACTAAAAGGCACAAAATAAGCAAGTTCTACTCTAGTTCTTACCGAGGGAAAATGTGATGACCTACAAGATGAAGATGCAGAGGATGAAGAAGAAGAAGAATCCAAATCTGAGGATGAAAAACCTCCCAGGAGGAAAGGAAAGATTATCATAACTAAACCTGCCAAGTTATCCCCTGCTGTGTCCACTAGAAGGTTAGCCAACTCAAAGAAGAAATTGAAGTTAGGTGAAGATGAAGCCAGGAAGATAATATTTAAAAGATGCACCTACATTTCAAGAAAGATTAAAGAAAATGGAAGGAGTTAGCATGGAAAATTTCAAATCTCTCAAGTATGAGACCAGGAACGCAAATGAGAAAAAGTAGATTGAGGATATGCTTATGTCAAAATTAAGTAAATGAAAGTACTCATTGGATTAGAATGCATAAAAAATTCCTAAAAAACTTCTATAGGAAATCAAACCTAGATGGAAAAGTGCATCAAAGATTGTCAGTAAAAAGGAGGTAAAAGAATCCTTGAAGAAAAATAAAGAGAAGTTCCCTCTTAAATTCAACACATGTATGATATTGATGAGAGACATTGAGTATGTAGTGAAGACAACTACAACTACATGGAAGAACATTTATAAGTTGCATCAACCTAGTGACTTTATTATATGTGTTGATGACAAGGATGATGAAGATGAGGAAGAGGGTGTAGAAATAAAAGATGATGAGATTGATGATGTCAATCTAGATGATGAAGAGGAGGAGCATGAAGTTACTAGAGGAAGTCTTCCAGAGATACAAGGTATTAATGAAACTAATGCAAAGAAAATTGTAGCAGTAGTCATGGCCTCATTTCCTCACTCTTTGAGCACAACCTTAGTGCAATCTAGCTTAGAGATAGCTTCTACCAAGTTGGTTGTGGATACCATTGCTATACCAAGCACCCATCCAAGCTCTAACTTTTTTCAGCTAAATGTTACATTGACTAAAGTGACCAACACTTCATTTTCCCAAAAGCAAGTCCTTCTATCACTAGGCTTGACCGAGAAACAACAAGGTATTTATGTTATTAGTGCTATTTCAACATTTGTTTCTAGTTTATCATTTTAAATAGTTATTTCTATTCCAACTATATTAGTAGAAATTACAATGACAGTTGAGAGCCAGTCTCAAGCGAGTACTGCAGTCCTAGACAAGGGTAAACAAATTGTTTCCACCATTCTAAAAGAAAAGGGCAAAGAAGCATAAGCTATTGATCTAGATGAGGATATATTTATTGCAAATTGGGCTATCTCTACCCTCACTCCTAATGAAATGGGCACCATGGGTGAATTACTGAAGAAGAGAGGTAAGAAATAAAAGATCACAGAAGAAAAGAAGGAAAATCAAGTTTTTCAAGACATCAAGAGCATATTTGTTAATGCTCTAAGTATTGAGGTTGATAGTTACTCAACCTATTCTTGATCAGTTAGCAAAAAATGTTCAAAAATTCAATGAAGACTTGAATGGATATGAGAAGCTACTACAAAGAGCTAAAATAAATTTTGAGAATAGAGTGTTAGAACAAGTTGCACAAAGAATTGTAATAGATCAAGTAGAATTAGCTACTATTCACAGTTTATTAGAAACCTCTCCCAATAATGTTGTATCATTATTTATCAAGTGAAGCGATACATCTATCTTTGCAAAGGATATCAAAGAGAAATTGTCCAAGATAGATGAAGGCATGAAGGCAAGTGCACACCAGCTGTCACTTGACCCAAGCCATAGTTCTACACATTATTTGAAGATAAGATATTTGACAAACTTGTAAGAAGAATTATTGAAGTAAGAAGCCAAGATCAGGGCTACACTTGCAAAAATCCAAGGCATGATTCTTCCAAACATGGATGCATTGTAGAAACATATTGCTTATGCAAAGACACTCATCCATGATAAGAACTTCTCCATAGCTAATCACATGATGTAATTATCAGCAAAAGTTTGGATTGCATTACATGCAAGTAAGGTTCTAGAGGAAAATTAGGACAAGACAATGGTACTTATTCTAAAGGTACATTTTGAAGTCTTTGTCACATTTTGGTATTATCATATAGATATTATAAACCTTTGGAATTTATGTCAAAAAGGGGGAGAAGTGTATATTATATAAATAAGAATGGGTGAGAAGTAATATGTAAAGAAGGAGAAATATACTATACTCCATTTGTATGTATATAGGAAGATATATGTATGGGAAAGAAACATAAGTATGAATAAGCAGAAAATCCCTTTACACAAGAATTTTTGAAAAACCAATAAAATAGAGTATGTTACCGAGCCAAGCAGATGGAAGTCTAAACCAAGTTAAAGACATAGAATGATGGAAATAATTTTTTTTGACTTATAGTTTTGAATGATCAGATTTTTGTTTTGATAAGTGTTTTTGTCACTAATGCCAAAGGGGGAGATTGTTGACATTAAGGTAATTTTGTCTATCAGTGACTCAATACTTAGTCAATTGGTGGCTACCAAGTGATTTAGTTGTTCTCAAGAAAAGTAGTCAGAATACGGTGTCTACAAGCACTTGAGTCAGTTTTTAGTGTTCACCAAGATACATAGTGTTTATTGAGGTTTAGAGTAAAAGTTTAGTGCAAATTGAGCTTAGCAGAGGCTACCAAGCTAGTCAATGGAAGTGAAGAAGATCATAGTGTTAACTGATCTCTTTAGCTTTAACCAAGTCCAACAATGTCTATCGAGCTCACAAGGTTAATGAAGTGGATCTAGTGTTGACTGAGTCATGTAGTGTCAACCGAGTGGTCCAATTACTACTAAGTTTCTTAGAGTTCATTGAGTCACATAGTGTTGACCAAGTTCAAGCTACTTGGAAGTGATTAGTATGGACCAAGCTTCAAGTTCAATTGAGTGCCAAAGATTTCTGAGTGTTGATAGTATTTTCCATGTATCTGAACATCACCGAGTTTGTCTTCAGAACCCAAGTTAAACTAGTCAGGCTGAATTTGTATATTATTATGAAAATGGTATTGTAGTTTACTCTAGTAAGTGTTGTCGTGTTCACAACACACGCCCCATTCCTTACTAGGAATGGGGACCCCCTACTTTTTTTGACTCCCAGACTCATAGTTCGGGAGTTGGGAGAAGAAGATTTTTATTAGACCTTAGGATTTTAGAGTCAAAATTTGAAAGTTGAGTCCAAAAAATACAAAAAAATCAAAAAATCAAAAAACACAAAACATTGAAAAATTAAAAAAAAACAAAACAAAAAAAACAAAAAAAAAAACAAAAAAAAATTGAAAAAGCATCACATTTGCACCATCAAGTGAATTTTCACTGTGCGCATTTGCACCACTATGGCTCATGCTATGCACAACCATGGCTCACACAGTCGCTCGATTTTGCCACCGTAGCTCACAGTCGCGCACGCGCCACCGTGGCTCGTGGTTGCGCGTCCGCACTGCTACGGCTCTCGCACGCGCACTGTAGTAGTTCGTGCTTGCACCATCGCGACTCGTGCTCGTATCGCTGGAGTGACTCATGCTTGTGCCACTGTGAACCACACGCTGATGGGCTGTGGCTCGCGTGCACATGTTCACGCTGCCATGGTTCGTGCGTGTGCACACACACATAATCAAAGCGCCTCATGCACATTTGTGCCACGCGCTTCCAAAGCACCATGTGCTCTTTCACCTCTAGTTTTGTCTGAGTAGCCATTAGAGGGGTTTAAAATATATCATTTTAAGTATAAGTTGACATATATTTAAAAAATTATACTTAAGATATATTGTAATATATGCAACGAATCTTTTGAGATAGGTTTTAGACCTCCCCGAGATAAGGTAAAGATTTTAGAAAATTTCAGGGCTTCAAAAATATAGACTTAGCCAAATTTTAGGGCTTCAGGAATCTAGGCTTAGCCAAATTTCAAGGCTTCAGGATTTCAGACTTAGCCAAATTTCAAGATTCACCTCCAATTTTGTTTGAGTAGCTAGTGTTTTTGCTATACATTGTTAACTCTACGGACTAATGTTTGCTTCTTTTGTAGGTAAAAATGACATCCTCAACTTGTCGAGGTCATAACTTTTGACTCAGGCCTCAGAATTCAGAACCACTTACACTATTGGAAAGAAGAACTGAAGATCTAATTTTAATCCCTCAAATAGTGAGCCTTCAGTTGTCCAGTTTTAGGGATCGAAAAAGGTTCCTTTGAGCAAAAGACCTCCAAAAAAGTCATTTGAAAATGCTTAGAAAAATTTGCGAAAAAATGTGAAAAGTTGCAAACATTTGATCATCTTGGATAATTTGGATCACTTGGTTTCTCGTCGAAAAGGATAGGACAGGTGGGGAGAAGACAAAGGTCAAAGATATAGAGGTTGGACACATAAAACAAATCAGGTTCCTCATCTTATGCAGCTATTGGGGACAAGATTCAATGCAGGTGTCTTGAGATTTTTGATTGAAGAAGCAAAGGGAGTGCAAGTTTATGAAAGTAATTGGGTATAAAGAGGGTGTAAATCATCAGAAAGGGGCATGGGGCGTATACAAAAAGTGATCTAAAACCTCATTTGAGCAAAACTGAGAAACCATTTTCAAAATTGAGAACTTTGATTTTTTGGCGAATTGAGCTCCGCAACTCCACAAGTACACAGCTTTACAGGTCCACAGCTCCGCATTTTCATGTAGCTCCGCAATTCAGAGGTGCACTGACAATTAACTGCCAGTTCCAAAAATAACACTTTCCATGCATTGAGAGTATATTCTAATGGCAAGTTAACTCTGACACATATCAACTGAAGGGCTAGCTTCTATTTTTGGTGTTTCCATGCACTTCTACTTCGACTGATGGCTTCCTCCTACTTTCTCTCTCATGCTTTCATTGTTTTTGACATGTAAAGGGCTTATGCATCCAATTAATGAATAAAATGTGGATGGAGTTCCTCTAAGCACCAGTTAGATTGTTAGTTTGTATATATTTAGTTTATTTAAATGTTTTAAAAGCATTTTATTGCATCAAGATATCTCTCACTCTCAACACAAATTGAGGAGATGATTTCTTATAAATACCCCATTGTAAAATGTAAAAAGGGCTGTTGTTATTATGCAATAAAGTTATGCTTTTGGTGCTAGCATTCAGAATGTAGTTATTCTTGCTTGAATGTGTCATTATTTTGTAGATTTTATTCATGAGATTGTGATTGAGCCAAAGGTTTATTGTGTTGTTTTTGGTTGTGCAATCTTTTAGTTCTAGTGTTTGCTATAGATATATGAATTCCATTGACGTAACGAGCTTGAGAAGAGATCACCCGATTGTCTCTACATAGCTTTTTGTCTCACATGAGCACACTTTTTGTGGCCTTGCAATTTGATGAAGAGTGAAACATCATTCAATTTGTTAAAGATTCTCACCAAGGATTGCATCAGTGGATTTTAGGCAGAACTGCTCCTATTTTCATTGGTTTCCTACCGATTTCTTCAAAGGTTTAACTCGCAGCGTGTTGTGTTCTGTAGGTTATGTCCATTTAGGAATTTCAATTTCAAGTTATTTGATTTCATGTTTTTTGCTTTCAATTTTGTTATTTGATTTGCTAACCTCCTATTAGAATAGGACCTCATAGTAGCTGCATTGTTAGAGTTGCATTCATTGAAAAATAGAAAATACAAAAAATATTGTTCTTGTGGTGTGATATTTTTGAGACAACAAATAGATTTTACTTGATTCCAAGGTAAAAGGGTTTTTGGAACTAGCAAAGGCCTCCTTGTGAACATTCACATTTATCTTCTACTGAGCAGATTTTGGTACATTGCAAGACAAACATTGAACCTTGGAGTGGGTCTTTAAAAAGATTTTCTTTTCAAGAGAGGAATTACACTATGGATAACTGCGATTGACCTCGTGCAAAATGAATGCCCAACAGTAAGTTGTGATTTGGATTGGTATATATGTAATGCATTATATCATATCCAAATAAGATATATGTGAAGAGATATGATAAGTAGAAGTGTGAATTAAGAAGGCTTAAAAAAGTATAAGGGACAACAAAGATTTATCTATCATAGTCAGGTGATCATTGTAATACAAGGAATCTCAACCAACAAATTAGAGATCAACCACTGGTTCATCCTAGTAAGTGCATCAGTCAAATCTTTTAATAGGGTAGACTTTATAGTCTTTGATAATCCCCTAACCAAGTGCATACTTTATTTTATGTTTGTAAAGCCTTTAACAAGGTGGACCTCACATTCCTTATTGCTCCTAATAGGGTGGATCAATAGAAGTGGTCAATTGTAAGCCTTAACATGTTAACTTTATACTACAATACTAAAGCTTGTGGGTATTATCCCCACCCCAGTTTTACTTTTTATTTGGAAGATTTTTGGGTCATCATATCTTGTGTCGAAGTGTTATGGATGTTTATTTTCTTTCATTCTTTCATGCATACAATTAGATCAAAATATTATATAAAGGATTAATTGGTGAAGTAATATAAAGTTTTATTGGTTCCTGATTCACCCCTCCCCTCTCAGTAACCTTGCCTACCTTATATTTCCAACACCAATGTTGTGGTCATCATCATCATCATTATCATCATCCTCCTCCTCCTCCTCCTCATCATGATTAGTAGAGACATCATCATTATGATTAGTAGCAATATCATTTGCATTAGGAGCATCATTGACTAACTCTCAATCATGATCCACTTCTTCCTCTTCCTTACTATCTTCTTCTACCATCACATTATACTTTACTAACCTTACTCTTGGATCATTTCTAACAATAAATGACCAACCTAATTTATGTGGAACCTCTAAGTAAAATACCTGCTCACATTGGCTTGGAAGAACATAGGGCTCATCCCCAACTAGCTCAAACAACCTTGTATCAACAATTGGAAATCTATTCTTACGCTCAATGACAGCTCTATCAAGATCATTTTGATTGAGTCATAGTATCTACCATTTGATGATGAAGAGAAATAATTTGAAGGAATTAAAGTCACAACCAAGTATATCAACTATAATTCCATAGTATCAATTTTGAGATTCTCAAGGATGTAAGTCATTTACAGATGAATTATTGGTTACTTGGAAGAATGCACTTATCCCATAATCAAAAGTTCTCTTCGTGTCATCAAAATATTTAATGCAAAATTGATAACCATTTCATAACATATCCTTGTGGTATTTCACCTACAATAATGTCAAACATGTATAAATTATTGCATCATGAGTTCAAAAACATATAGTTGATTAACAAACTTATAAGTACCTAAAGATGTCTTAAACCATATGTTAAATCTATTTCCTTTTGTGTAACATTGGGATCTCCATTACAATGAGCTTGTTTAACCAATGAAGATACAAATTCCCATTTTAATTTATGACTAGAACGTTGACATCATTCAATCCACACCATTATTCAATCTTAATTGTTTGCAATAAACAAATGTATTACATCCCACTCTTTAGTAGTTGTACATAAGTAAATAGATGATTTAAAATAGATTTATTTGAAGATTAAGAATTAATTAACTACGATAACATTGGAAATATAAGTGGAGTAAAGGGGAGGGATGAATCAGTTACTACTAAAATAAATCCTAGATCCCTTGGATGTCAGTATAAAATAAAATCTAAAAACTAAATACTGCTGATGCTCGGTAAACACACATAAACTATTGTAACTCGGTAAGAACTGATTATGTAAATATTTAAATGTTATGCATCATTACCCTTACTTTAACTTAGTTCCAAACAAATAAAAGAAAACATCATGAACACATTTGACACTAGGATTTAATGTGGAAACCCAATTTGGGAAAAACCACCAATTGCAATTAGTTACTATTTTCACTATTCTAAATTGAGCCTTGTTAGGAGCCAACTGGGTTAAAGGTTAAAAAACACACTATTAGGTGTGACCATATTAAAGGATTTAATCACCCTATTAGGAGTGGCCTTATTAGAGGTCTTAATACAATTCAATAGAACTTCCACCTTGTTAGAGGATTTATAAAGAATTGTTAAGCCAACTCTATTAACAGATTTAGATCACTGCTACAATGGTTAGAGAGTAACAATGAGATGACCTGGTTTGAATGCAACTAATTTTTTGATTATAGATCTTTTTTTTGGCTTGTACTTGATCCTTCCTAGTCAAATATAGCTTTTTTGCTCCACAAGGATATTCTACCTATCCTTCAAATTTGCTTCCCCTCTTCATCATTGAATATTCAATATATTCACAACATCTTCACACACACTTTGAATCCACGACTTGACCTTATACTTATATCTTTCATATTGTCAAGTCCACTCATATGAAACTTAGAATAACTAATATATTCATCATTAGAGTCAACTAGAACCAATGGATAAATCAATTACGCTTAATATTCCAAAACAAGAAATTCCTTCATTAGCTAACCCAGCTCGGTAGACACTAACTCAGAAGTGATTTCCCTATTAACCAAAAAAAGCTCGTTTAACTATGCATACTTGCAAAGATCCTTTAGCAACTGAATGAGCTCGGTTAATACTAGTTCCATTCAACTTTTCTTCATTAATTGAGTGAACTTGATTAACAATCATCTTTTGCAGACTTTCCTTCGATGCCTAAGTGAACTCGGTAAACATTGCCTTTTGAACTAGGAAACCAAGAGAACACTCAAAAGATACAAAACATTTCCTTCATGGCCCAAGTGAGCTTGGCATACACTGACTGATAATGATATGATATTTGTGTAATATCAAAGACAATACACAATTAATCAATTGTATTTAATAGTCTCCCTCTTTGGCATTGATGGAAACACACCATGTCATAACACAATGACATTTTGGATTACTTTAGTCATGAGAATTCCCTCTGTTAGTATGAGCCTTTCACTTCTTCAAGTTTTTTTTCCTTTGTCTGCAATAGCTTTTGCTAAGTTAATTCATGGATAATTCTTCATAAATTTTTTATGATAGAAAACTTCTCCCTCTTATAGAAATAAAATTTCTATGAGATATGACAATAAACTTCTCCCTCTTTGACAACACATGCCGAAGACAACACCTTTGTTAATATAAATGTATCTTAAGTACTGATTCATTTGCAATATGCCCTTGTCAATTCTACACCAACTAATTGATCTTCAACTTGCTCGTGTCGATGCATCACTAAACTTGATTTAGTGAGCTTTAGATAGGGGAATGACCCCTAGCTTACATCTTAGATATAGAAATGCATCCTTAGGTAATGACTTGGTGAATATGTCTACAATCTGTTCTTTTGTATTTACATATTCCAATCTAACTTCTTTATTCTACACCAACTCTCTTAAGAAGTGACATTTTATAGCAATGTGCTTTGCTTTGGTATGCATTATTGGATTCTTTGATATATTGATTGCACTGGAGTTGTTATAGTTAATAACCATTGAATCCTTGATCTCTATTTTCATTCCTTCCAACAATTGTTTGAACCAAACAATGTTAGAAAAATTAGCTCCTACTACCACATATTCTACCTCTGCTATGGATTGAGAGATGCAATTTTGTTTCTTGCTTATCCAAGACACTAGTCTTTTCACCAAGAAAGATTGCTCCACCACTAGTGCTTTTTCTATCATCAAGACTTCCTTCCCAATCAGTATTAGTAAACACCTTCAAGTCCAAATTTTCTCCAAGTTTGTACCATAAGCCATAATCTTCAGTACCTTTAAGATATCTCATGATTCTCTTGATTGCCATCATGTGATTTTCTTTGGGATTTGCTGAGAATCTTGCTACCATACCCATTGCTAGTTCTTCATACTGTAATTTTCCAATCATTGATATGTATGTGATCTGATCTACTTCTTTTGGATCATCATGCTTAGAAAGATTATGTCTAGTAGACATAGGGGTTCCAACTAGTCTTATATCTTCCATTCCAAATTTCTTTAGTATCTCCTTGATATACTTAGATTGAGTGATGTAGATACCATTTTTGTTCTACTGTATCTGCAACCTAACATATAATTTTATCTCACCAAACATGGACATCTCAAATTCTTTACTCATTTCTTCTAAAAATGCTTTGCACAAGTCATTTCTTCCTATGAATAAAGTATCATCAACAAATATTACTACCAACATAATCTTCTTGTCTAGTCCTTCTTTGATATACAAACTACTATTATCATTTGTTCTTTGAAAGCCAATCTCTACCAAGTAATTATGAAGTCTTTCATACCAAGCTCTGTGAGCTTGCTTAAGACCATATAATGCTTTATGTAACTTTGAAACCATGTCTCTTTTTCTAGGATCTACGAAACCTTCTTCTTGTTCAATGTAGACTTCCTCATAAAGAATTCCATTTAGGAATGCATATTTAACATCCTTTTGATATACTTTAAATCCTCTATGTGCTACATATGCTGGTAAAGCTCTAACACCTTCTAATCTTACAATAGGAGAAAACATCTCACCATACTCAATACATTATTCTTGAGAATAACCTTTACATACCAGTCTTGCCTTGTTTCTAGTAACTTTTCCATTTTTCTTCAACTTATTTTGAACGACCACTTTGTGACAATTACATTTTTATCCTTAGGTTAGGAACAAGAGTCCAAGCTTTGTTTTTTCTATCTAGTCCATCTCTTCATTCCTTGCTTTAACCCAACTTTCATTATCTAGAGCATCTTTAACATTTCTAGGTTCAAATTTAGCAAGTAAACATGTACTTTTTAATTTTCTTCTTGTCATTGTTCCATCATATTTGTCTCCAATGATTTGATCAGGTGCATGATGCCTTCTAACATATCTTGCTAACATAGGTTCTTTGGGTTTTGAACGAGTTCCACTTTTTCATCATGACCTTCATTATCAAGCTCAGGTCCCATTTTTTGTGACTCAGGTCCATTAGACTTAGTTTGAACTAGCTTGGTAGCTTTTGATTGTGAATTGGGTCCTTCAAACTAAGAATCAAGTTGTACTATCTTCAACTTGGTAACTATTGGAGATTTTTGGGACTTGGGAAATGAAGCCTCCATTCTTTTAGATAGGTTTGACAGGGTATCAGGTTCATAGTAAACAAATCTTTTGTAATCCTCTAGATCCTTATTGCTTTCTTCTTCACTCTTTTTTTCAAACTCATCAATTCTAACATGTGCACTTTCTATTATTTTATGAGTAGACAAATTCAAACATATGTATGCTTTACTTCTACAGGAGTATCCTAGAAATATGCCTTCATCACCTTTTACATCAAATTTTTCTTTTCTAGATTCTTTCAGGATATAACATTTTTTGCCAAATACTTTTAAGTAACTTACATTAGGTTTTTAGCCATACCATAGTTGATAAGGAGTTTTGTTTAAATCTCTCTTCAACTGTACTCTATACTAGGTATGTACTGCAGTTTTGATAGCTTCCTTTTAGTATTTAATAGCAACATTATTCTTTTCTATCATCAAAGTTTGTGCACAATACATGATAGATTTGTTTCTTCTTTCAGCTATACCATTCTACTGTGGTGTAACAGGGGCTAACACTTGTCTTTTAATTCCTCTTTCAACGTGAAAATTATTGAATTCATTAGAGATGAATTCACCATCTCTGTTTGATCTTAATCATTTCAATCTCTTTCCAATTTCTTTTTCTACTCTTGCTAGATATCATTTGAACTTTTGAAAAGCTTTTGATTTTTCTTTTAGATACATTACAGTCATCATTCTAGAATAGTCATCAAGAAAAAGAATAAAAAACTTTTCTCCACTATAACTCTCTATCCCAATAGGTCCACATAAGTCTATATGAAAAATTTCTAAGACTTCTTTTGCTTGATAGTTTTTCTTTTGAAACTAGTATTTCCCATCTTACCAATTTGGCAATTCTTGCATAAACCCATGTCAGGTTTCTTCAAACTAGGAATACCTCTTACTTTTCTATGTTTTCTTACCTTAACTAGATTATCAAAATTTACATGACATAGCCTTTTGTACCATAACCAGCTTTCTTCTAGTTGAGCAATAAAACATGAACATTCATTGCGATCAAGATAAAGTAGATTACTTTTTGTTTGTTTGCCAGACCCAACTAGATTTCCTTTTCCATCCAGTAGTTTGGCTTGTCCATTCATAAATTATACCTTGAATCTAATGTTATTCAACTGTGCCATACTCAGTAGATTATGCTTTAGTCCTTCAACCCAATAAGAATTGTCACATACAAGTTCTTTAGTCAATGAAATACATCCTTTTCCTTTTATGTTACAAAGTTCATTGTTTTCAAATCTCACACTACCTCCATTATAATATTCCATGTGCTCAAATTTTGTTTTATCTCTAGTCATATGATGTGAACAACCACTGTCAATAATCCATATATCATTTTTGCTAACATGAGAGATACATGCCATCTTATCTCCTTCATCATTAGATTCATCTTTTACAACAATATATACCATTTCATCTTCACTGTTATAAGAATCTTTAGCTATAAAACAAGGTTTCATACCTTTTTCCTTGTAGTTATTGGAGTCCTTCTTGCCTTTGTGCTTATTTCTTTTCTTTTCATCTTTTATTTCTTTGTTTGGACACCTTACAACAATGTGACCGACTTCTTCACGAAAAAAAAGAAGATCAAAGGGACTTTACCTTTGTATTTTCCTCTACCTTTGGAATACTTTCTTACAAGTAGGGCTTCAACAACTTCAAGATCACTATTTGAACTTTCTTTTATTTCTTCTTCTTCACTTCCTGATTGACTGGTCTTTGATTTCTTACCCTTTTCGTTGAGTGAGAGTTTAGCTTTAAAGGTAGACTCAATAACCTTTGAACTAGGAACATAGTTATTAAAGTTATCTAACTCAAAAGCTATCAATCTTCCAACTAGAGCATCCAAAGACATTTTATTATTTGGATCACATCTCATCTCTTGAATAGAAGACACTCTATTGGCATAAATGGGAAGAAGAGTTCTAATTAGCTTGCTTACAACTATTTTCTCTTCAATGTTTCCTCCGGATGCTTTGATTTCATTTATGCTTGCTTTAATTCTTTCCACACATTTTGCAATGTTCTTATCTTCTCTCATTTTTATCTAATCAAAATGACCTCTAAGACTTTTAGCCTTAGCTCTTCTTACATTTTCATCTCCTCTATATATGTGTTTTAGTTTGGTCTACATCTCATGAGCTGTTTTGTAGTCTTTAACTTCATCAAATTCAACATAACTAAGAGTAGATGTAATATCAATAATCATGATGTTATGATTCTTATTTTTGGAAATATCTTCAACTGATAATGTTCTAGTGGGAGTCTTGTATTTAGTATCAAGATATTTGCACCCTAAATCACTGATAGTAGTCAAATATAACCTCATAAGTCCTTGCTATACTACAAAATTATCTCTGTCCAGTTTGGAAATCTCTCTTCTGTAAGACATCCTAATCTTTTAGCTTAGGTCCTTGAAACCTTCTATACAAGCACCAAAAGATCTTATACCAATTTTTGAAAATATAAGAGGAGTAATTGAGAGGGGCGAGGTGAATTAGTTACTACTAAAATAAATCCCAGATCCCTTGGATGTTAGTACAAAATAAAATCTAAAAACTAAATACTGTTGATGCTCGGTAAAGACACATAAAATGTTGTAACTCAGTAAGTAATGATTATAAAAATCTTTAAACATTATCTATGATTACCCTTACTTTAACTTAGCTACAAGACATAAAAGAAAATAGCATGAACATATTTGACACTAGGATTTAATGTGGAAACCCAATTTGCCACCAATTGCAACTAGTTATTATTTTCACTCTTCTAAAGTGAGCCCTGTTAAAAGCCAACCCTATTAAAGGTTACAAAACACATTATTAGGTGTGACCCTATTAAAGGGTTTAATCACCCTGTTAGGAGTGGCCTTGTTAAGGGTCTTAAGACAACTCAATAGATTTGCCACCTTGTTAGAGAATTTACAAATAACTGTTATGTTAACCCTGTTAAGCGATTTAGATCACTGCTAAAATGGTTAGAGACTAAAAATGAGATGAACTAATTTAAATGCAACTAATTTTTTGATTACAGATCTCTATTCTAGCTTGTACTTGATCCTTTTTGATCAAATTTAGCTTTTCTACTCCACAAG
Organism: Cupressus sempervirens; assembly: GCA_028749045.1. Lineage (NCBI taxonomy): Eukaryota > Viridiplantae > Streptophyta > Pinopsida > Cupressales > Cupressaceae > Cupressus > Cupressus sempervirens. The sequence continues at coordinate 562,892,595 of CM053788.1, read as the reverse complement.
GATATTCTACTTGTCCTTCAAATTCACATCCTCTCTTCATCATTAAATCTTCAATATATTCATAACATCTTCACACACACTTTGAATCCATGACTTGACCTTATACTTATATCTTTCATATTGTCAAGTTGGCTCATACACACCTTAGAATAACTAATATTCATCATTACAGTTAGCTAGAACCAATGAATAAATCAATTAAGCTTAATATTCCAAAACAAGAAAATCCTTCATTAGCTGACCCAATTCAATAGACACTAACTTAGAGGTGATTTCTTGTGTTAACCAACAGAAGCTTGGTTAACACTGCATACTTGCAAAGATCCTTTACAATTGAGTGAGCTCAGTTAACACTGGTTCTATTCAAATTTTCTTTAGTAACTAAGTGAACTTGGTTAACATTCATCTTCTATAGACTTTCCTTTGATGCCTAAGTGAACTTGGTAGACACTACCTTCCAAACTAGACAACTACAAGAACACTCGAAAGACATAGAAAACTGTCTTCATTGCTTGAGTGAGCTCAACGTATAGTGACTGATAATGATATGATATTTGTGTAACATCAAAGATAATGCACAATTAATCAATTGTATCTAACAAATAACATCTCATAATTTATTGATTTTCACTTTCCTAAATCTATTGTTCCCCACCAAGTACTCCCCTTCAATTTTTTTAATGGATTCAAGATCCCAAATGTAATCTATATGGGTCTTTGTTGCAAGATTAAGAAGATATTGAGTAACATACACCATCATCTTGTATGCCATATATCCTTAAATCATAGAACCCTCAGAATGCGCTCTTTGTCAAACCAAACCCTTCAAAAATTTCAAGTGTCTCTCAATCATCCACATTGACTTAGGCTATATAGGTCCACACAATTAAATCCCATCAATTTGGTGTATGAGGTAGTGTTCTTGTGTATTAGATAAAATTTGAAGGTAAACACTTTTGCATTTCACACATTAGTAGATGAATTCTTTTCTTCCAATATTCTATATCTTCTTTATGGATTTCTTTAGATGACAACCACCTACAAGGTATTCCAGACACAAAAACATATAAATACAAGACTTTACAATATATTACTTATTTGATATATTGAAAAAATATCACTTCTTACCTCATGCATTTTCCAAGATCATATATCACTTGTTTTATAGTATTGTCAAAGTTGTTTGGGAGCAATAGGGGTAGCACATACTACAACAATTGTCAACTGATCATTTCAATCTTTTCCAATTTAATACAATGAAAATTGAATGTAGTTTCATAAATATATTGTAAATACAAAAGACCATGACTTACCTTGATGAACGCATGCTAGTCATGCATTTTCAGCCCTGGCTCAAATTCACTTTTCTTTGATATGAGATTGCTTACATTCGCAGAAAATCCTATAAGAAATCAATTTTTTCGTATAACTTCTTTTATGGAATTACTTTTCTACCTTTTTAATAACCAAGGAAGGGCACTTTCATTAATCTAGTCTCCATTACTATTTGATTTGATGATATTTTTCATTGCATGATTGGAATTGTGAATGTCACTACAAATTTTGACAAGTTTTTCTTTGTCACACATTCCATCCAATATTTTTCATAGTGCTTCTATTACATTCTTTGCAATATGAATAATATCAAACAAATGTACAATTTGTAGCTTTTCATAGTAGGGAAGCCTACTATATTCTCTAGGATAAAATCTTAGTCCCTTTGAAAGGTGGCCAGTATTGCCTTGACGACCTTCACAATCATCAAATTACATAATTAGCCAACAAAATACAATAAAAAATATAGTTTGCAAACATAAACCATTAGGTGGAGTGATAGTACCTTGAATTCTATTATATTCCAAGTGCCATAAGTGAGGTTTCATTCTTCATGGCTTTGATGTAGTCTCTTCCTTCCCATTGAAAAGATATTTTTCAACACTTTGATACTTATGATTTTTGTGGAAGAAGTGCGTATTCTCATCAAACACTTGCTTTTTTAAACTTTTGGAATGATGAGATTTGATCTTTGGACCACACATTGGACATGAAAATTTTCCCTTTATTTGAAGACCTACAAGATAATGATACAATTAGATTAAATATGTGTTAGTTTTTGGTGACTGATTAGGAAAGTACTATACATACTCCATAAATTCTTTGGGGCCTAGGTTGCCCTAATTTTTTTTTTGGGGTACTATTCATAGATTTTCCATTCGTAGATTCACCACTAAAGTAATGGCTAACATTCACCAATTTATGGCTGGCATGTAGTAACCCTAAAGTAGTTTAATACTTGTATAAAAGGGCTTAGGGTTAGGGTTGTTTTATAGTTGTGATCTAAAATTGGTTCTTGCAGCAGTATTGAGCTGTAAGGGATTACATATTGTAATTAGGTTGTAATCACTGGATCATAAAAATACCAGACTTGCTATTTGGTGGACATAGCCCAGGGATTGGGTGAACCATGTTAAATCTTGGTGCCTTGTGTTCTTTTCTGTGTGATCTATTATTTTCTGTTGTTGGTTATATTTGCATGTAATTGTTATTTTTCTATCTATGGCTTAATCCTAACAAGATGTTCATTTTTGGAATTAGGATTATCATGTACAAGTAGGTTTCAACTTAACATACTAGAGAAATGTGTCAACCATGGGGCATCATGAATTGTCTACACAAGAATTGCATGGAATTAAAATCATTTTTGTACAATTGGTCTAGAGATATCATACATAGTAAAACCATTTCATAATACCAGTAACTCATTAATAAGAGGAGCAATATATACATTCATACCTTTCACTTGGTACTTACCTAGTTGAATGAATAACATTAGATAATTATTGTGGTCATTTCACTCGAAGACTTATAATTGCATGTAGGTAACAATAAAATAATAAAATACCCAGAACAATCATTTCCAACATAATGTACTCCCTCTTTATTGACATTCATGGAGGAAGGTTATTGTTGATAACAAAAATATGCCATACCAACTAAATAGATCTTATCTCTCCAAATGGATTGACATTTTTAGTTGCCAAAGAAAGCTTGAGATTTTGAGATTCTTCTTTAAAGTGTGGAAACTTTTCCTCTATGTCCATAAATGTTGAACCATCACATTTGAATAATGTCATCTTTACTTCTATTGCATGCATGGTAATCCATAAATTGTGCGAAGCTACTACACCTGAATAATATTTTAAGACATGGAATAGTGGGGATGTAATGAAGAATGTTGCAAGGCACCTTATTTTTCACTTGATCATCTCAATATCTACTCATATGGAATTCAGGGCATTCTATTGCATTTTTGTGTTCTTTAAGATAAATTACATGATCTTCAGGACATGCATCTATTGCTTGATACTACATTCGAATGTATTTATAGTGACACATAATTTTTGGTATGAGCAAGGGAGAACAATTGATGGTGGTAACAAATAGTCACTTATCATTCTACAACAAAAATATTAGTTTTTAGTATAAAAAATATTAATGGTACATGTTTCACCTTTTATAGACTATAATGACACATATCATAAACCTTAACATACGTGACATTTTATGTTGGATAAACCATTCATAACCTCAAAATTCACCAACAACAATACCATAGAGAGAAGAGTTGATTGAGATCCTTCGTAAAAGGTCATTTTTTCCTTTTCAAGTAGAGGTCTATCATGGATGACCTCAATGTCATCCTCACCATAATCATCATCATCATTATCAATAGTAGCAACACTAGTACCAAATGTGTCATGGATCAATGCATTCATACCATCATCTTTGAATGTGTTTGTTGGTGCATGATCATTATCTTCCATGGGATCATGATCTTCTCCTTCAATAATCATACCTCCATATTCCTCCATATTTACACCTTTATGTTCCTCTGAGATGTGGTGGTCCATATCACATACTACCCTAGGGAGATTGATCTATATAAAAATGATGATAATCAAACTCCTATTCTGTAGTTCATATAGACGAGTGAGAATTAGTAGCATGTTACTGGTGGTTTTTCCCAAATTGGGTTTCCACGTAAAATCCTTGTGTCAAATTGTGTGAATGTTCTTATGTTATTTCATGTTTACATTTTTGAAAAGTTATTTTGACCAAGGATAGTAACATACAAAGTTTATGTATTGTATGATCTAATGGATACATGCATGATAAGATTTTATGAATGTGGGTCTACTAAGCATTACAATTTTTTATTTTTACATCTGGACCTTGGATAACTAATTCACCTCCCCTCTTAGTTATTCTAAAGAATTCAAACAATTAATATTAAAGCCTTTTTCTCTCAAAAGGAAAGCTTTACAACTTTGAGGAAAGATCTTGAAGATGGAAGTCTACAAGTTGGAAAAGACTATTGAAAACTAGAAGATTGAAATCTAGCTTTCCCTACACCAACTCATGGAGGGAAGAGATGAACTACATTGTTCATTGAGGAGAAGGAAAGAGATAGCTATTGAGAAAAAATGACACTCATTACCAAGATGAAGACACTAAATTTTTTGCAAATGGAAACTCATGTAAGTTTGATGCAACAATTGCAAATTAGATGGAAAAGAATGATGCCCTAATTGAATAGGTCATAAATCTTAAGATAGAACAAGAAGTCCAATAAGTATTGCTATGTGAGGTGACCAAAAAGAAAAAGAGAGCCGAGGAAGACAAAGCCATGATTGAAGATGACAAAAGAACACTGACTAATAGGCTGGAAGAGAAAACAACAGAGGTACAAAGAATTGCTCACATGCAACTAGATACAATGAATCAATTAATGATTGCAAATCATGAATTGAATGGAAAGGACATTGATATCACAACCTTGAAGTTACAAAATGAATAATTAAGGAATGAAATTAGAAAAGAAAAGGATTTTCTAAAAGTTTCAACAAACCCAGTGAAGCCATCAAATACTTTGAGAGATTGACAAGATCTCCTAGATCCAACAATGATATTGTTGGATTAGGATATACTAGTACCAAGGAAGGAGAATAATCTTAAAGTGGTGAACAAAGAAGCAATGAAGTTAAGAACTACAAACCCACTTATCATAATTGTGGAAAGTTAGGTCATACAACAAATGTTTGCAAGAGCAACAATGCAAATCAAAACCTTAAGTAGAAATTCAAGGGTTACTATCATAAATGTAAGAAGAAAGGACATCAGGAACATGAATGTAAGACCAAGACCTCAAGAACACGAAGATTTGAAGGATATTGCCACAATTTTTAGAAGTATGGACATAAAGCATATGAATGTAGATCTAATGCCAAGTGGAGATCAAACAAGTAGATAAAGGTACAACAAAATAGAAAATCCTACAATTGGGATTACAACACAATGTACAATTATCACCATTGTCAATAGTATGGACATGTTCCTAATAATTTCATTAGAACACATTTCAGGGGCAACTACAATAGATTTTTGAGTGAGACTACATGCTTTACTTGTTTGAAGACCGGTCATATTAGGAGAATCTGTTCAACTAGATCACTAGTGCCAAGTAATGGAAACAATAAAGGAAAAGAAAAGGTTAATGTTAAGAAGGTCAAAGTGCAGATGAACAAGAAATGGAAGAAGAAGGAAGATTGTAGCACATCAAGTTCAGATGAGGTCACTTGATCTAATGGATCAGGTGATCACATCACCCCCAACTAAGAAATCAAAAGGTATGTGTGAGACTAATGTTTCAAATTTATATTAAACACTAGTTCCAAGAATATAAGTTCTAAAAATATTATATATGCACATGAATTAAGATGCAATGTATTGGTTAGAACCTAGAAGAAATCTATAGTTTTGTTAGTTTTCATGTTGTTGTCAAGCATGCAATGTTTGATAGTTGTTTCTAAGTAATGGAATTATGTTAGTAGTGGCTGATCTCACTGTGGTTGTCAAGTGTAGTGGAAATCATTTATAAGCCAGGTGAGTGGGAAATCCTATGATAGTTGAGCTTACAACTGTATAAGCATTAAGCATTTATTTCCAAATATGAAGGGTTATATAGTCATATTTTGACTCATTTTCATTCATCAGAGATCAAAGAGAACACGAAGAGAACAAGGTGTACTAAGGAGAAAGATTCAAGTGTTTGCAAATTGGATTTAGCTACTACTCATTATCATTCATTAGATTTGAAAGGTATTTCACTAGTGCTGAGTAACACTGTTTGAATTCTTGCAAACCCTAGTTACATAAATTATCGTCTATTTCTTCTATGAATGTTAGGAAGGAAGGAAAATAAGTTTTTAATGTGAAATTAATTAGAAATGAAGATAGAAAACCACCATATTGAGCTATTCCTGAGATAACATATAAGGGAGACCTGTTTGGTGTGCTATTGTTCATACCACCAAACGTTTTAATGATAGAAGATGTCAGATGCTGCTATATTGGTAGGATAGGAGATGTAGGAGACATAGAAATAAGAGATGCATATAATAAAATATGTGATAATGGAGTTTTGAGTGAAGAGTACAAGATTGTTGAACAAAAAAGGTTAAATCATGTCCTAAATTTTCCTCAAGTTTTAAAGAATGATTGGATACACATTATTCTAAGCCATATTCACAATAGTTTCATTTGGTTGGAAAATGGACCCATTAAGATCACCAAAAGGATCATCCACTAAGTATCAGGGTATCCAATCCTAAATAGACCTAAAACTATGCGGAGTGATGCAAACGAGGTAATTGAGAGAAATATAAAAGTAGTATGGAATAAGAGAGGGATGCCCATAAACACAATTTTAGATCCCCTTTAGAATTGAATTTGTAGTGAGAGTAATTTCTCAAAAGTTCTTTCAATGTAGTAGATTAAATAATGTATCTTGCATGGCTGTAGATTTGGAATACATGATAGTGAAGAAAGATGACACTTATGATCTTTTTGAGTTGAAACTTCAACAATTATCAGAAAACTTGGAGGCCATAAGAAAGAAAAAGAGTGCACAATGAAAATTTGGTTCACTACTTCTCTACATATTCTTCTATGTGTCTAACACTTTTCCAACATTTGGTCAAATAGTGTGGAAGATCAACATGCTAGTGACATTACAGATTATAGATCTAATTGAACATCTTGGAGACAATTTTGAAATAGTAATGGCAAGATACTTTGAGGACTTCAAAAAGTCTATGAAATAGAGGCTAAGGATTCCTACATCACTAGTTGAAATATACTACAATGATGTCTTCTTTCTAGTTGATACAAATTATACATATGTGTAGGAAACCATACCTAGGATCAGATGGCTAAAGCCATTGCCTTATGAAGTCAATGTAGATGAGGCATCTGTAGCGATTACCACTTTATTGGTAGAGGAAGTTGACAAGAGTACTACCTCATTTAGAGACTATGAGGAAGCCAAATCGAGAATTACAATTAATTTTAAGATAGATACTATGACAAGAAAGAAAGAAAAGCTTGTGAAAAAGCTTAAGAAGAGACTTGGTAAAGGGAGAGAGGAAGAAGAAGAAGATGAAGATGATGAAGAAGAAAATCAAGTTGAAGCCCCATTGGAACTCACTCTAGGCCAAGGAGAAGATCAAGAAGAGAATATAGAAGGTGTCAAGGAAGAAGAAGCCAAGGAAGCACCTAAGCTAGCTAAAAAGAAGAAGAGGAAAGCAAAGGAGCTTCAAGTGGAGAAACCTAAGAAGAAACTTGTAGAAATTTCACAACAGAAGCCAACAATACCTATTACCAAGTCTAGTACAAGGGAAACCACCAAGCAAGTAAAGGAGGCACATAAACCAAAAGGAAAGAGGGCTATTTCCTTAATAGAGCTGAGATAGCCTACAAAGAAGACATATGCAAGGAGAAAATACACTCCAACAATTGAGTTAGATGAGGAGAGGATAGATTCAAATGAAATTAGTTTATTTCAAGTGGTAAGCCCCAATCCCTCATTAGATATAGACAACTTGTGTAAAAATGTTAAGAATAATGTAGATTTGTCTAGTTTTGCACGTATTGTATTTGATAAGTTAGGAAAGATTGATTAGAATAATCTGGACAAAGAAATATATGAGATGATGGCTACATTTAAGACCAAATCTATAGAGATTACCAACTCACTACCAAATATTTTTAATGACTGAGTTGAGAAGAAGTGGCAGTATAGTTTAACAACTTAAAGACATATTAGGGAGACTATAGTTGCCAGAGTAGTTCCTTCTTTGGAAAAGGTAATGATGAAAAAAGCCATGAATAAATTCAATGGGAGACTTGCCCCCAAATATAGAGCCTTTAACATTTTGAAAAATAACATTGAAGAGGTTGTCAAACAGAGCACCCAGACATGGAAAGTCATTTATGGGTTGACAACAAAAAAGCTTTGAGTGATCAAGTTCCTAAGGAAATTGGAGATAATAAAGATGAACATGGACAAGAAGTCCAAGTCAAGGATGGTCATATGGGAGATACTAAAACAAAAATAGCAGCAGAGGCCACAGCTGATGATGATAAGTAGAATGATCAGAATGTACTAGAGGTACAATGTCGAATGCCAATCCCTCATATGTAGACCAAGTAAATCACCATGACTCAATACAAAATAAGGATGTTCTTGATAAATATACTCTGAACATCAACCCATTGACAGAGGAAGACATGAAGAAACTTTTGATTGACTCCACCACTGCAACTATATTATGCAGCTATCCTATATTGGTGAGAGTAGATGAGATTGAAAATGCATAATTGGCATTTGTAAGGGAGAAATCACAAGACACATCTGATGTTCCTCCTCAATCTATAGAAGACAAATAACATGCAAGTGACACAACTAACACAAATTGTAATGCCCATTGTGGTATATTAGGTGAAGGATGCAATGACACTAGATATCAACACAGTAGTGCCAAATCCTTCAATATAAGTAATATTAACTATTAAAAAGGATGGGACAAAATTTCACATAGGTCAAGAAACCAACCCTGCACTTCTCTCACAATTACAAGGTGAAGATGACAATAAAGAGAAGGAGAAGTATAGGATTGAAGAATTAGTTTTGACTACTAAGCTAGAGGAACAAGTTGCTATATAGACCTTAGTTACAATACTAGTTTCAATATCACCTCCTACTAGTAAAACTCTTCAATGACCAAGTATAGATGCTACACCCTTACAAATATCACAACCTAGTCCTAGTACATCAAGTATGTTGAAGATACATCTTATGGTGATGCAATCTTAGATTAGGTGATTGAACTACCAAAGTTTGATCTTGCAACAATCACCATAGAACAAATGCGCATTATATAGGAAGTTATTGAAAGGAATAAACAACAAGAGTTGCTTAGATGAGAGCATAAGTAGAAGAAAGTGGTTTATGACATCAAAGACATATTTCTTGATGCATTTAGTCTTCCAAAGCTAAGCAAACAAAATCCAATCATTGAGAAACTAGTCAACATAGTTGATAAGATCAAGGATGAAGACCTAGATTACAATGTTAAACTTCTAGAATGGTCTAAAAAGAAGTTTCACTCTAAAGTTCTTCAAAATATTTCTAGTGCTATTGCACTAAGACAAGTTGACTTAGCAAGGAAAATGGACAATGTGAAAAATGTGTTGGAGAACATCTTTTCTCTTTACATAAAGCTTTGTGATGTGAATTTATTCACACAAGAAGTAAAAAGGGTTATTGACTGACTAAAAGGAGATCTATAGCTCACATATTTAACATTGAAATTATCTGCTGGTCAAAGCTAGTCTCATTTTTAGAGATTATTATCTACTCAAGATAAGCTAGGTACACTACAAACACAAGATGCAAACATAAGGGCTACCTTGATTAGCATCCAGTCGATGATGACCCTGCACATGAAAGTATTACACAAGGAACTAGCCTTTGCTGAAACATTGATGAAGAAAGATAATAAACTTTCAACACATGATAACTTAGTTGATCTTGCTATCCAACTAGATGCTCAATACCAATCTCTAGAGGTAGCATGAAATAATTAGGATTCAACATTGAAAATAATTATGGAGGTCCACAAATTTTTTTTGGATAAATACACTATCAATGTACCACCCAAATGACATAAGTGTCAAAAAAAGGGGATTATAAAGTTTTCACAATAAAGGGGGAATGAGACAACATGAGAAAGAAAATTGACAAATGCATAGTACAATTTTGAGTGAGGGGGAGTACTCATGCAAAAATAGGGAATAAAAAAAGATCACACACTTAATCAACATGAGTACAAAATTTAGTTGTAGAAAGGAAATATCAACTTAGGGGGAGTTATGAAATTTTGGTGCAATAAGGTATGGTAGTTATGTCATCAGTTTTACAAATATTCTAATTTTTTTATGAGAGCCAAGTAATGTATATAGATTATTTGAGTTATTCTCATAGTTAGATTGTAGATGCATGATAAAGTATTTTTTACACTCATGTCAAAGGGGGAGATTGTTGATCTCATTTTTGTTTTGACAAGGAAGTGACAAAACACTTAAGTCATTACTAAACATAACTATGTGCATGCCAAGTAAGTAGAGTATGCCAAGAAATATACATAGTTAGTTTCGTGCATATGGTGTGTGCCGAGACACATAAGTGTTGAGAAAGTCATATATGTTGAGTGATTCAAATGTCAAGTAAAACAATAGATGCTGAGTCATTTGGGAGCTGAGTGACAACATTAAGGATATAGTGAATGCCAAGCATTAGATCTTTCAAGTGCCGAGTAAACAATTATGTGCATAGTTATCTGTAATGACACAAAATCCTATGTAAACTACATGTGAGTTGACTTAAGGATTGTTTTATGATTCTAGAAGATATATACAAAGGTATATTAAGAATCCCTATGCAAAAAATACAACCAATCAAAAAAATGGATGAATCATAACCAGTGATTCCTACATAACCCTAGCTCACCTAATTCTTCCTAAGGAGGGAAAAACCTAAAGAGTTTGTGTGTGTATAAGAATAGAAGGATGAATGCTTAGTGTAGAGAGAGAAAATTCATGGTGAGTATGAAGTTTATGATAGAGATATGAATTGTAGAATCAAATAAAGAGAACAAAGCATAGTAGTTCAAGGATAGAGGAGACATATTTGATCAAGAGGATCAAGCTTATACTTGGAAAGAGGAGATCTGATATCTAGCAAAAGAGTGCTAACTGAAGGATCATGGTGCTGAATCATTTTAACAGGCGATATAGAGAAAATATCTTAATAGAGTAGTCTTAACAAGATTTTGAAAATCCTTTAATAGGGTTCTTACTTTATTGTGAGTTTAAGTTCTCTAACAAGGCACACTTTTAGTAGGGTATTGAAATCCTTTAACAGGGTAAGTTTTGACAGTGTTTGTAAGCCTTTAATAGGTAAGACCTTTCATAGGGTAGATCATAGTTTATAATTAAACAATTGTAACCTTAATTAGATACACTTTATAGCTATGGTAGTGAAGATTTGTGGGTGTCATCCCCACCCCAGTTTTACCTTCTCATTGGAGGGTTTCTAGGTAACAAATTTATTGTGCTATGTGCTATTTGTTTCATGGTATGGATGAACCTGTGTAGTTAGCTATTTCAATTTACATGCTAAATTATGAGATGGATGTGTGATGAATGTTTTATGATTAACATTTTGAAGTATTGATTCACCCCCTCTAAGAGTTTACTTTTCCATTGTTATTTCCAATAGTTTCTTTGAGATGTGGTGATCCATATCATGTACTACCCTAGGGAGATCAACCTATATAAAATTGATGATAATCAAACCACCATTGCATGGTTCATATATATATATATATATAAATTGTGAAAATAATATAACAAAAAACTTACCAATAGATAATAATCAAACCCCCCTTCAGCGTGACCATTTTCCCTAAAATGTCTCTTAGTGGTTTTGATTTTGATTCTTCTTGTCTTTAAGCCATTACAACTCTTGCAAGGACAATAATATTTTTCCATCACCTTCTCTTTGAAAGTTAGACAACAATCTAACGATTGTCTCCCTATTTTGATCAAATTCCCTTGTATTATCTGACATGATCCTTCTTCATGGGAATAACTTATTCTTGTAACCTTTTTGAGTTGGTTGTACTTAATGTTTGTATCTGCACATATGGTTTTGAAAGAAAAATTTCGTATAATTAATGTGTATATCTATAAAAATATTGGACATGTTGTACTTAATGTTTATATCTCCACATATGGTTTTGAAAGAAAAATTTGGTGTAATTAATGTGTATATCCACAAAAATATTGGACATGTTGTACTTAATGTTTATATCTGCGCATATCGTTTTGAAAGATAACATTGGTTTAATTAATGTATATATCTACAAAAATATTGAACATTTTATACTTAATGTTTACATATGCACATATGGTTTTGAAAGAAAAATTTGGTGTAATTAATGTGTATATTTGCAAAAAATATTGGATATTTTGTACTTAATATTTATATCTACACATATGGTTTTGAAAGAAAAATTTGGTGTAATTAATGTGTATATCTGCAAAAATATAGGACATGTTGTACTTAATGTTTATATCTACATATATGGTTTTGAAAGAAAAAATTGATGTAATTAATTTGTATATCTGCAAAAATATTGGAGATGTACTTAATGTTTATATCTGCACATATGGTTTTGAAAGAAAAGTTTGGTGTATTTATGCCTCTTCATTTTGATTTTTTTCAAGGGAAGCTCGTCAATGGTAATAGAAAAAAAAAAAGAATTTTATAAGAGTATATAATTTCTCAAAAAAATTAATGTTTTACAAGAAAATGCACTAGAAGAACTGTTAGCTCAAAAGTAAGAATATGGTGTTGAAAAAATACAAAAAGTGCTTGACATGAGAGGTCCACAAGTGAGGGTGTTGACCAATCTTGAAAAATGGAATGCTGAAATGAGAGCTATGCGAATTTTATTTTAGATATGGTAGAGGCAAATATTCAAAAATTTGATCAAAATTTAAGGCACGAGAGAGAGAGAGAGAGAGAGAGAGAGAGAGAGAGAGAGAGAGAGAGAGAGAGAGAGAGAGAGAGAGAGAGAGAGAGAGAGAGAGAGAGAGAGAGTTTGTGGCAATATACCAGAAGGAGGAGTAGCTTTACAAAGAGACTATATGACAAAAACAATAGCTAAGAAACATAGAGTATATTATAGGAGCATTGGATAAAATCTAGGAAAGTATTGCAGTAAATAAGATTGCATGTAGAAAACCAAATTCAAAGGTAAATATTAGATCTACCTTGCTAACGCCTAATGGGTTGCACTATTATTATTTGTCCCCATCACATTCACTTTGATAGCTATGCTAGGGAGGTGATCTAAACTAGTTCATCCTCATGACTTTGAATTTGTTAATCATGATCTTGGGTGCTCAAATTAATATCCAAGACATTTGCACCTTAGGGTCATATTTGATCATCATTTGAAAGGGCCTCAACGTCAACCACAAAATATCTCTCAATATGTTGTTATTTAATTTCATTAGAGGGGGAATCCATATCTTTCTTACTTGGACATAAGGGTGACCTTTCCTTCTTTTGAGATGGCCCCTTGTCCTCTATCCTCTTCCTCTTCATTCCTCTTGTTTCTAACTCCTTGTCACTCCCTCTATTCTTCTTCTTGTTTTGGCCTTCTTATTTTCTTGAACATTTAGGGAATTGTTCACATGATTCCTTATTTGGTTCCTCTACATCTTTCATTAGTTCATATTTCAATGGAATAATTTTTTCCTTTGAAAACTTAGCCATCTATTGGTTTATCCATTTTTGTGTCAAAGCTTTATCTTTGTTTGACCAATCTAGAGTAGGAATTACATTCTTTCTTGCTATGTCATGATCAACTTGGAAATAACTTCCATCCTCCTCAAACAACTCTGGAATAAGTTATAACCTAGTTACTATCAAATCCATGAATCTTTACAAGTCTTTATCTTATAGTAAAAAAAAGTGTGAATTCAATGATCTTCAATGTGACCTATATATGTTTATACTTGACTTTATATGCCTTACGAATTTGATGATATGGATTGAAGTTGGGGTGAATGTTGTACATGTCTAGTGTAAAATTATTTCTCATCCGCCCCTACACTAGGACTAATGGGAAGATCTTGTCTGAATTTCCAATATGAGAAGGGAAAGACAATCAAAATGTATGCTTATTTTACATTGGATCTTTTCATATGCCAGTAACTGTCTTGCTACTTCCATTATGATGGGCCTGTCAAGTTGTGCAATTTTTCATGTATTGCATTTACATTTTCTTATAAGAGTGTTTCAAGGTTGGGAACCACTTCAAAATCCTTTTCATCATTTAGAGGTAATATCCTTGTAGCAGAGACTTCTACAAGGGAACAAGCCTCATAATTATGGTATCTACATAGAAGAAAAACTTACTTCTTCAACTTCTTACACTCAACTTTTCACTAAAGTTATTCTTCTACCAATGAGAATAACTGCTACAAATTCCTGGGAGCCAAGGGACCTTGAACTGATGCTACATTTCTTGGAGACATGGGAGATTTTACTACTATATTTAGTACTTCATAACATTTTGGATCATTTAGTGCTGCCCAGATTAACAACAACAATAGATACTTGGGATCCTTGTAGGGAGACTGTGCCAATACATGCATGGTTACATCCTTGGCTTCCATTGTTGGGCTAGTGTATGGAGCCTTTATATCCAACTATTTCTTATAAGTTGAGGAATGCAATTCAAGCTTGGCATGTGTGATGCATCTACATATACAATTTTATCATCTTGAAAAACTGTATTTGATCCTACTAGCTAGGAACAACTTTTGTTTATTGTACCTAATTTGATGACAATTTTATAGGAATTTGTAATCAACCTAGCTACTTAGAAACTAGACCAATTTAACTAGGTTATGGCTTGTTTGTTTCTAAAAATATCTACTATGATATGTTTTTCTAAAATTTCTTGTGAACTTTGCCCATTTTTCCATGTTTGCATTATTTTTATGTAAGACCTTGAGCTAAGTCACTTAGCATGGGTTGAGTGAGTTTTTGTTAGGAATAAGGTGTCTCAACCTTGTATAATTCCTATTCTTATTATTATTATTTTTGTAAATGTATTTTTGTAAATAATATGTAAATGTGAGTGTACATGTCTAGTTGGCATGTCAATCACTTACATGTATCGACATCTTGAAGTGTGTGAAGGAGATCATGGCTGAAATGGTTATGACAGATTCCTATGATGCATAAGAGTTATTTAAGGAATGAGCTATGATAGGTGTAGGAGCATCTTATGACATGGGGCCTATTTGGGCACCCAAGAATGAGTGGTTGGTGTGTGTTAGAGAATATGCCAAAAATAGGTTGGTATGATGGATTTCCTTACACTTCTCTTGTGACCACTATTTTTGGTATATTCTATGACAAGCTATCATTTCCTATTCAAGGGATGGATGCCCTTTTCTCGGTATTGCATGTACATGTGGCATTATGCATGGTTCTTGGTGGTTGAGCCATGAAAAATGCCCAACTCCTTTGTGGGCATTTTGTTAGGTCTTAAGATGTTCATAAAAGTAGTATTGCATGTTGTAAATGAAAGAGAGAGGAAGAGGAGAGTGTGTAGGTACTGAGGTGCTGCTGGAGTCTTCTATTGTTGTTGTTAAACTTGCATTGCAAGTGTATTGTAACCTTGTGTTGAAGATAATACATTGTGCAGGTTTTGAAGGGGTGGGGTTGTTTTACCAAAAGGTTTTTCCCCACTGGAAAATCTTTGTGTTATGTGTTTCTTTCTCTATCTATTTTTTGTATGCATGGTTGGCTGCAATATTGTTGTTTATATGATATTGAATCTATAAGTGTAAAAGTTTTTAAAAGTATTTGCACTATACTTTCCTTAAGAGATTAGTGTAGGAAGCTGTTTCCGCACCTGAGTTTCCTTACAAGTGGTATCAGAGCTTGATCAACTTTTGATCCTAGTTGTCGGGTAGGGTTTTTTGAGCTAATCTCAAGTTGAGTGGGAGTCTTGTGCAGAGCATCCTAAATCTTATTTGTAGATTGAGATGGCGAGTTCATCATATGGAAGAATGGAGGTGAAGAAATTTAATGGCACTAATTTCGAGTTGTGGAAACTCAAGATGGAAGACATGTTGGAAGATCATGACCTATGGGAAGTGACTTCAAATACTATGAGACCAACAACTATAGCTCAAGCAGATTGGGATATCAAAGATCGTAAAACTAAGGGTCTCATAAGACTCTGTTTAACCGATGCAGTCCTTCTAAATGTTCTAGATGAGAAAACCACATATAATTTGTGGGAAAGACTTGGGGCCATGTATCAGGCCAAATCTTTGGTGAACAAGTTGTTCTTGAGGAAGAAGTTGTATTCTCTATGAATGGAGGAAGGTGGATCCGTAACGGATCATTTAAATGCATTTAATCTGCTGGCTGCATAGTTGACATCAGCTGGTGTCAAGTTAGAGGAGGAGGATCGTTGCTACACACTTTTGTGTTGTTTACCAGATTCATGGGACCATCTTGTGATGGCTCTCGGAAGCACATTAGTCACTTTCAAAATGGATGATGTGGTGTCTTTGCTGCTATCAGAGGAGATGTGGAGAAAGGCTTCCATTTTAGAAAAAGATGCCCTTGCTGTTTGTGGGAGATCCACAGAAAGAGAGAAGAAAAATGACAATAAGTCTGACAATAAGGGTAGATCCAAATCTTGTGGGAAGTCAAAGACTTCCAATAAGTCCAAGGCACAATGTTGGAATTGTGATAAACCTGGGCACTTTCATAAAGATTGTAAAGAGCCAAAGAAGAAGAAGAAAGGTTCAAATTCAGCTTCAGAAAGATCTCAAGAAGATGGCGATGCATTCATTGTAGCTTTGGTAGCCCATGCATTTGATGATGTGTGGTTGGTTGACTCGGGTGCATCTTTTCACATGACCTCTCATCGAAACTGGTTCTCAAAATATGAAGAGTTTGATGGTGGAAAGGTGTACTTAGGTGATGATTCTCACCTAAAGATAGTTGGACACAGAAGGGTCACTATCAAATTTCTTGATGGATGAGTTAAGGGAATCAATGGAGTTATGCACATTCTAGGTTTGGCATGAAACCTATTATCTGTAAGTATGCTGAATGATGTAGGTGTGCAAGTTGTTGTTTCAAAAGAAGGATGCAAGATGATGAGAGGATCGATAGTGCTTGCAAGGGGTACTAGGAGAGGTACCTTATTTCTACTAGATGCATGTATTCCTCTATGTAATAGTTCTTCATCCTCACCATCTAAATGAGAAATGAAGAATTCTATGGTTATTGGTTTAAATGGCAATGTAAACACTTTGGAAGGTAAGCTTCCTGCAGAAAAGACAATGTTGTGGCATTTGACTTTTGGTCACATTAGTGAAAAGGGTCTCATAACCCTGAAAAATAAAAATCTCGTTGAAGGGTTAAATGATTGCAATCTCAAGTTTGACTTCTGTGAACACTGTGTCTATGGTAAACAAAATTGTGTTCAGTTTTACTCTAGTTCTCACAAATCTTTTGATGTTTTGGATCTTATTCATTCTGATGTATTTGGTCCTGTAAAAGTTCCTTCAATCTCCAAGTCTATATTTTTTGTATCTTTCATAGATGATTATAGTAGAAGGACATAGATTTATTTCCTTAAAAGTAAGACACAAGTCTTTAGTCGATTCAAGGAATTTAAAGCCCTTGTAGAGAATTAGACTAGTAAGAAGATTAAGTGTGTGAGAACTAACAATGGTGGTGAGTTTTTCTCAGAAGAGTTTGAATTTTTTTGTAAAGAACAAGGTATCGAGAGGCATAAGACAACTCCTTATACCCCACAAAAAAATGGAGTTGCAAAGAGAATGAACATGACACTGATGGAGAAGGCTAGGAGTATGCTTAGTGGAGCTAGTTTAGAACAAAGATTTTGGGCTGAAGCTGTGGCCACTATTTGCTATTTGGTTAATAGATCTCCTACATCAGCCCTTGATGGTAAGACACCCATGGAGGTGTGGTATGGTAAGAAGCCTTCAATTAGACATCTTCATGTTTTTAGTTGTGAAGCTTATGCACATGTTCCAAAGGAGAAAAGATCTAAGTTTGAAAACAAAGCTGTTAAATGTATTTTCATCGGGTACAGTGCTAGTGTGAAAGGATACAAGCTTTGGGATCCTATGACTAGTAAGGTGTTGTATAGTAGAAATGTTATTTTTAGAGAGCTAACATCTTCTCCTATTGTGCTACAACCAAATGAAAAAGAAAAGGAAAAAGATGTTGTTCAGTTGCCTCCTACCACTGAGAAGACTGAGCATAGAGACCATGTTGGGTCTAATGATGAGGAGAGGTCTAGTAGCTTTGATAGTTTAGAAGAAGAGGAAAAAAAACCTCAAACTCAGCCCTCGAGGAGATCCACGAGAGAAAGAAAGCAACTAGAAAGTTTTGGTTATTCTATGTTAGATTCCAGTTGTGCTTTTTCTTTGATTGCTAACATAGATGAGCCTAGATCTGTGAAAGAGTCTTTGGGCATGGAAGATGCAAGTTCCTGGCTTGAGGCTATGGATGATGAGATGGCTTCATTAGAGAAAAAAAAAACTTGGGACCTTGTACCTTTTCCTAAAGGGAGAAAATTCATTGGCTATAAATGGGTGTTCAAGAAAAAATTCTGTGCAGATGGTAGTGTTGAAAGGTACAAAGCTAGATTGGTTGCAAATGGGTATTCACAGGTAGAGGGAATAGATTATGGTGAAATAATCTCTCCTGTTGCAAAGTTGACATCCATTAGATTTTTGTTATCTCTTGCTGCATCATATGATTTAGAGATAGAACAAATGGATGTGAAGACAACTTTCCTTCATGGTGATTTGGAGGAAGAGATTTATATGTCACAACCTGAGCACTACATTGTTAAAGGTAAAAAATCCTTAGTTTGTAGATTAAAGAAATCTCTATATGGTTTGAAGCAATATCCTAGGATGTGGTACCTTAAGTTTGATGCCTTTATGTTGTCAATTGGATTTGTAAGATTGAAATTAGATCATTGTGTTTATTTAAGAATTGAAAATGATCACCTTGTTATTGTTGCATTATATGTTGTTGTTAGGGAAAGGTAAGGGTATGATTTTTGATTTTAAATCTCAGTTGTCAGCACATTTTGAGATGAAAGATCTTGGGGCAGCTAGGTACATCTTGGGTATGGAAATTAGTAGAGACAGGTCTAACAAAAAACTTTGGTTGAGTCAAGGTAAGTATGTGAAGTCTGTGTTGGATAGGTTCAACATGGTAGATTGTAGACCACTATGTGTTCCTATTCCTGTGGGAACAAAGTTATCTTTAGATGATTGTCCAAAATCTCCTAGTGAGATGGAGGACACGAGTAGAGTACCCTATGCTAGTGTAGTTGGAAGTCTTACGTATGCTATGGTTTGTACTAGACAAAACATTTCCCAAGTAGTGGGAGTCTTGAGTCGATTTATGGCTAATCCTGGATGAGTACATTGAGATGCAGTTAAGTGAGTATTCATATATTTGAGAGGTACATCAGATTATTCAATTTTTTATTGTGGTAACTCTTTTGGATCTCCACATTCAGTTTGTATTCATGGGTTTGTGGATTCAGATTGGGCAGGTGATATTGACCGCAGGAGATCCACCAGTGCTTATGTGTTCACTATGTTTGGTGGTGCCATTAGTTGGATGAGCAAGCGACAACTTGTGGTTGCTTTTTCCACTACAAAAGCTGAGAACATGGCCGCTACTCATGCTTGTAAGGAAGCCATTTGGCTTAAGATATTGTGTTCTGATGTTGGTGTTGATGCAGAATAGATTACTATTTGGTGTGACAGTCAGAGCGCTATTTGACTTGCCAAGAATCCAACTTTCCATGCCAGAACAAAGCACATTGATGTGCAGTTTCACTTTGTGAGAGATATGGTGGAAGATGGAAAGGTAAATTTGGAGAAGGTGGACACTGCAAAGAATGTTGCAGATGCATTGACAAAAACAGTGGGCACTGAGAAGTTCAGATGGTGTTCGGAGTCTATGGGCCTTTTTGCCTATAGTAGTTAGTTCCTGTTATGTTGCTGTTGCTCTTATAAGGTGTTCAACAAGTGGGAGAATGTTAGGAATAAGGTGTCTCAACCTTTTATAATTCCTATTATTATTATTATTTGTTTTGTAAATGTATTTTTGCAAATAATATGTAAATGTGAGTGTACATGTCTAGTTGGCATGTTGATCACTTACATGTGTCGACATCTTGAAGTGTGTGAAGGAGATCATGGCTGAAATGGTTATGAAAGATTCCTATGATGCATAAGAGCTATTTAAGGAATGAGCTATGACAGGTGTAAGAGCATCTTATGACATGGGGCCTATTTGGGCACCCAAGAATGAGTGGTTGGTGTGTGTAAGAGAATATGCCAAAAATAGGTTAGTATGATGGATTCCCTTACACTTCTCTTGTGACCGCTATTTTTGGTGGATTCTATGACAAGCTATCATTGCCTATTCAAGGGATGGATTCCCTTTTCTTGGTATTGCATGTACATGTGGCATTGTGCATGGTTCTTGGTGGTTGAGCCATGAAAAATGCCCAACTCCTTTGTGGGCATTTTGTTAGGTCTTAAGATGTTCATAAAAGTAGTATTGCATGTTGTAAATGAAAGAGAGAGGAAGAGGAGAGTGTGCAGGTACTGAGGTGCTGCTGGAGTCTTTTATTGTTGTTGTTAAACTTGCATTGCAAGTGTATTGTAACTTTGTGTTGAAGATAATACATTGTGTAGGTTTTGAAGGGGTGGGGTTGTTTTACCAAAAGGTTTTTCCCCACCGGAAAATCTTTGTGTTATGTGTTTCTTTCTCTATCTATTTTTTGTATGCATGGTTAGCTGCAATATTGTTGTTTATATGATATTGAATCTGTAAGTGTAAATTTTTTTGAAAGGATTTGCACCATACTTTCCGTAAGAGATTAGTGTAGGAAGTTGTTTCTGCACCTGAGTTTCCTTACAGTTTTATTATTTGGATTTTGGAACATATATTTAGTTAGGTCATTTTTTTAATTGTGCTATGTAATAAGCACCTTATTAAGTATCTGTCTCTATATATAAAGACTAAAAGTTATGCAATTTGTCATTTATTGCATCTCCATTTATTTTCCATTGCTTATAAGAGTGTTTCAAGATTGGGAACCATTTCAACATCCTTTGCATGGTTTAGAGGTAATGTCATTATGGAAGAGGCTTCTATAAGGGAATGAGCCTTATTATTATGACATTTATACGTAGAAGAAAAAATTGCTTCTTTAACTCTTTACACCTAATTCTTCATTGAATTTATTATTCCAACAGTGAGAATAGCTATTACAAATTCTTGGGATCCAAGGGACCCTGAACCTATGCTACATTTTTTGGAGACACGGGAGAAGTAACTATAGGCTTTAGTAGTTCATCACATTCTAGATCATATAGCAATGCCCAAATTAACAACAACAATAGATACTTGGGATCCTTGTAGGGAGACTGTGTCAATACATTAATGGTTTCATCCCTGGATTCCATTATTGGGCTAGAACATGGAGCCTTTATATCCAACCATTCATTATAAGTTGGGGAATGCACTTCATGCCTAACATGCAAGTGATGCAAATGTATATGCAATTTTATCACCTTGAGAACTTGTATTTGATCCTACTAGCTAGGAGCAACTATTTGTTCATTTTATTATACCTAATCTAATGATAGTTCTACATGAATTTGTAATCAACCCAACTAATAAAAAACTAGACCAATTTAACTAGCTTATGACTTGTGTCTTTCTAAAAATATATGCTATGATGTGTTTTTGTAAAATTTCTTGCGAACTCTATGCATTTTTTGTGGTCTACATTATTTTTGTGTAGGATCTTGAAGTACAAAACTTGGCATGGGTTGAGTGAGTTTTATTGTTTCATTATTTGGATTCTTGAATATGTATGCAACTAGATCAATTTTTCTATTATGAGATAATATGTAATAATCACCTTAAAAATGATCTCTCTCTCTCTCTCTCTATATATATATATATATATATATTGTAGTGCCTCTCCCATTTGACTTTTGTAAGTCATCCTGATGGATGCAACCTTGCTGATCTTTTGTTGTGATGGATCATGATTGTGACCCTGAGTGGTTTACACCGTTGAGGTGTTTGGATTTATGTTTCTTTATCAGTTGCTTTGATTATGCTTTTCACTGATCTTTGAGATTATGATGTGATTTTTGGTTCACTGAGGTTTGTGCCAGTGGTTACTAGGATCGATGTGGTATCGTGAGGTTGTTCCGTGATTACCCTGAGATGTGTGCAGAGATTGCACTATGTACTTTTTACCATGCTACACTGGACTAGGTTCCTGTAGCAGTGGTTAGTCATGTT
The DNA here is from genome assembly GCA_028749045.1 of Cupressus sempervirens. Lineage (NCBI taxonomy): Eukaryota > Viridiplantae > Streptophyta > Pinopsida > Cupressales > Cupressaceae > Cupressus > Cupressus sempervirens. Next base: position 562,870,196 of record CM053788.1, on the reverse strand, counting down.
TATGACTATTTTTGCTTATGTGTTTTAAATGCCTTTTTAATGCAGAGTAATCAATCATTATTAAATGCTTAAGTAATTAGAATGGATTGTTCATGTTGATTTATTTGGTTATGTGCTACAGGCATTTACCTTGTTATATTTTTGATTAGAGTGATATTTGTTACTCGTGTGATGTTTTACATTTGAGATCACCTGAGGGTCGAATGTTACTCTTTGATTCCAGTATCATAGATAATAGACTACTATGCTATTCAGTTAATCATATTGCATGATGATGCCATTTTGAGATGACAGTGTGTTTTACGATGTTATCTGGTTATTTGGTATTTGGACATACCTCTGATTTTGTTATGTGATGGATTTAATGCTATGGTTATTTACTTCATTCCTGCATTGCTATGCCTTTTGCGAACGTGAGTGATGTAAATAGATTATTTTAATATAATTAAATAAATGGTTAAATTAGGTGATTTAATACATTCATTGCTTCGGCTATGTTATTATATGCAATTGCACTTGATCATGTTGTTTAGTGTGCATGATTTATATCCCTGGCAGTGGCACATGGAGTTAGTGATTCAACCGTTCATATTTTACCAATGTCGCCTTTGTATGGTCGACGTATCCTTAATTAAATGTTTAATTTAAACCTATCGGTGATTATTAAATCCGAACTCATTTGCATTATGTGATTAGACCTGTAAGCGTGTCTGTGCATTTAGAGGTTCGCATTGTCGCAAAAGTTGTTAAGGTGATTTATGTGTTTTTGGGTTTTCAGACTTTTTAATTGATTTATTTTAATTTCTGGCAGCTTTGCCATAGATGAATTCCTATTTATAGGAATAGCCTATTTTCGTTTGGGTCAATTCGGAGTTTAACTAGATTGGCTGGTTAAATGCCCTAATCGATTATTCACCTGACAAGTGAATAAATATCCAAAAAGGAATTTAATTCCTCACTTCTCACTTTTGAATTGGAAAGTTAGAGAGTAAAACCCAAAATCCTCTTAATGAGGATTTACTGTTTTGTTTGTTGTGGGAGCTACGGGCGTGGGATCGTCGCGAGGTTGGGCTCGTTGGATCCAGCTCAGAGAAACCTTGGATTGCCACGATTTCCAGCTACTTCTGCGGGATATTTATTTTATGGTTCAGATTCCTGTTTTTGCCCTTTTGGCTGTGAGGTAGGGCTTTCCCGTTTTATTGGTTCTGCTCCATTTCTGCTTCTGTTTTTGGTAGCCGTTTGTTTGGAGGCTGAGAACTAGTGTTCCCCTCCGTTTCTATATGCTAGTTCTACCCGGTTGGGTGGGTATGAATGTTTCTCTATTTTTTGAGATGAGGGTTTGGGATTTTACGCCGTTATGCTGGCCGTTTTTGCATACGGTGTCCGATTTCATTTATTTTTGAATTTTTGGGGTTTTTGAACCCAAAGGCCAAATGGGTTTTAATTTTGAAGTTTTCCAAATTTTTGGGGTTTTTACCTTGTTTTGCATGCCACCCTATTTTCTCGAGTTTTCTTGGCACAATGTGGGTCGTGGACCTTGATGATCTGTTTGGATATCAGTCAGACCACTTTAGCACTTTTATGTTGCATTGAGATGCGTGTTGCATCCGTACTCCTGACGTTGTGTTCGGTTGAGTGATTTTATATTTGTTATGTTTTTGTTGGACCTTTGCTTTTGTTTCGTGAACGCTAGGATTCGTGTAGAATCCATACTCTTGGATTGAGGTCGATTGAGTGAGTTCATGATGTTTGTTCTTGTTACATCACTGGGATTTGTGTAGAATCCATACTCTCGGATTGAGACCGTATGAGTGAGTTCATGATGTTTGGTCTTGTTACATCATTGGGATTCGTGTAGAATCCATACTCTCGGATTGAGGCTGGTTGAGTGATTTTATGATGTACGGTTTTATTGGCTTTGGGATTCGTGTAGAATCCATCCTTGCCGTGTTGCTTTCAGTTGGGTGTTTTCTTTGCATTGTGTTCTCATTCTTGTCCTTGTGTTATGATCTTCGTGATGGTGGTGCGCCACACACGAGTACGTATGCGTACATTTGTTGGGTGACTTACGAGCCCTGATCTTTCATGGATTTGCTGGAAGTTATGATCATTGGGGTTGGGATGGGAGTATGCATGCCCACGGGCACTTGTCGTAGGATGAGCATGGGTAGGGTAGGGTAGCATATGGAGGGGGCTTCTATCTCGCAGCCTGGTGATCATTGTGCCCAGAGGGTTAGCGAAGGATATGAAGTTTTAAATAAGCGATAATTAAAGAAAATGTGTGACTGGTAATAAAATTTAAGATAATAAAATGCTGTGCCGAGCCATTCCATTGAGGGATGCTGAATCCGCACGATCCAAGCTTGGGCTTTTTGATGCCAAGCGACTCTCCATGATGTTAGTCCCTACTTAGTAGCTTTTTGAGTGTCTGACCAGGACATGTACTCCTTGCATTGTCTTAGGTTCTTGGTTCAGCCATCTTACTGTCTGGCGTGAGTGTTAGCCATGGATGTTGTGTTTTATGTGTGTTTGTGGTTGGATCATTATCTCCATCAGCACGACGGGTGTGGACCTATGGGTGCCACGTGGTTGGGAGGCGTAGCTACCTTCACCACTACTAGGGATTGGTGTACAGAGACGATCTTTTGTCCTAGTGCGACCGTTGCTGGATGTCTTCACTTGGTACTTCGAGTTTCGGTGTATGCTTTCTTGCGATTTATGCTTTCATTGGGATGCTTGTATATCATGTTTAGATGATGTTAGTTTACTTGACGCATTCCCTTATCATGATGTTTAGCATATGATTATATGACGTTATTTGATTTAGTAGTATATCTGTTGCTTACTGATGTTTAGCATGTGATAGGTGATGTTATCTATTGTAGGATTATCTTTATGCTTTACTACGAGCATGTTAGATTTCCTTATGCTTATATTGTTGCATGTTTTAGTAGTGACATCCCTATTATGACAATACTGACGATCTGGTCGGTGGCTTGGGATGTTACGCGCGGGGGATGGCTAGGACCCACGATGGTCTTATGATGCTATTGACGGTTGGGAGGAACCGCGTACTTAGTTTGGTTGTTTTGTTCCTGAGATGTATTTATGTACATTGCGATGTTGCTTTTGTTCTCTGCGATGTTTATATTCAGTGTGTTCTATGCTGCTGTAGTTTAGATGGTTGATGTTCTCTATTTTGTGTTGTTCTTGCACTTGAGTGTTCATTCCTCCAGCCTTTGTGGATCCGGTACTCCCTGGTGTGGAGGTTCTTTGCTCTATTTTTTGGTCCCTTTTGCTTCTGGGGGTGTTTTCGTGTTTCTATGGGTGACATTTGTTCAGCATGGTGTGACACTTTAAAAAGTATCGCACGCCCATGCAAACTATGTCGTACGACACTGTAAAGTATCACACGGCTTCTTGAGAAATGTCGTACGACACTGGAAGAGTGTCGCACGCCTTCTTGAGAAATGTCATACGATGCTGAAAAGTGTCGCATGCCTTCTTGAGAAATGTCATACGACACTGGAAGAGTGTCGCACGCCTTAAGGAGAAGTATCGCCCTCCCATAGTAAAAAATGTCGCATGATTTTTGTGAAAAACCTGCGCGTGCCATTAGCGGGCACTTATCTTCGTGATCCGATCTTTTTGAGAGTGGTTTTGGATACCCTTTTGGGTATTCTTCGAGCCTATGTTGTTGCATTTTGCATTGAGGAGGTTTCTTTTGAAATTCATTTTTAGGGTTTATGTTGTAGTCCTTCGGGGTTTAAAATATATCGTTAAAGTTTAAGTTGACGTATATTTAATTCCTTATACTTAAGATATATTTTAATATATGCGACAAATCGTTTGAGATAGGTTTCAAACCTCTCAGAGATAAGTTATGGATTCTAGGAAATTTCAGGGCTTCAGAAATCCAGACTTAGCCAATTTTCAGGGCTTCAGGATTTCAGACTTAGCCAAATTTTGGGATTCTGCATTTTACCCCAGCTTGGTGTTTTGTTGATGAGTGGCCATTTCTTGTGCCCTCATCTTGTTGTTGTCATTGTTGGCTTTGTTTGTGTGTGTCAGTTTGGTAGTGGCATTCGGAGATTCGTTGGTTGCCAGGATTGTGTTGAAGTCTTCCGTTGCGATCGTTGTGATCCCTATATGATGTTGTCATGTGCATTCATACTTGTAAAAAAAAAAATATCTTGGCTTGATTTGAATCCTTGTTTCCAAGGATCTCCGGGTGGGGCATTATATATATATATATATATATATATATATATATATATATATATATATATATGTATATATATATATATATATATATATATATATATATATATATATATATATATATATATATATATATATATATATATATATATATATATATAAAGAGATACATGTTTAGAAGGAAAAGAAAATAATATTTACAAAGGTACCTCTTCTTGCCCTTTAAGAAAATTGTAGAGAAAAGGCATAGAGGTCACAAGGGTACACATTATAATTAATTCATAGAGAAAGGGAATGACAATGAAATGCAGAGATCACAAAGGCATAATAATGAAATGCATTGATCACAAGGACATGACAAATTTCAAAGCTCTCCACACTCATTTGGAGCTCTCCACCTCTTTCATGCATAGATCTCCACAATCAAAACAAATGATGGATGATTTATGTCATGTTTTTGTTTTGTTTTGTTTATATTCACACGATTGTCACAATTATGATGCCAATGCCAGTATTGTGACATTGTTGGGGATAGTTGCAAAAAAAAAAATGAAAATCACCACAAATTATGCCTCCATTACAAATTTTCATCACAATTTGACCCCAAATGTTGAAGTGCAACAATATCCATGAACTATCTTCAACTGGTTTTCCTTTCAACTGAACTAGGTATTCTTAGTAATCCTTTCCTTTGGTGCCTCTGCTTATTCTCGTATTCAAGATCTGTTCAATGCCCTCCTCCTTCCTTCGATAATATAGATTATCAATCAACTCAATTTCAGCCTCATGGTACTCAAAAATATTAGAAATGTTGAATATGGGTGAAATATCCATATCTTCTTAAAAATCTACCTCAAAAGTATTTCCACTATCAAACTTTCTTAGAATTTTACAAGGCCCGAACATCTTCATCTTCAATTTGTTGTATGTTTTAACTGGAAATCTATTTTTCTTCAAGTGAACCCTTAATTGATCACCTTCATTGAAAGATTCATGTCTTCTTCTCTGATCATCTCACTATTTGTATTTATAATTATTGTTCGATGAAGTATCATATCATCATGCAAATCCTTTATGAAACTCATAAAATCTTTAGCATCAACACTACTCTTTTCTTCCTTACTAAAGTCTCTTAGCTCTATAGTTTGTCTAAGGTGTAATCTATTTATGATCTTAAAAGATGTCTTCTTAGTACTTTTTTTTATAGAGTTATTCTATAAAAATTTAGCTCATGTTAAGAACAATTCCCAATTTGTAGGCTTACTTCCAACCAAGCATCTCAATAAATTAGCTAAGCTTCTATTTATAATTTTAGTTTGTCCATTAGTTTGAGATTGAAATTTAGAACTAAAACTAAACTCAATATTTAACTTCTTCCAAGGTGTCTTCCAAAAGTATCCAGTGAAGTTATTATCTCTATCTAAAATAATTATCTTTGACAATCCAATCAACCTCACTATCTCTTTCAATTTTTTTCCTCTATATGCATTACATTAGATGTTTTCTCACAAGGTATGAAATGTGCCATTTTAGAAAATATGTCCACTACCACAAAGATAGAATCAAAACCTCTCTGAGTTCTAGGAAATCCAAGTATAAAATCCATTCTTATATCTTCTCAAGGTTTGTTAGGAATTGGAAAAGATGAGTACAATTCTAAATTCTGACCACTTCCTTTAGCTACTTGATAAAATCCACAACTTCTCACAAATTTTTGAACATCCTTATACATCTACAATTGACCAATTGTATCTTTCAGAAATTAACTTCAATTTCTTATAAATTCCAAATATCTAGCAAGTCTATCACTATGCCATTCTTTAATGATGTCACTCTCCATAGATCATGTAGGTATTGCAAAGTTGAATTCCCTTGAACAACATGTCATCTTAAATGACATAGTCAATCCACTTATTTTGTGTTAATATCATTATGTTTTTGACATTGTAGAGACAAAACACTTTGTTATTATCTAGCATAGTTGGTTGGTCATCACTATGATTGAGCCACTACTTAGGCCAAGTGCATAGGACATGTTGAGCATAAGTGTTGAGAAAATACATGCTAAGTGATATGATAGTTAGTGTTGGGCATTAGTAGGTGCCAAGAAAACAAAAGGTGCCCAAAAAATAGTGTATGTTGAGTGATTCAGGTGCCAAGCCATTCAAAAGTCAAGTAACAAAAGGCAATGTTCAATTAAGGCTAAGCATTAGAAGCTTATTAATGCCAAGTAACTAGTGAATGAGATAGATGTTTAAAACAAAACAAACTTCTATGTAAACTATTTTTTGGATAACATGAACATTATTTTTTGATATGAAGAGATAAGGGTCTAGTAATTTCACACATCCCTATGCAATACATGAAACCAATCAAAAAAAGGGAAGCATTAGGTGGAAATAGAAATCAACTAGAGCCATTGATTATGACATAATATTATTCTCCAAATGCCTATTTAGAAAGTAAACACTAAGGGGGACTTATCATGATGTGAAGAGAAGTATCACGTGCAAATGTGAAAAGGAATGCATGATGAAGAAGATGTTATAGCATTGCAGAGCTAGTTGATTAGAACAAATCAGTTTTGAAGACAAACAATGAGAGATCAGAGAAGATATATTGGATCCGGAGGATCAAGATACAAACTGTATAGAGGAGATCTATTATCTAGTAGAAAGTGCTAATCGAAGGATTAGGTAGAGAATCAATTTGACATGTAACAAAAGGAATCTCTTAATAGAGTAGTCCTAAAAAGATTTTGTAAATTTGTTAACAAAGTGCTTAGTTAGTTGTGACTTTATATCCTTTAGTCAAGGTGAGACCTAACAACCTTGTAAACTTTTAATAGGAAATTCTTTTCATAGGGCAGATCATATCTTATGGTCAAAACTTTGTAACCTTAACTAGTTAACTTTATTGCTATACTAATGAAGATTTGTGGGTGTCATCCTCACCCCAGTTTACCTTATCCTTGGAGAGTTTCTAGGTAGCCAAAATATTTTCTATTATGTGTTGATTTACATTATGCTATAGTTTCTGATTTATATTTCCAATAATATGTATTAGTGTTTTGTTCTCTTGAAAGGAAAGTTTGACATCTTTGGAAGAAAGATCTTGAAGATGGAAGTCTACAAATTGGGAAAGACTATTGAGAACTAGAAGATTTAAATACACCTTGCACTACATAGCACACAATATCAAGAAGAATACACCAAAAGATTGTTTGAAGAAAAGAACTCCAAAGAATTTGATGCAACAATTACAGACCTGATGGTAAATAATTATTCCCTAAATGAAGAAGTTGGGAATCTAAAAAGGGATCAAGAATCTCAAATAATAATGTTATGTGAGATATTTGAGCTAAAAAAGAAATCTAAAGAAGATAAATTCATGATTGAAGAAGACAAAGGACTACTGGCTAATAGACTTGAGGAGAAGTCTATTGAAAACAATTGTTCAGTTGTATATTTTTTTTAATGTTACACAAAATGTCATATCTTTACTAGTCAGTGTCTACCAAGCTCACTCAAGTGATGAAGATAGTCTCCTATTTCTACTAAGAATTCTAGTGTTTGGCAAGTTTAGATGACAATGTCTACTGAGTTCACTCAAGCACCAAAGAGAAGTTCATAGAAGTTCAGTGTTAACCGAGCTCACTTAGTTAATGAAGGAAAGTTGGATGGAACTAGTGTTAATTGATCTCACTTGGTTACTAAAGAAAGTTTATGAAGATGTAGTGTTAATCAAGTTCACTTGGTTAATAGAGGAAAATCATTTCAAAGTTAGTTTCTATCGAGCAGGGTTGACTAACAAAGGATTTTCTTGTTTTTGCATATTGAGTTTAATAGATTTGTCTGATGATTCTAGCTGACCAGGGAGATGAATATTAATTTTTTTAAGTTACATTAAAAATGAATTGATAATGTATATGATATAAGGTCAAGTTTAGGATTAAATGAGTGAGAATGTGTGGAAGATAAGAAGATGCTTAGAGGAAGTGAATTAGAAGCATAAATAGAATATCCTTGTTGGGCAGCAAAGATTCATCTAATTAGGAAGGATCAAGTATTCAAAACAAAATTGATATATGAAATTAGAAAATATAATTTTGCATCAACAATCAAGTTTGTTACTCTCTAACTATTGTAGTAGTGAATTAAATCTCCTACCAGATTTGGCTTAACAATTATTTGTATACCCTCTAACAAGGTGAAATTTCTAGATTGAAGTGTCTAAAGATCTCTATAAAGGCCACTCCTAACAAGGTGATTAAATCATTTAACAGGGCCACACCTAATAGTGTGTTTGTGACCTTTAACAAGGTTGGCTCCTAATAGGGCTCACTTTAGAAGAGTAAAAAGAAATAACTAGTTGCAATTGGTAGTTTTTCCAAATTAGGTTTCCATATTAAATCTTGGTGTCTCTTGTGTTCATGATATTTATTTTATGTGTATGAAACTAAGTTAATTAGGTTTAATCAAACTTAATATCTTAATATCTACATGTTTAGTATTTATTGAGTTATAATTGATATTTCAATATTGCCGAGTTACAACAAATTGTTAGTGTTAACTGAGTGCCTATGTGTTAACTAAGTCAATTTCAACAGAGTTTATATTTTGATTTGTATTGACATTGAAGGGATCTAGGATTTATTTTTGTGGTAATTAATTCACCACTCCCCTCTTAGTTACTCCTCTTATATTTCCAACAATTGGTATCAGAGCTTTTGGTGCTTGCAAAGAAGGTTTCAAGAACCTATGCTAAAGATCAAGATGTCTTATAGAAGAGAGATTCCCAAGTTGAACAAAGATAACTTCGAGGCGCGACATGAAATTATGAAGTTACATTTGGAAACTATCAATAATTTAGGTTTGAAATATTTGAATGGAAAATATAAAGATCCTAATGGAACTTTAACTGTTGAAGAAATTGTTGAAAAGAAGAACCATAACATTATGATGATTAACATTGCATCTACTCTTAATTATGCAAAATTCTATAAAGTCAAAGATTGTGAGACTACTCATGAAATGTGGGTCAAGCTAAAAGATATCTATGGAGGTGACAATAATGTGAGAAGAGACAAAGTATAAAGTGTTAGAGGTCAATTGGATCATATGAAGATAAGAGAAGATGGAAACATTGCAAAATATGTTGAAAGAATTAAAGCTAGTGTAAGTGCAATCAAAGCCTTTGGAGGGAAAATTGATGACATGATAGTTATAAGCAAGGTACTCAAAACTCTTCTTCCTATTTATGTAATTAGAGTATATGCAATTCAATAGATGAGATGTGATCCCAATAATAAAATAAATTTGGATGCTCTAGTGGGAAGGTTGACAACATTTGAGCTAGATAACTATGATAATTATGTTCCTAGTTCTAGCAATCTTAAACATTAATTTTAAGCCAAGTTTTCACTTAAGAAGAAAGCATTAAAATTCTAAAGGAAAACAATGTGAAAGTGAATAAGAAGAAAATTTAGATAGTGATCTTGAAGTCATTGAAGCCCTGCTTGCAAGAAGATATTTTAAAGGCAAAGGAAAGTACAAAAGTAAAATTCCTCTAATCTATTTTTCTTATGAAGAAATTGGTCATATTGCTACAAGGTGTCCAAATAGAGAAGGAAAAGAGTAAAAGAAGAGCAACAAGTATAAAGGAAACAAGGATTTAAAAATCTACAAGGACTACAAGGACAAAGGTAAGAAGTACTATTTCATAGCTAAAGATTCTGATAGTAGTGATAATGATGAAATGGTTTATATTGCTATAAAAGATGAATCGGATGATAAGATGGTACTTATTTATCATGTTATTAAGAATGACACATGGATCATTGATAGTGGATGTTCTCACCACATGACTGGTGGTAAAAAAAAGTGTCATTCCCAAATTTACAAGGCAAAACACAACCATTTTTTTTTGATAATAGTTACATACATTGTATGATGCATATTTCAATCATAAAATTGAGGGTGATTCTTTGAGTTGTTTTGTTCAGCATGGAGTAAAGTGGTTATAAACTCTAGGTAGCATTAGCATTTACAATCATGTATAAGTTAGGAATGGAAGAATAACTACATACTATGTATCCTTAGGATATAGTCAGTTGGATAGATAATCCAAGGTTGGTGGTAATGTAGAAGAATCCATTTTGTTAAAAAAAAAACTCCATTCTCTAAAGAAAGACAAGGGATACCTATCTATTATAAGATTTTTCATGATACCACTTGTGTAAAATTCAAGTAATGAAATAGGGGCTAGATGGTGAGATATCAATTTTGATTCCACATCATAACTTATACATAAATGTTGTGTTTATAAATGGGAAGCAAGAACCAACTCTCTATCCAATATAGGCACATAAACTTGACAATCAGAATGTGGGTATAACCATATTGTTCCAAATATTTGATTAATTTACAATATATGTTTCCTAACATCTATTTAGAAACCTTAAATTATTACTTTACCATTGTTGTCTCATTGCAAAATATGTTTTATTCTATTTTGAATGGACTCTTACATCATCATCATCATCATCATTATTTAATTTTAGCTTATTTTATTTTTATAACCATATTAATAGCCCGCTCACTATGTACTACTAACTAGGTTATTGATATCATTTACTAAGTATTTTAATTCTAAATGCTACTACATCTATATTATCATCTACTCATTATTGAACATTTATTTAATCATTTTAACATGGTATACTTTAATCTCTACCACTAACTAGACTAGCACTATCCAATAGCTAAACTAATCTTAAATTGCCACTATTTTGTTAACTTACCCTACTAAAAAAACTTACTAAGTTTTTAGGAATATAATTTTACTAACATAATATACTAATCACTATCAACTAACCTTGGTCACTTTTCCCATCCCATAATCTAACCATTTATTAAGTCAAAGGAAATTTATTAAGAGACTCAAGATTTCTAACTAAATTATTAATATCTTTTCTTTATTACTTTTGTTACATGGGACCTTTCTCTCAACATTTACTTCACTTCCAATAAAAACATGGTCATGCATGGAGGAGCATTTAGTAAAGGTGTAGTCTTTTCTTGAAGAGGTCTTATCTACATTGGTAGGAGGGAAATGATGTTGACTGCCCCACTTATATTTTTTCACCCCTTCCTTCAAGCCATTCAAATTTCTATGGTAGAGGGGACTCCTCCCATGTGTGAGGGAGAGTGGTAGTTTGGGAAGTCCAAGGGTGGTCAGCATTGGGTAAGGATCCACCTATTAATATATATATATATATATATTCTTTTGCTTGGGTCCTTTTATGAGTGGAAGGTATCATATAGGGTTTTAAGAATATTTATTTCTCTTAAAATTTATAATTTTTTTTTTTTTTTTAATGTTATTTTAGGATGATGTGACTAGAGTCTTCTTCTGGGCATGCAAATTTTCTAAGTACACTCTATGGAATTATTGCCTTTGAGTGCTAGCTATGTTCTAGTCTCACAGGCATTTTATTTAGGATATTTTAAGTCTTTTTTTTTTTGTTGTTGACCAAATTATAGTGTTAATTTTATCTTTAGTAGATTCCAAGTATATTCTATATCATTGTTTTATTGTCTTGTAATAAAAGGTGAAGTTTATTTCTATTCTCCATACAAATTTCAGAGAATTAAAGTGCATCTACAACAGGGTTTTCTCTTATGGATTTTAGACCTTGTCATAAGAGGAATTATTATTTTCCATTACAACCATGATGTCAAGAAGTTTTTTTGGTGGTAAGTTGATGTTATCCTTTGTTTATATAGTCTTAGAGATCTAATGGTGTAGGAGAACTCAAAGTTTAACACTCCAATATACAAGGCCCATTTTCAAAAGTTTCTAAGAATGAATAAAATCACATATGAAACCACTTCTCATTGAAAACAAATGAAACTCTATCTGTGCACATTTATGAACAAATGCAATACTAGACTTTTATTCATATCTCACAATCTCATAACAAGAAAACTTTACAATAACTCACTCATCCCACCTTGGGAACAAAACATTAATGCTAACTTTCTCACATGAAATTTTTACAAGGTTTAACCATGGATTGAAAACATAAATCTACATGTATACAATACATCAATCCCCTATTTGCAACATGAGTTCTAGAATGATGTATATTTCTTCATATCATAAATTCTCCTCTAGTTCCTATACTACAATTAAATACAATACCATCTTCTCTTACAATGCTAACTATATACATAGCATCCAATCTTACTTTGCACATTTTCAATGATACATAATAGTGAGTAAATCCTTTTTGCATTACAAAAAATCAATAATGGAAGATTATGTTGGAAATATTTAGAATAAGATAGGTTACTAAGAGGGGAGGGGTGAATCAGTAACTTATAAAACTTTTATATAATTCAGCATTTTAACTTTTCACCATTCATTCATCTAATCTACTACACAACTGAAAGAACAAACATTCATTGCACATGTACACAGAGATTTGGTGACCCAGAAACCTTCCAAATTGAAAGTAAAACTAGGGTGGGGATGATGCACACAAAAATTCAATACTGCAGTATAAAGTTGGTTTGTTAAGGCTTACAATGATCACTTCTAGTGATCTGCCCTGTTAGGAGCAAGTAGGACTGCTAGATCCACGTTGTTAGAGGATTTACAAATATACAGTGAAGTATGCACTCTGTTAGGAGATTTACAAAAAGACTGTTAAGTCTACCCTATTAAAGGATTTATAAACTGATTCACCTATTAGGATGAAGCAGTTGTTCTGCTTACAACTTTTTGCTAATAAGATCCTTTTTGCATTGATCACCTGATGTGATAGATATTACTTTTTTGCTCCTATGTTGACCTTGCTGTATCCCTTTTACTTTGCTGCTGATTTTTAATATCCTCTTTACATGTGAACATCAATCTCTTCCTTTATATCTTTTTCACACAAACCATATATCATACTACAAATGATATCATACATTACATATATACCATTCCATTATTTACAACTGCAAGGTCAGCCAGAACATAAGTGAACAAAACATTATTGAGTCGGCCAGATAGTAGAAAACTCGGGTTCCTCAAGCTAACTCGGTGACCTTCTGATACTTGGCATCCACTACATTACTCAGCGTTGTCATGCACTCGGTAGAAGTAGAGGCTCAGTTCATACTAGCCACACAACACTGCTTGGAACTCGGTAACCATTGGTGACTCGGTAGATATAGTGTCACTCGGTAGAAACTAACTTCTCCGTTTACCTTTCTTTGCTCGGTGAACACTGAGTTCTTCATTTACCTTGCTTTGCTCGGTGAAAACTGAGTTCTTCATTTACCTTGCTTTGCTCGGTGAACACTAAGTTCTTCATTTACCTTGCTTTGCTCAGTGAACACTGAGTCCTTTGTTTACCTTTTTCACTTGGTATCCTCTAGAATGCTCAGTGAGAATTGTTTACCTGCTGAACTTATAAGGTAGCCACTGAATGCTCGGTATATACTGTAGACTAATTGATGAGCTAGATAAGCATTTAGAATTGAATAAGTGTTTGCACTAATGAAAAATATACCATAATTGCAACAATCTCCCCCTTTGGCATTAGTGAAAAAAACACTTATGAGCCAAAACTTATGTGCAAAATGTGTCGTGCTGATTTACATATATCTCCCCCATACAATATGCACAGAGTATTTACAAATATCTCTATCTTTACACATGGCTTCCTTATTTACATATATCTCTATCTCTTCTTTGGTACTCTATCTCCCCCTTTTTGACAATAATGCCAAAGTAAACAATATGTATTTACATAGAAACACCAAAATGAGAGATAAAATCAGAATGTACCTTGAGAATAAGAGCCAACGTCTTATCCCAATTTTCTTGCAAAATTTTGCAGGTGGAGAGTGCTATTTGAATTTCAGCTGAAAGTTCAATCATGTGATCTGCAACTGAAAAATTGTTGTCATGGATCAGTGCTTTGGAGTAGGCAATGTGTTTTTGCATTGTGTCCATGATAGGAAGGATCATATTCTGAATGTCAATCAAGGTAGATCTAATCCTTGCTGCCTCGCTCAACAATTTTGCCTTCTTTTCTGACAAAAATCTGATTTGGAGATGATGGGATGAACTTGAATTGGGGTCAAATTTCAGCATTTGGGCACTGACCTTCATATCTTCATCAATTTTATTTAATTTTTCTTTGATCTCCTTGGTATACTCGATAACATCACAAAGTTTAGCAAAATGTGAAGTTACATTATTAAAAGAATTTTCAAGATTGACCAAAATTGTGGACAATTCTACCTATTTTATTGCAATGTGTTGAGCAATGTGCTCAAGCACCTTATTATCAAATTTTCTTTCATCCTTTTTAATCAATTTTTCTTGACCAGAGGTGTCCTCATTGAATTTATTTACAACCTCTTCTAACTGAATCAAAATGTGTTGAGTAGAATCTACTTCAACACCTATAGCTTTTGTAATTATATTCCTAGCATTCTCAATCATTCTGTACTCCTTATCCCTTTTAGACCTTAACTACTTCTGCGTAGCCTTCATCTCTATTAGTTGACTAGAATACTTCAATGGTACCATTTTCATAGTCAATTTTTGGAATCACTATCTCTGTATCTAAGTCAATATCTTCAGGAATTTCCTTTCCAGTGATTAGAAGTCTTAATGGTTTCTTTTGTTTGACTTCTGTGATGACTGGTTTGGCCTTAGGAATAGACACAATAGTGGAGATGGAAGGACTAGCAATGAAAATTGGGATAGGACTTGAGGATTGAGTGCCAACATGAGTATTTATTGGATAAAAAATTGGAATACTTCCCAAAAATGATGATACACTTGGTAATGCAGTATCTTAACTAACTGGATTTGAAGTAGATGCAGATAATGCTAACAAAATTGTAGAACAAGCTAGAATAAAAATTGTACAACTTACTATTACACTGACTGGTGATGATGGAGCTGAGGAGACTAGCTCGGTAGCTGAAGAAGAAGGCTGTAGCTTAATAGATGAAGTGGTAGACACTTCTATTGATGTTAACTAGAGCTGTGATGTGGTAGGTGCAGATGATAAATTTGATGTAGATGCTATCAAACCTGTTGAAGCTGACTCCAACCTTGATGATGTGACAGTTTTAGGTGGAGAGTGAGGAAGGGATGCAATAATTGCCGCTGCAATTTTTACTGGATCATCTTCCTCCTTATCTTCCTCTTCAGCTTCTTCCTTCATTCCTTCTTCCTTCTTGTCTCCTCCCATTAATGCATGCAACTCTCCTGGTGAGACTGTGATGGATGGAGTGCCATCAATATCATCACTGTCACTGCTATCATCATCCTTGATTTCCGCTGGGTCTTCACTGAGGTTATGTAGATGATAGATGTTTTTCCACATGTTTGTAGCATCATTTACAACATGCTCAATGTCTTTGATCAAAATTAAACATGTGTGGAATCTGATCATCATTTTACCTTCATGGTTTTTCATTACAATCTTTACTTTTGCTCTAGTGAGACTTGGTTGAAGATTCTTCAAGGATTGCTCATAGATGTCTTTTACCATTTAGGTAGCTAACTCCCATTTTGGTTACAATCTTTCCAATAGTTCTTTTGAGATTTGGGAGGCAGGCTGGTCCAGGGAGTATTTCCATTTACCCATCTTGCTGAGTACCAGTTCCTCTATCTGCATTTTCTCAGCATCTGTTCTAGTTTCAAATTTCAATGCCTTGAAATTTGTGATGCCTGCTCCTTCTTCCAATTGTTAATTTAAGCCTTTCCTCAAATGTGGGTGCAGGCCTGACCAGTATAGGTTCCTGCTTACCTTTTCTAGTTCTTCTTGTGAATACTGCAATAGGCTTCTTCTTAGGTTTGGTAATTATTGCCTTACCTTTCTTTTTCAGAGGTTCTTCTTCAATTTCTTGTTCTCCTTTTTCTTGTTCTCCTCCTCCTTCTTCATCATCTCCTTTGTCCTCACCTTTACCTTCTATTAGCATAAGAGGGCTAGATACAGTTTTCAATTTTGCTATCTTCCTATTGCCTTTGCTTATGGCCTATGGTAGCTTGATTTCAAGCTCAATTCCAGCCTTTGCTTCATCATAGGTTCCAAAAATTGGTTGCCTTGGGTCTACTGGCTCATTTACTAGTGCTTCTATGATGTCTCTAGCTTCATCAATATTTGCCTCATAGGGAAGAGGTTTTACCCATGCAACTCAAGGTCTGACTGCCTAGATGTACACCTTATCACAGTCAACCATGAAGCATACATCATCTCTGTAATCTTCAACTAATTTTGGTGGAATCTGAAACCTATTATTCATTCTCTCCTTGAAATCTTCAAAATAATTGTCCATAATGCTATCAAAATTTTCACCCATCTCTACTACAAAATCATTCATTTGATACAAAATTGGAATGTCTTTTCTCCATATGACAGTTCCTTTAGATGGAAAGAATTTTTGAATTTAGAAAAATAAACATATCAATAGAGAACTGAATTTACAAGGGTTATTCTTGGAAGTCCTTATAATATCCATATTTTTATTTAATTATTTCAGCAATACTTTAGATAGATCAAATTCAAGGTTTTTATTTACAATCTTGAGGGTCAAATCCACAGCTTCACAAGGTACACTATTCAATCTACTGGAACTATATAATTTATATGCAATTACATGAATGCCAAATCTTAGTTCCACATCTGATATAGTGTTGACCTTTAAATCTCTACTGTCCCACTCAGTTAGGGTTTGCTTTTGTAGCTCCTCCTGACCTAGGGTTTTGGTGGCTTTTTCTTTACTGTTTTGGCATAAAGTTATTTGCCATTACTGACAACACTCATCTTATAGTTCACACCAAGTAATACAGTTCTAACTGAGTAATACAGTTCACACTGAGTAATACAGTGTAGACCAAATGATGGCAACACAGTTCAAACTAAGCACTGGAGACACAGTTCAAACCAAGCACTGAAGACACAGTTTTAACCGAGTGAAGTAGCACTTAGTATCAACCGAGAAAAGTTACACTTAGTGTCAACTGAGTAAAGTTGCACTTAGTGTCAACCGAGTAAAGTTGTACTTAGTATTAACTGAGTGAGGAAGCACTCAGTGATGACTGAGTGAGGAAGCACTCAGTGATAATCGAGCTCAGGAGGTTATCGAAGAAGTTAGTTTCTACCGAGTGACACTATATCTACTGAGTTACCAATGGTTATCGAGTTCCAAGCAATGTTGTATGACTAGTATGAACTGAGCCCCTACCTCTATCGAGTGCATGATGATGCCGAGTAACATAGTGGATGCCGCATATCAAAAGGTCATCAATTCTGTCTGAAGAACCTGAGTTTATTTTACCATTTGGCCGACTTAGTTATATTTTGTTTACTTGTGTTTGGCCAAACTTGCATGAATAATTATTAGAATGGTATATATATATGTAATGTATTATAGACATTTAAGTGATATAGATATTCAAGAAGACATACAAGATATTTGGATGATAGTGCGAATCTATCAGCAGAAAAGAATACTCAGCAAGGTCTACTAGGAGCAGAAATGATTTCATCAGCAGAAATGATTTCATCAATCACAGAAGGTGATCTGCAATAAAGAACTTAGTCAAGTTGTAAGTTAATCTGTTGGTTCATCCTAATAGGTGAATCATTTTTGTAAATCCTTTAACAGGGTAGACTTAACCATCTTTATTAAAATCTCCTAATAGAGTGCATACTTATAAAGTATGTTTGTAAATCCTCTAACAAGGTGGATCTAGCAATCCTCTGTGCTCCTAACAGGGCAGATCACCAGAAGTGATCATTGTAAGCCTTAACTAGCCAACTTCATACTGCAGTAACGAAGCTTTGTAGGTATCATGCCCACCCCAATTTTACTTTCTATTTTTGGAAGGTTTTTGGGTCACCAAATCTCTATGCATATATGGTTTAAATGTTTAATAGTTTTTATGCAGCAGGACAGATAAGTAAATATTGTGTATGGTTGACTTAAAAAGTTTTATTGTTACTGATTCACCCCTCCCCTCTCAGTAACCTATTATATATTGAATATTTCCAACAATTGGTATTAGAGCTTTTTTGGTTCTTAGAACAGAGTTTGACAGCTTGAGCAAAGATCTAGGTTATGGAGATATTCAGATTGGAGAAAGTGATTGAAAATGAAAAGCTAGATCTAGAAATGGCCATGGTTCAACTCAAAGAAGCAAAGGAGCATCTTTCTCAATCCCTAAAAAGAAGAAAGGAACTTGCAAGACAAATGAATGACCATCACTATGTTGAAGAAAAGATTGAAGATTTGTTACCATCAAGTAGTTCAGAAGAAGCTGACAAGGCAATCAAAGAACTTCTAGAAAAGAATGGATCTTTGCAAGAAGAGGTAAGAAAGCTCAAAAGAGAACAAGAAGTCCAATCCATCAAGTTATGTGAAGTTTTGGAATAGAGAAACAAAGCAAATGAAGACTTAGAGGTAAGGAATAATCTATCCCTTCAGCATGAAAATCTTATAGGACAACTATCTAATGCAAATGAAGAAATTATGATTCTAAGATCTGAGAATGAAAGTTTGAGAAATGATTTAATCACTGAAATACAAATCAATGTAAGTTTGCATAGTGATCTGAGAACTGATAGACAAATCAATGAAAGCTTGGAAAATGACCTAATCTCTGAAAGGCAAGTCAATGAAAGAACGATGAAATCCCAAGCAGATATGAATAAATTGAATTTGCAAAATGAGCAGAATCTTCATAGAAAAAAAGGTAAAGCTGGTCTTGGATACAATGAAGAAGGTGAATCTTCAAAAAAAAGTACCCAAAAGAATCAAAAACCTATTTGCAATCACTATGGAAAGTTAGGTCATACATCAAACAAATGCTGGAGCAATGGAAAAGCAAAATTCAATGGTAAATGTTTCAATTGCAATCAACATGGTCACAAAGAAAATGAGTGCAAAGAAAAACCAAAATTTGAAGGCAACTATCACAAATGAAATAAACATGGTCACAAGGAATTCCAATGCAGATCCAAATCATTCAATCCAACTAAACAACTTGTCAAAGCCTTATTTGGATGGGACTACAACACTTGGTGCAGATGTCACTATTGTGGAGAATATGGACATACTAGCATAAATTGTGCAAGACATCACCTAAGGAAGAAGGACACTACTGTAAGGTGCTATACATGTACATAACTTGATCATATAGCTAGAAATTGTATGAATATAGAAAGAATTGAAGATGAAAAGAAAATCAAAGCAGACAACATCCAGAAGCAAATGAAGCAACAATGGATTCCTAAATCTACTGAACAAGATAAGTCAAGCAATGGCAATGTCACTCAAGAAATGAGTGACTCCATCATTTCCAATTTATATTCATAAAAGAAAATATGGAACTGCATCCTTCAAGAATCATCCTAAGCAGTTCCAAAGGAAGAAAAATGATCAGATTAGTATGCAGATACACTTTGATCCCAAATAGGTTCAAGACTCAACCGAGTTCGGTCGGGTGCAACAAAGTTTCACTCACCAAGTTGTATCTACCGAGCGAGGTCGGTTCATGACCTTACCGAGTTAGGTCGGTACATCAATATTTTGTTTTGATCACCGAGTTGATAGTATCTACCAAGCAAGTGGAGGACAACCTGTCATTTCATCTACCATCGTACCAAGCATTTATGACAAATGTTTCCTCAAAAAGGGCAAAATTTGATCTCATTCTTCACTACAAACTTTGAGCTAAGTTATCTTCTGCGATTCCAGAGAAAGCTTAAAGCAATTTCGAGCAAATTTTTTTTAGGAGCAAAGAATCTATTTAGAATTTCTCTTCACCTACCAAGAAACAATGGCATTCGGTAACAACAGCTCCAAGGCAAAGAGAGGCTCAGAAATGCTAGTTAAAGGTGTGGAATGGAAGGCACCAAACTTCAAATTGGCACCAACAATTGTAGAATCACTTGACCCTAATGGTGCTCAGTCTCAAATTCCTCCAAAGGTACTCCTTATAAATGAAATTCACTCTCATTTCAAATGTTCCATTCAAGAGCTTGGAAACCTAGAAATTGATAATGCCCTAGGTGAAATGAGCGTAGATGGGAATTTGAAACCCGAGCATAAACACCTTGAAACAAAAGGGTTAACCCACATTTCACATTTGCCAAGAAATTTTCAAATTAAATGGGTTAGGTATGTACTCAGACAAGTTCACAACGGGCAATTGTGGTTAGAGAAACCAATGCTTATCACAAAGAAAATGATTAACAAAATTACTGGCCTTCCCATATTGAGGAAAGCTAAGACTACCAAAACCCTAGGTCGGGAAGAATTGCAAAGGCTAACCCAAGTAGAATGGGATGGTAGAGGACTTAAGCTCAGTATAGTAACTGACGCTGAATTAAGATTTGGTATTCACGTCATTGCTCATAAAATTTATAGTGCCAGCCGTCCAAACAGTGTACCTTGCAAAATAGTAGATTTAGCATATAAGATAGTAAAGAAGGATGTTGAGTTTGATCTATCTAAATTGCTTTTTTCTCAATTTAATAAAAATATGGAAAGCATAAGGACTTCAAAGAACAATTCCTATAAATTCGGTTCACTTTTGATCTATCTATTTTTCTATATTCAAAAGTCTTTTCCATCAAAAGGATTAGTAGTATGGAGAAAGGATATTCCCGTTCTCTATCAAATAAATGAGTTTATTGCAGAGTTAGGAGAAAATTTTGACAGTTTTTTGGATAATTACTTTGAAGATTTTAAGGAAAGAATGAACAATAGGTTCTGGATTCCACCAAAACTAGTTGAGGAATATAAAGAAGATGTATGCTTTATGGTAGATTGTGACAGAGTATACTTACAGGCAGTTAGGCCCCGAATTGCATGGGTGAAACCTCTTCCTTATGAGGTTAATATTGATGAAACCAAAGACATCATAGAAGCACTAGTGAATGAACCAGTAGACCCAAAGCAACCAGTCTTTGGAACTTATGATGAAGCTAAAGCTAGAATTGAGCTTTCAATCAAAATCCCTTAGGTCATTAGGAAAGGAAAGAGGAAGATTGCAAAGCTAAAAATAGAACTTGGTCCTCTGATGATTACTGAAGGGAAAGGAGAAGATGATGAAGAAGAAGAGGAAACCGAGTCAGAAAAAGAAGAGGAGCCTCAACGGAAGAAAGGTAAGGTGATTATCACCAAACCTAAAAAGCAAACTACTGCAGTCTTCTCCAATAGAACAAGACAGGGGAAGAAGGAACCTGTATTTGTGAAGCCTCCAATCACATTTGAGGCAAGGTTGAAGCAATTAGAAGAAGGTACTAGCTTCAAAAACTTCAAAGCATTGAAGTTTGAGACAAGAATAGAATAGGAGAAAATGCAGATTGAAGAATTGGTATTGAATAAAATGGTAAGATGGAAATAATCTCCTAAAGAGATTTCTTCTCAGATCCCTACAGAACTATTGGAGAGGTTCCAACCAAGATAGGAAATTGCAACCAAAACTGTCAAAGATATCTTTGAGCAAACCCTAAAAAATCTCCTACTGAGTCTTACTGATGCAAAAGTAAAGAAATCACTGAAAGATCATGAAGGTAATATGATGATTAGATTCCACACTTGCTTGATATTAATCAAACAAATTGAGCATGTTGTCAATGATGCAACAAACATGTGGAAACATGTCTATCATCTACATAAACCCAGTGAGGATATTGTTGAAATCAAGGACAATGATAGTAGTGATGATGATATTGAAGATATTCCAGGGGATCTGCATTCAATGATGATAATGTTGAGGAAGAATTCAAGGAAGATGAAATGGAGGAAGAAAACAAGGAAGATGAAATGGAGGAAGAAGAAGCTGATCAAGCTAAGGAGGAAGATGATCTTGTAAAAATTGTAGCCAAATTCATTGCATCTCTTCCTCACTCTCCATCTAAAGTAGCTACATCAACTGTAGAGATAGCCTCTACTAGTGAGATTGTGTGCACAATAGCTTCATCAATTGCTCAATCTTCACCTGTCTCCTCTCAGCTCCAGGCACCATCTATGCAAGTGTCTACCACTTCATTAACTAAGCTGCAGCCATCTTCATTGGCCGAGGCATCATTAGCTACAGTAGTAAGTTCATCAGGCATATCAACTTCTACTGCAGAGTGTTCAATAAGTGTACCCACTAGTACTTTAATTTTGAAAACTTCATCTGCTCCAATTTTTGCATCTATTAGTTCTCCCATACCAACCTGTACATCAGTCTTGGGATGAACATCAATTTTTGATATTGTTAGCACTTCTCTCAGTTTTCTTCTAGCTAGTCCTATTTCAGTTTTATCATCCAGTCTAGCCTCATCAACTATTGTTTTAGTCTCAAAGGGAAAAGGTGAAGTCACTGCAGGAAAAGCAAAAAGATACATGATTTCCAGCAAGGCAGTGGATGAGGAAATAGACTTGGATAAGGACATTATCATTCCTAAGATAGATTTGGATAATGCATCAGTTGATGAAATGAGAATGGTTAGTCAGCTATTAGATCAGAAGGCAAGGCAAAAACAATTGAGGCATGAGAGAGACCAGGAATATAGTATTATTGAAAGTGCTAAGAATATTCTAACAGAGGCTATAGGTGTTGAAGTAGATTCTAGTCAACACATTTTGAATCAGTTAGAAGAGGCTGTATATAAATTCAATGAGGATACCTTTGGCCAAGAAAAATTGATTGAAAAAGCAGAGAAGAAATTTGACAATAAGGTGCTTGAGCACATTGCTCAGCATATTGCATTAAAACAGGTAGAACTGTCTACAATTTTGAGTAATTTTGAACATTCTTTTAATAATGTAACTTCACTTTTTGGAAAAATGTGTGATGTTACCGAGTATACTAAGGAAATCAAAGAAAAGTTGAATAAAATTAATGAGGATATGAAGGTCAGTGCACAAATGTTGCAGCTTGACCATAGTTCAAGTTCATCCCATCATCCCAGAATAAGATTTTTGTCAAAAAAATAGGCAAAATTGTTGAGAGAGGAAGCAATGATTAGGTGTACCTTGATTGGCATCCAAAATATGATCCTTCCTATCATGGACACAATGTAGAAGCATATTGCCCATTCCAAAACATTGATTCATGACAAAAACTTCTCAATTGCAGATCATATGATTGAACTCTCTGCAGAAGTTCAAATAGCACTCGTCACTAGCAAACTTTTGCAAGAAAATTGGGATAAGACATTGGCTCTTATTCTCAAGGTACATTCTGAGTTTATCTCTCATTTTGGACTCTCTGTGTAAATATGTATTGTTTAATTTGGCATTATTGTCAAAAAGGGGGAGATAGCACACTTCCATGAGATAATTGTGAAAGAGATATGTGTAATAACTTGTAAATACTATGCATATTGTATGGGGGAGATTCCATGAGATAATTGTGAAAGAGATATGTGTAATAACTTGTAAATACTGTGCATATTGTATGGGGGAGATACAGGTAAGAAAGATATGTGTAATAAGACTTGCAAAGATCAATTTTGAAAATTTAGAACTGTATGTCTATTTTTGCACATAATTATTTTTGTCACTAATGCCAAAAGGGGAGATTGTTGGTATAAAGTTATTTGCCATTAGTGACAACACTCATCTTACAGTTCACACCGAGTAATATAGTTCTAACCAAGTAATACAGTTCACACTGAGTAATACAGTGCAGACCGAATGATGGTAACACAGTTCAAACCAAGCACTGGCAATACAGTTCAAACCGAGCACAGGAGACACAGTTCAAACCAAGCACTGAAGACACAATATAACCGAGTGAAGTAGCACTTAGTGTCAACCGAGTAAAGTTGCACTTAGTGTCAACCGAGTAAAGTTGCACTTAGTGTCAACTGATTAAAGTTGCACTTATATTAACCGAGTGAGGAAGCACTCAGTGATGACTGAGTGAGGAAGCACTTAGTGATAACCGAGCTCAGGATATTATCGAAGAAGTTAGTTTCTACCGAGTGACACGATATCTACCGAGTCACCAATGGTTACCGAGTTCTAGGCAACGTTGTATGACTAGTATGAACTGAGGCCCTACCTCTACCGAGTGCATGATGATGCCGAGTAACATAGTGGATGCCGCGTATCAGAAGGTCATCAAGTCTGTCTGAAGAACCCAAGTTTATTTTACCATTTTGTCGACTCAATTATATTTTGTTTAATTGTGTTTGGCCAACCTTGCATGAATAATTATTGGAATGGTATATATATATATATATGTAATGTATTATAGACATTTAAGTGATATAGATATTCAAGAAGACATACAAGATATCTATATGATAGTGCAAATTCATCAGTAGAAAAGAATACTCAGCAAGGTCTACCAGGAGCATAAATGATTTCATCAATCACAGAAGGTGATCTACTATAAAGAACTTAGTCAAGTTGTAAGTTGATTTGTTGGTTCATCCTAACATGTGAATCATTTTTGCAAATCCTTTAACAAGGTAGACTTAACCATCTTTATTCAAATCTCCTAACAGAGTGCATACTTATAAAGTATGCTTGTAAATCCTCTAACAAGGTGGATCTAGCAATCCTCTATGCTCCTAATAGGGAAGATCACCAGAAGTGATCATTGTAAGCCTTAACCGGCCAACTTCATACTGCAGTAACGAAGCTTTATGGGTATCATCCCCACCCCAGTTTTACTTTCTATTTTTGGAAGGTTTCTGGGTCACATAATCTCTGTGCATATATGGTTTAAATGTTTAATAGTTTTTATGCAGCAGGATAGGTAAGTAAATGTTGTGTATGGTTGACTTAAAAAGTTTTATTGTTACTGATTCACCCCTCCCCTCTCAGTAACCTATTATATCTTGAATATTTCCAACATACTGAGCATAGGGAGACCCATGATTTTGTGAATCATCTTCTTTGTGATTAGCACTGGCTGCTCTAACCATAATTGTCCATTATGCACCTAACTCAAGATATACCTAATCCATTTGGTTTGGAAGTTTCTAGGCATATGCGAGATATGAGTCAAGCCTTTGGTTTCAAGATGCTTGAACTCAGGTTTCAGAGAGCCATCTACACTCATTTCACCTAGAGCATTGTCCATCTCTAGGTTTTTGATTTCTTGAATAGAACATTTGAAATGAGTATGAATATCATTGATAAGAAGTACCTTAGGTGGTATTTGTGATTGAGCTCCAGTTGGGTCGAGTGATTTTGCAATGGCTGAAACAATCTTGAAGTTGGGCGCTTTCCATTCTATACCCTTTATCAACATTTATGAACCTCTTTTTGCCTTGGTGCTACTGGTGCTTGCGGATACAATAGCTGCTCGATAAGTATAAGAAAATCTTGAAAAAATTCTTCGCTTGAAAATCGCTTGAAATCACTTGGAATTTTTTCTGGATTCACTAGAGATCTTTTAGCTCTAAGTATTCTTAAGTCATGGTGAAAAATGAAATTGAATTCTACCTTTTTGATGGAAATACTGTCATTAATGCTCACTATTAAGGTAGACGAGATGACATAGTGCTTTCTAGTCTATCATGGATTTACTCAGTACAACCTTGAAACTCAGTGGTCAAACAAAATCTTTGATACTCCTGACCTAGCTCGATAAGGTCTTTAACCAACCTTGCTCAATAGATGCAACATGGTGAATGATAACTTTTCTTTGGTCCTTGAATCTAAAATATTGATTTGATCATTTGCACGTTTTCACTCTGGAACTGCTTGAGATATGGCTTCATGATGCAGTTCTTGATTCTTCTTAAATCTAATTGGAAATGTGGAGTCACCCATTTCTTGAGTGACATGACCATCATTTGAACTATCTTGCTTGGTAGATTTAGGAATCCACTATTGTCTCATCTGCTTCCAAATTTTATCAGCTTTAGCTTTCTTTTCATCTTCAATTCTTCCAGTATTCATGTAATTCTTGGCTATATGACCAAGTTCAGTACATGTGTAAAATCTTATGGTTGTATCATTTTTTCTTAGGTGATGTCTTGCACAGTTTATCCCAATGTGTCCATATTCTCCACAATAGTGACACCTACACCAAGTATTGTAGTCCCAACCAAATATTGCTTTGATAATTTGATCTACTAGATTGAATGTTTTCGATTAACATTCAGATGCCTTGTGACCTTGTTTCTTGCATTTGTGACATTTGCCTTCAAATTGTGGTTTCTCTTTGCATTCATTAGCTTTGTGACCATGCTGATTGCAGTTGAAGCATTTGCCATTGAATTTTCCTTTTCCATTACTCCAACATTTGTTTTATGTATGACCTATCTTTCCATAGTAATTGCAAGTGGGTCTTTGATTCCTTTGGGAACCTTGTTTGGAGGATTCACCTTCTTCCTTATATCCAAGACCGGCTTTACCTTTTTGTCTATGAAAGTTTTGCTCACTTTGCTGATTTAATTGAGTCATGTCTGCTTTAGTTTTCATCATTCTCTCATTGATTTTATTTTTAGTGATCAAGTCATTTTCCAAGCTTTCATTGATTTGTCTTTAAGATCTTAGATCACTTTGTAAGCTTGCATTGATTTGTCTTTCAGTGATTAAATCATTTTTCAAACTTTCATTCTTAGATCTTAGATTCATAATTTCTTCATTTGCATTAGATAGTTGACCTACAAGATTTTCATGCTGAAGGAATTGATTATTTCTTACCTCTAAGTCTTCATTTTCCTTGTTTCTCTATTCCAAAACTTCACATAGCCTTCTTGATTGGATTTCTTGTTCTCTTTTAAGCTTCCTTACTTCTTCCTGCAAAGAACGATTCTTTGCTAGGAGTTCCTTGATTGCTTCATTAGCTTCATTTGAAGTGCTTGATGCTAAAAGGTCTTCAATCTTTTCTTCAACATACTGATGATCATTAATTTGTCTTGCAAGTTCCTTCCTTCTTTTTAGAGATTGAGAAAGATGCTCCTTTGATTCTTTGAGTTGAGCCATGGCCATTTCCAGATCTAGCTTTTCATTTTCAATAGTTTTGTCAAGTCTAAATATCTCCATTGTCCTTGATCTTTGCTCAACTTGTCAAACTTTATCCTAAGAACCACAAAGCTTTGATACCAATTGTTGGAAATATTCAAGATAAGATAGGTTACTGAGAGGGGAGGGGTGAATCGGTAACTTATAAAACTTTTATATAATTCAACATTTTAATTTTCACCATTCATTCATCTAATCTACTGCATAACTGAAAGAACAAACATTCATTGCACATGTACACAGAGATTTGGTGACCTATAAACCTTCCAAATAGAAAGTAAAACTAGGGTGGGGATGATGCCCACAAAACTTCAATACTGCAGTATAAAGTTGGCCTGTTAAGGCTTACAATGATCACTTCTGGTGATTTTCCCTATTAGGAGCAAGTAGGACTGCTAGATCCACCTTGTTAGAGGATTTACAAACATATAGTGAAGTATGCACTCTGTTAGGAGATTCGCAAAAGGATTGTTAAGTCTACCTTGTTAAAGGATTTATAAACTGATTCACTTGTTAGGATGAAGTAGTGGTTCTGCTTACAACTGTTTGCTAATAAGATCCTTTTTGCATTGATCACCTGATGTGATAGATATAACTTTTCTGCTCCTATGTTGACCTTGCTATATCCCTTTTACTTTGCTGCTGATTTTTAATATCCTCTTTACGTGCAAAAATCAATCTCCTCCTTTATATCTTTTTCACACACACCATATATCATACTACAAATGATATCATACATTACATATATACCATTCCATTATTTACAACTGCAAGGTCAGCCAAAACATAAGTGAACAAAACATTACTGAGTCAGCCAGATAGTAGAAAACTTGGGTTCCTCAAGCTGACTTGGTGACCTTCTGATACTCAGCATCCACTACATTACTCGGCATCATCATGCACTTGGTAGAAGTAGAGGCTCGATTCATACTAGCCACACAACACTACTTGGAACTCGGTAACCATTGGCGACTCAGTAGATATAGTGTCACTCGGTAGAAACTAACTTCTTCATTTACCTTGCTTTGCTCAGTGAACACTGAGTTCTTCATTTACCTTGCTTTGCTCAGTGAACATTGAGTTCTTCATTTACCTTGCTTTGCTTGGTGAACATTGAGTTCTTCGTTTACCTTGCTTTGCTCAGTGAACACTGAGTCCTTTGTTTACTTTTTTTACTTGGTATCCTCTAGAATGCTTGTTGAGAACTATTTAGCTACTGAACTTATAAGGTAACCACTGAATGCTCAGTATACACTATAGACTAAGTGATGAGCTAGATAAGCATTCAGAATTGAATAAGTGCTTGCACTAATGACAAATATACCATAATTCGAATAGATTAATACCACAACACATTATGAGATGACATGGAAAGGATTGATCTCTTCACAAAACACTTGGTTCTTCAACATTGCCAAGGGTGAAACCCTAAGCTATTCATAGGTTCTATACTCTCAAAACCTGCCAATCAACACAAAACTTGGAACCATGGAGGCTTACCTCCCATCCTAGGCTTCTATGAAGCCACCCACTGAGTAGGGGAAACAAGATTCAAATGGGCTACACTCAAGCATCACTATTGCATGCAAAAAAGCATCACAATACATAAAAAATCCCATCAAGTTTTAACACAATTATTCACCAATGGAATCATGAATACAGTGGGTGAAGGTGGGCCCTCCAAAGAGGAGAATTCCATATACATATAAACACATATTTATTTGCAATTGCACAATGCCTCTTCAAGGCTTTCAAATTACATCCTCCTTGTCACATCAAGAAACTTATACCTCCATAACATAAATTCCTCTTCAAGGTTATCAACAAGGCATATGGCTTCAATGGAACCCATACTCCATGAACAACCAAGACCTCTCCAAGAGGAGAATCTCTCAACTTCAATGTTGAGGCCAACTAACCCCTTAACCCAAGGCTTCTCTTCCCTTCCAATGGTGAGTGAAGCCTTCACACCCATGACCAAATTCAACACTCAAACAAAACAAGGAGATCAAGGGAAAAAACCAAGAAAATGCATGAACACAATGCAAAACCACAACACAACACAAGGATTACAATACAATTCATGATCCCTTAACAACATTCCATACTTGCATATTCATTATGTAATGCTAAAAAAAATGGTCATGTTTTGAGCACCAACTTTGGTCCGAGCTAATGACAATGCTAGTTGATGAAGAGCTCGCTTAGCCTCCCTTCAAAACCTTAACTATCTCTAAACTTGGAGAGTGGGTGAACACCCCACTAGTTTTTCCCAAGACTCTCTAAAAAGTCTTTTCCACTAACTATTTTTGCAAAAAAACCAAGCCACTTCCTCTTACAAACTTATCTCCCCCCAAGTTTTCTATTTTTGACTTAGTGGAAACATGGGAAAGAGCTCATGTGACAAGGCCATTTTCGAATTTATGGAAGGAGGCATTGGTAAAGGGCCCCCCTAGGCTGTG
This sequence comes from Cupressus sempervirens, assembly GCA_028749045.1. Classification (NCBI taxonomy): domain Eukaryota; kingdom Viridiplantae; phylum Streptophyta; class Pinopsida; order Cupressales; family Cupressaceae; genus Cupressus; species Cupressus sempervirens. The sequence continues at coordinate 562,840,501 of CM053788.1, read as the reverse complement.
TAGTCACTATCATGGTCAAAATTAGGTCACTAACATGTTATACTATCATATGGGTAGCTTATTTTAACAAAATAGACAATTTGGGACCACCTAATGACCCTTCAAAACCCTAGTCAAGTCTAAACTCTAAATTCCTTTGATTGTGATCCATCCTTCCCCTTGTCAAGTGGGTTTACTTAGTCATTAACAAGGTGATTAGTTTAAAGGTAAAATGCTACCATGACCAACCCTAGGTGGCATGTCATTAACACAAAAAAACCTACAAGTGTTAACTGACATACTAAAGCACATTACACATCATCATGACAAGTCTCTAATGCATTTTGATATTAAAAATTTCACACACAAGCAAGCTTACATTTACAAAATAAAATACATCACAATGAGGCTTTTGAATCTTCCAAAGATTCACCTTGGCTGAACTGTGTTCATATAGGTTTGGACCTTGTTACCCCAATAATTTCCATGGTTCCACTTCTTGCACACTAAATTTGAGTATTAATAGTCCAAGGAGGTCATATAAAACACATACCATAAATGCATATAAATTCAAATGTTACATAATCCATATTAACATGATTCAATTAAATTCCTTTTCTTTATCATTTCAAATAAAACATTCAAAACATTATAATATCAAAATCTATGAATCACATTTAATCATAAATCATCATAATCAATTTAACATTTCCCATCACATCATAATCCATTTCCTATGAAAATGACAAAATGTTGAATCTATACTGCTAAATCAACCAACACGAAAATTAGTTCCAATTACATACCTTAGATCAAAACCACCCAAATGTAATCATCACAACTAGTATACTTGATTCAATTAAATATAGTTTGATTACTAACACTATCTCGTTATCATTATAAGATATTACATGATAAGGCATATTTCTCTAAAATCACTAATGTTAGGAAATCAAGATGTTTTTATAATCATGTCCGAATAGGTTCAAAATCAGTCATAAGGTAGACCCATTATATCTATTAGTCAATATATTATATTTTCATCTTAATCATCACTTGCTACAGCCTATCCACCTAATACTACTCGTATAAAAATTGACTTATTATCATGTCGAGCTCTACTAAGTAGGCCTTTATAAAAATTGATAACAAATTTTTCTATAATTATTATTACTACTCACAAGGGTAGGTGTTAATTTATATTTTCACAATAGCCACCTAAAACAACTATCCTAACAGGTCATAACATACTATGAATCCATCAGCATAGTCTATAAGTTATAACATCTCGAATCTTTATTCCATAAGGTCTTAGCTTACCAACTTGATAAAATTTTGAATATGATACTTATGACTGCAATGCATATCAGTCTTAATAAGATCTTAGGTCCAACATTAATAATAAGGATGATAATCATGACATACCTAAATCCTGGAACCTATTTATCATAATCCTAGAATAAGGTGTATGGTAATGACCTATAATTCACATACCATGCATGAGAGATACAGACATGACATCTCACCTCCTTACACTTCCTAGTTCTGTGTTATCTAGGGTTTATAATATGGTATTGGGGAAGGGTCCTTACACAAAGTTTAAACATATGGAACACTATGATGGTGGGAGTGTCAAATTTGGAAATAATGAAACTTGTTGTATAAAAGGAAAAGGTTTTATTTCTCTAGCCAATAAATTGAGATGTGATAATTTCTACTGGGTTGAAGGACTAAAGCATAATCTACTATGGAATAGCTAAAAAACATTGTATTCAAGGTGGATTTCATGAATGGGAAGGCCAAGTTTTTAGGTGGAAAAGAAAATCTAGTTGAGTCTGGTAATCAAACAATAAGTTATCTATTCTACCTAGATCTAAGTGAAAGTTCATGTTTCATTGCTAAAGTAGAAGAAAGTTGGTTATGGAAAAAATGGCCGTGTCATGTAGATTTTGATAACTTGATCAAGATAATAAAGAACAAAAGATTGATAGGTATTCCTAGTCTGAAGAAACCTGATATGGGCATGTGCAAAAAATATTAAATTGGAAAGATGGGAAAGACAAGTTTTGAAAGCAAGAACTATCATTTTGAAGAACACTTAGAGTTGATTCACACAAAACTTTGTGGACCTATTGGCATAGAAGGATATAGTGGAGATAAGCATCTCATTTTATTTGTTGATGATTATTATAGAATGATGACAATAATGTAGTTGAAAGATAAGTTTGAAGCTTTTTAAAAGTTCAAATAAAATCTGGCTAGAGTTGAGAAAGAAACATGAAAGAAATTAAAATGTTTAAGGTCAAACAGAGGAGGTGAATTCATTTATAATTAATTCAATGAATTTTTCATTGAAAGAGAAATCAAAAGACAAGTATCAATCCCTGGCACACCTTAGCAGAATGGTATAGCATAAAGAAGGAACATATCTATCATGGATTGTGCAAGAACCTTGATGATAGAAAAGAATGTTGCAATCAAATACTAGAAGGAAGTAGTCATTATAGTAGTGCATACCTTGAATAGAGTACAACTAAAGAAAGACTCAAATTAGACTTCTTATGAACTATGGTATGGCTATAAATCCAATGTAATTTACTTGAAAGTATTTGGTAAAAAATGTTATATTTGTTAAATTTGATGTCAAGAGTGATGAAGAAATATTCCTAGGATACTCCAATAGAAGTAAATAATACAAATGTTTGAATCTAACTACTCATAAGATGATAGAAAGTGTACATGTGAAGATTGATGAGTTTGTAGAAAATAGTGAAGATGAAAGAAACAAAGAACGTGAAGACTACAAAAAGTTTGTGTACTTTGAACATGATACGTTGCCTAATTCAATTGGAAGTCAAGAGACTTCACCTCTCGAGTCGCCAAAATCTCCTAAAGCACCTAAGTTGCAACCAGTGCAAGCTAAGTCATAGTTTAAAGGACCCAAGTCATAGTTAGAAGTAATCAAGTTGCAACCAGTGCAACATGAGTAAGAGTCTGAAGGACCCGAGTCAAAGATAGTGGAACTTTAGAATGATATAGAAAATTTGAGGCCTCACTCGATCTACCTTAGCATAGATAACATATTTGCATTATAGTACTTCTAATTCTATGTTTTGATTTCTTTTGAGACTATAGAGTTTTGTCATCTTGATATCTACATTTTGATGATCCACCCTTATGTCTACACATTAGGACCTAATCAATATATTTAATGATTTTATTCCATGTTCTAAATTATTAGCATTTCTTTAATAGAAATTGAATTGCAGAAATTCTTGTAATGTAAGAATGTAATGTTAAGCAAAAATTAGAGTTAAAGGATAGATTGTGTTATGCTCTAGGACCTAATCCACATGCTTAGGGACTTAATAGTCATGGATTCAACATTTTATCACTAGGATATAAAATAGATTATGAAGCTATTTTGAATATTAATTTGATCATGCTAAGTAAATTTTAATGTTGATAAGTAGAGTTGATATTATAGTATTCTGGACATTTTACATGAAAACTATTAGAAAATGTAAGTTAATTAGAATTGATGAAGTATGCAGCCCAAATGTTAAATGTAATATGCAAATTTTGATATTTTAAATGCTTTATTTGAAATGACTAAATAGGAGAAAGTTAATTTGAAATAATGAAATATGCAAGCCTAGTGTTGAATGGGATAATGATCCATTGCACATATTTACTTATTGCTTACATGATTTTCTTGGACTACTGATGCTCGAGTTTAGCGTGCAGGAATTTGATCATGGGGTTTAATGGGGAACCAAGGCTCAAACCCATGTGAAACATGACATGGCTGAGGTTGGATTTGTGGAAGGGTTCAGACCTCTTTGTAAAGTGTTTTATTTCGTAATGTGAATGGTATGAGGGTGATAGTTGAATGCATGTATTATTGGAGACAAGTCATTCTAAATGTAATATGTTGTGTTTGTGTCACTTGACACTTATTTTATCCACATGGTAATGACTTAGAATTTAGGGTTTAACATCTTTTCTGCAAATTTTTTTGGCATTTTAATGTGTGTTTCTTTAAATTTAGCTTTAAATTTTAAATGTATGATGAATAGTTTGAAAATAATTTAAATGTTGTTATTTAAATTTATATGTCAGTTTTTGGGTGCATAATTTGATACAGTAATCGACCCAGTCACTTGGAAGTTTTTCTCTACGTTTAAAGGTACCCAGGAAAAAAGTCTTAGCTACATTAGATTTCAATTTGTTTCTTCCCTTTCAAAAAAAAATCACTTATAGGATATTATATTATATAAAATCTCACTTACAGGATATTATATAAAATAATAAAATATAGGAGAGATGTGCTGAAAATTTTTATCAGTAATTAATATTCCAAATCCTGATTGGGCTATTTGAATGTTAAAGATGAGATAATTTTTTTGGGTTCCTTTCTCACTTTGAAAATGACCAGATTTCAGACATTATTTTGAAATTATTACTTAACACACTTCTCATATAATTACTCACTCTGCTAGATTCACATAAAATATTTTTAGTTCTCAAGTCATATAAAAATACTCTAAAAGAAATTTACTGTTTAGATGTGCAGATGCTAGTAACTCTTTCCTATTAGTTAAAAACTAAAATACTTTATGTTTGAAACCTTAGGATGCACAATAATCTAATGTAAACATACTTTGATAATTTTGTTTTAGACATTTTGAATATTTGACTTGTAACTAATATTGTAACCATTTCTATGAAACTCTAGGAAGCCCTGGTATTTAGTTTCTTTATTTTATAGGGTAGTTTGAAGCTTCCAAAGCTCATATTCCAAGAAAACCTTTCTAAATTCATCTTCTAATACATTGAGAAATTAGTCTCGACCCCTTGAATCGTGCTACATAATACATTGTCAAGATGTAGATTTGTGTAGGATTGCAGATGAATATATTTATATAAGTATTAAAATCTTATATGGCAACCTAGGAACGAGTGACCCCACCTATTGTCCAAGTACATGGCATACAATTTTCTTGTTAATTGCTTCTCACTATTGGTAGAATCAACTTCTACACAATTTTGAAAAAAATGTGAAATATCCTATAATGCATAATTTGCAAAGCTTAAAAAAATGAATATCTAATGTAAATGTAATTAAATATAATACATCATTATTAATAGAATGTAAAATATAAATATAATGAAATATGGTATTATAACATATATCATGAAAAATATCTTAAATGAAATGTAAAATATACCATCTACATGTTTATATTTCTAAGTTTTGAATTTATAATACAATTGAAAAATCACAACTAAATGGAAAAAAAATTATATTTCTAAAACCTTTTAGCTAATGAAAGAAAGGCAGATTTTTTTTTTTCAAAATGTTTAGTTAAAATAATTGCATCTCTACTTAAGTAAATTAAAAAAAAAATCAAATGTAAGAAAAAACCTCAAATTTGATTGGTTAAAAAAATCACTTTTAATAACAAGTTAACTTCAATGGATGCCTATAAGAGTAATATAATATGAAATTGATCAAATATTATTATATTAGTTAATCCATATTTGAATATTTTGTATCATATGTTCTTTTTGTTACAAATGAAGTATAATGATGTTAGTTTTCATGTCATATAAGATATATAATGTGAAATTACACATAACGAAATCTATGCATTCAATCTAATAATATAATCATTGTAGTAGTCATATATGGTGAAGCAATTTTTTCCCTCATATTACACACCAAAAATCAAGTAGTAAACTTATTTGATGTTTCTTTTTGAATATTTCTAGGTGTACAGTGCCATCATATTATCTATACTTATATAACATCTTCGTAGACATTCATTATCTATGAATTCGTTATTTCTCATTAGCTCCAAAATAGGTTTTACTTTCTGATTAAATTGTCCTATAAATCTATCACCTCTTGATAAAATTATGATATATTATTAAAGATATAATAGTATTAGTGTATTTTTCATGCCTGTTTTAACAAGATAGAGGGTTAGTGACCAATTAAATATTGTATAAAATGACTAGAGGATGGAAATGAAAATAAAGTTCATTCAACTAGTTATCTAGAAAAGAAAATTAGTTTTCAATGAATGATCTTGAATGGATAGCTATCAAAAATTAAAATGTCCTGATTTATGTGTTATTATGCCTCTTGGGAGACTCATTGACTTTATCAAAGGAGAAGGTTGCAATAAAATATAATGGATATAAATGTAAGTAATAGTTTCCTTGAAATGTGCTAGGGAAAAAATAATCAACTAAAATTTATAAATTTGTCCTAGGAGAGGCTACACACCTTGAGTACTGAGGTTGAGAAACTACGCCCTCAGGCCAACAGATCATTTTTTCCTATTCCAAAACAAAATTGTGTTCCAATATGGACACACTAACAACCATATACCAACCTAAGGCCTCACCAAAGTCGACCACCCAAAAAATTTTAAATCTAATAAAAAAACACTTGTTGGGTTAACCCAAAAAAATTAAATCTAATAAAAAACACTTGCTTGGTCGGCCAAGCTCAATTGGGGATATTACAGTCCCTTCCCTCAGATGGTTGCTTTTCCTCAAGGAATCTTTAACTCAGATGTTCAAAAATTTCAACCCCTTCCCAAGTAGTGTCTTCAACTAGGAGGTTCTTCCATTTCACCAAATACTCTAGAATGATCTTGTTCCTCAGTCACTTCTCCCTCGCATCAAGCACCGTCTGAGATTCAAGGATGAGTTTCCCTTCATCGTCAAGTGGCGGCCTTTGGAAGGCCTGTGATAAAGTCCATGGAAACACTTTCCCATTTCTAATTTGGAATGGGTAGGGGCTGTAATAACCTAGCTGGGAAGATGTACTGTATTTTTTTATTATTTGACATGTTGCGCATTCCCTCACATGCTGCAAAATATCTTTCTTGAGTCCCTTCCATGAAAAATGCTCCCTCATCTTCTTGTAAGTCTTGAAAAATCTAGGATGGCCTGCAAGAGGAGTGTCATGACATGCTCTAATTATCTAGCTTTTAAATTTAGACTATGGTACCAGGTAAATCCACTCTTTGTAGAAGATGAGTTCACTAACTACCTTCTATCTATCATCAACAATCTTCCCTTCCCAAACATCACTAGAAAATGAATCTTTTGCATATTTAGCTGTAATCCCTACTCTCCAATCAACAGATATATTAGTCATAGCATAAAGGTGGGGTTTTCTAGAAAGAGCATTTCTAACAACTCCTTGATGACTTTCTCAATCTCTTCCTTATATATTTATGGGTGTCAGTATGGGGTGGTGATAATGGGTTTGGCCCCTTCCTCGAGCTCTATCACATGCTAAAAGCCTCTATCAGGTGGTAGTCCTGCTGGATTTTTTTGAAAAACCTTGTTCTTTTTGTCCAAAATTTGTCAAATGTCGGTAGGGAAAACTTCTTCCTCCTTTGTTGAATGTCGATCCATGACCAAACACTCAGCTGCCCAAGATAACTCCTCTCTACATAAGAACCTCTCCATTCTTTTGATAGAAACCATGATAGACCTATTTTGTGAAAGGCCTTTGAGGACCACTACCTTTCTGTCCCATTCAAAATTAAGCTCCATTGTACGGTGATTGATCCTATATTCTCCCAATGTTTGGAGCCATTGAAATCCTATGACTACCTTGATATCACCTATGCCCACCACATAGAAGTCATCTCAAATTTTGATGCCCCCAAGTGTTAACTCCATCTTGTTCACTAGAGTGGTACAGGTAAGGATGCTTCCAGTGGCAACAACATCAAACCTTTCAAATTGTTCTATTTTCAAACGCATCCTGTGCACTATCTTAGTGCTAATAAAGTTGTGAGTAGCTCCTCCATCTATCAAAATTGTCACTCGTTGTCCTTGAAGTACTCCTCTAACTCAGAATGACTTGTATCAAGGGGCTACTGAAAGAGTTTCCAAAGTACCTCCTATGTTTTTCTCCTTCAAGTAAGCCACTATAAGTCTACCACATAGTCTTCCATAGTGCCTATATACTTGAGCCTAGTGAGCCCCTAGAAGTAGCTTTTAGGATCTTTCCTATCAAACCTTTTTGTCAATTTTTGGGTGAATTTAGTGTATGTAGTTATTTGCTTGAACCCTTGAGTAACCAAGCCGTAATGCAACCATTTGTGAGCTAAACCTTCCAAGTGAAAAATTTCAAATTTGATAGCCTCATCTTCTACCATGGGGCTGAGAGAAAAGTAGGTGTCTAATTTTTGGATCCATGCTTGTGCTAAACCTTTTTTTGTACCATCAAATGTTGGCAGTGTCAACTTGGACATCCTATTATGTAGATACCTATTGAAAAATGGTTCGTTTGACTTCTTTTTGATCCATTATTTAAGTTGTGAAACTAGATAAATGGGAGTTGTCTTATTTCTAGATCAATCTTCATATAAGCCTCCATGCTGGTGTCGAGATCTCCTTCCACAAGCCTTAGTACTTTTCCTCCATTGCTAAGGACTTTTTTGGGTATCAATGAAGGCTGTGTAGGGCATGTACCTTTGTTCTATGACTCAAAACCATTGCCTTCCATCCCATTGTTGGACACAAATCTCCACCCATGTCTTTCATAGTCCGTAGTACTGTTTGCATCAGCTGGTTATTCTACTCCTGCTCTTTGGTCATTTGGTCCTACATTTGACTTATGAAATTAAAAATTTGTTCATCCTTGTCTACCTTATTACCACTTCCTCGTATCCTTGATAAATTTGTTGTTTCCTTCTTTCGTTCTCTTTTAAGAGTGCATTGATCTCTTTGACTTAATCGCATAACATCTCCATAGGCTAATAGAGAAACTAGGCTCTGATACCACTGAAATGTGCTAGGGAAGAAACAATCAACTGAAATTAAATTATTTGAATTATTCAATTAATCATTATTATTTTACACCAATTTCCTTGATTAAATTGGAGTTAATTAATTTATTTAATTTTAAATAAATGGTTGGATCATTTTTTAAAAAATTATTTAATTAAAGGAATTTGCTACCTTTTGATTAAATAAAACCCCTCCTCACTTAATTTTATGTGCAAAAATTATTATTTTAAAAGAAATAATTAAATAAATGTCAAATAGTTTATTTTATAAGAAAAAGGATTACTTTACATTTAAATTAAATAAAAACACCCCTCATCTTATAATTTTTATGGAGTTTTACACTCCACATCTCTTAATTAAATGCTAATTGCACACACTCTTATGTGGGTCACACCTTTTCATTTAATTTTGATTTTTTCTCTAATTTGGAAATGCCTCTTGGCTTTGGTATATATATTGCATAGCTTGTGTTTGATTGTTTTGCTTGTTGCTTTGTTCATTGCGAGTGAGTGTTCAAGCATAAATGAAAGGTACAACAGAGGAAAATGCATTGCAAGGATTACTAGGTATATTGTTGGATCTCTATAACATTTGTATTTGGAACTAAAAAAAACATCTCATGTGTTTGGCTTGAGTACTTTTACATTCTTTCATAGATTCACACTTCGTTTGGTGCTCTAAAATTGGATCTAGATTTTCTTTCACGCATATATGTTTCACATAGTAATTAGGCCCTATGAACACTATTTGGGAGATCTTTAGAGATTGAGCTTCATTCACTTGCTTTACATGTGAAGCTCTTCTTGACGATGGATCCCCTTGTAGGTAGGATATTTGTCATTGTCTCACTATTCTGCTTGGGTTTGTCCTCAACATCCATTAGTACTTTCTCTTTTGAGACTAGTGGTGTTTGTTGTTGGATTTTCCAAAAAGTTAGTGAGGTGATTTCAAATTAGTGTGTCAAAGAATCTTGTTTGCTATGTTTGGGTAAGGTGAAGAGGTTAGAGGAGTATGCTTTGTTCCCTTTTGGGCACATCAAAAGCTTGGAACCCTCAAATCCAAACCAAGTCCCCATATGGTACAACTTTGGGAGTCTTCTTTGATTAGAGAGGGTTAAACTTAGTGGACATTCCCTTTATTGGGTTAACCATGTGGATGGAACCTCAAGCAGTAATAGCCATTTTTGACATGGTAGTAGCAACTGCTATGCAAATGTCCTTGTGGGGGAAATTTCCATAGGTGTAGTCTTTTTTTGGGTTTCCTGGATTTCTTTAGTATCTCTGATTGATTAAATTATTAGAATATGTCAAAATCTTGGTACACCAGGATTGGATTTCACCCACTTTAGATTGCAAAAGCTGCAAAGTTGACTATTACTAAGAAACTTAGTGCTACCAAATTTTCTTTTCTAGGACTATGTGCATGATTGAAAAATATTTAGAGAACATACAAAGTAGTGGTTCTAGGGATTAGATTCATACTATGACACTATTTTTATTCATGCACAAGGTTACTTTGTCCCTTGCCCTTTGCTTGTAGATGTTTGCTTGAAATCCTTGATTGTTGTTCTATGTGCTGATTATTATTTATAAATCTGAAATTGATTTTAGTTGGTTAAAAAAGGACAATTTATCATTCATCATTTGGTCTCTAGGGTAACCATTTTTTTGTCATTCTTGAGTTGATTTGACCATCATAGACCTAATCTTGATTTGACTATCCCATTGAGATTACATCCCATGTTAGTTATACTCAAGTTCATTCAAAATTATTATAAGCTTAAATTAATGTACATACATAACACATTTCTGGTAATCCAAGGAGTATGTTTACACTAAGATTTTCAAATGAATATAAATCTTATATTGAGTCATTGTTATTGATGGGTGTGAGGGTTTCCACAATATGTGAGAAACATTATTTGGATCTTGGTCTTACGAAGTTAATGAATAAGAGGGATACATTTTTGCTAATAAAAGATGTAATGAATGCATTAAAAAGGGTGTGTTCCCTTCAATCACAAAAAAATGAAAATGATGCCAAAAGTGTAATTTTATGGCATGTAGAGGAGAAAGACAACTTATTCTACTATAAAACACCCAATAGTGGAGAAAACATTCCATTTATCAAGGTATTCAAACACCATGGATGTGAGAGATGATGGTGAGATATTCACATAACTCTATTATAGCACTGGATTCCACTTTTTCAACAAACAAATATACTGTGAGTATACCAATGTCAACTATATTAATATATATTAATATCCAACTATACCAATGCTAACTATATTAATATTAATGTCTAACTTTTGGATCCATGCTTGTGCTAAACCTTTTTCTATACCATCAAATGTTGGTAGTGTCAACCTAGACATCCTATTCTGTAGATCCCTGTTGAAAAAATGGTTTGTTTGACTTCCTATTGATCCATTCTTTAATTTGTGAAACTAGATAAATGGGAGTTGTTGTTTTATTTTTGGATCAATCTTCATATAACCATCCATGTTGGCCTCAAGATCTCCTTTCACAAGCCTTAGTTCTTTGCCTCCATTACTAAGAACCTATTTGGGTATGAATGAAGGCTATGTAGGGTGTGTGCCTTTGTTATATGACTCAGATCCATTGCCTTTTTTCCCATTGTTGGATGTGGATCTGCCACCCATGTCTTTCATAGTCTACAGTACTATTTGCATTAGCCGATTATTTCGCTCCTACTGTTTGGTCATTTGGTCCTGCATTTGACTTATGAAATTGAAAAGTTGTTCATCCTTGTCCATCTTATTACCACTACCTCCTATCCTTGATAAATTCATTATTTCCTTCTTTCATTCTTTTTCAAGGGTGCACTAATCTCTTTGACTTAATCACATAACATCTCCACAGGCTGGCAAAGAAACTAGGCTCTGATACCATTGAATCTTATCAAAAACTCCTATTTCATATTTGAAAGTGGAAATTATAATTATTTTTTAAACTCAAATGACCTCATAATATTCCTCTAAGGTATGAGATAAATAGTTTTTAAAAGTAAATGGTCTAGTGCTTATGAATTTACTGTTGACATCTCAGTCAAGTTTTTTTATTAGTGACATACACACTTATTTATATGGTCAGTTGCTATTGTTTACTATGAATTTGTTTCCTTAGGTTCTTTTCATGTGTCAACTACCATAGAGAATAAGTTTATTGATGAGATTATTGTAGTATCCTAATCCCTTTGGATTGTCGAAAACTCTTGTATCTGTAGCAAAGAAAAAAATTGATATAAGTTGGTGGTGGAGAAAATGAGTTTATTTTTTTTCAAAGAAAAAATCTCTGAGTTTAGTGCTATAGATAAGACATAATAGGAATATAATTAGATTCATACTTTTTGTGTATCAATTAAATTTTTTTTGGCACCACCATAACGTTAGTTGATACTTATTTATAACCATAAACTTTATCAAAATTTGACCATAATCTAGTTAATTCGTAGCTCTAATCAAACCTCAATCATGACCCTAACCCACAAATTTTTATAAAGATTTAATCCTAATTCATTATTCCATTGTTCACAATTTTGGAATATTAATGAACCTTCTCCTTTTAATCAAAATATATCTGTATTTACTTTTAAATATGTACAATTATTTATATTTCTTTATGACATATAATTGAAAACTATTTAATTTAATAAATTTGAATAACTTAACTAATAAATATTATATTGAAGATAGAACTTTGAAAATTTTCAATTTGTTTTCTTATGTTATTTGAGTTAAGTGTAAGTGTTAAATTGGTCTTATGGCTATATAGTTCTATTTAGCAATATTGTTAGAAATTAATGTTTTTTAATAAATGGCATCAATTATGTATAAGATGGGGGTTGAAATTAGTAACTAAAGTTTCATTCTAATTATCTCTCTTCCCCTAATTACTCTCTAACACTCTCTCCCCTACCTAACCTCACCATATCTTCCTCTTTTAACCTCTCTCTCTCTCTCTCTCTCTCTCCCTCCCTCCCTCCCTCCCGGATATGATCCATAATCCCCCTCCCCTCTCTTGAGATACACCCACTAATCTCTCTCTAGATATGCCCCTATTACCTCTCTATCCCTCATTTCTCTATAGATACACCCTCTAATATCTCTCTCTCCCACACACACACATGCCTTTCCATTCTCCCTAGATATCTCCCCTAATCATCTTCTCTCTCTCTCTCTCTCTCTCTCTCTCTCTAGATATGCCCCATAATCTCTCTCCCTCCCTCACTATTCTCTAGATACACCACCTCATCTCTCTCTCTCTCTCTCTCTCTCTCTCTCTCTCTCTCCTTCCTCTTAGGTTACTAATTCGCATAAATGTATAGAATAAATGTATTTTTCATGCATGTTTTAACAAGATAGAGGGTTAATAATTTGCCAAATATTGTACAGAATGAGTAGGGGATTGAAATGGGAATCACTCATTCGATTAGATTTCTAAGACATTCTAGAAAAAGGAAATCTTTTTTCAATGAATGATCTTGAATGGATACCTATTGGAAATGAAAATATCTAGGAGCTTGACTTATGTGCTGCTATCCCTCTTGGGAGACTTGCTCACTTTATCAAAGGAGAAAGTATATTGCAGGATGACATAAAGACAAAATTTCTATGTAAAGCTCATAGAGAGCCCAACTTGGAAAACCCTACTAACCATAGTACCATAATGTCTTCAAGGTATCCTTAAAATTTTCCATATAATTAAGAATGTCACACACACACACACACACACAAACACACACACACACACACACACACACACACACACACACACAAAAACACACACACACACACACACACACACACACACACACACACACACACACACACACACATATTATCATGTTGACTAATATATTATTTTCTACATGTCCTTAAATATATATCATTGTGCTTTTAGGCCCAAGGATAATAGAAAAAAATTTAAAGACATTAAAAAGGTGAAAAGGATATGAAAGTTTATCCAAAAAAGGGGTTGCCAAACCCACTTTCATGTTAGAGTTATGTATGGTAGACCATAGGTTGCTATTATCATATATAACGAATTTACCCATCAATATGTTAATGGTGAATTTTATCATGGACAGAATGACCCTTCTAGAGATCCAAGGACTAGCTTTGCACCAAGACTGTCAAATGAATGTAAATCATACATTAAGTCCTTATTAATGATGAGTGTTGGAATTGATACAATTTGTGAGCAAAATTACTTAGACCATGGTCTAATAGAGATGATGAATAAGAGAGATGCTTATTTACTAAGGAAAAATGTATTAAATGCATGGAAAAGAGTACGCTCATTTTGATCACAAAATAGTGAGGATGACACAAAAACTGTTAGTTTATGGCATATAGAAGAAAAAGATAACTTCTCCTTTTACAAAACACCAAACACCATGGGAGATGTTCCATTTATTGTAGGCATCCAAACACCTTGGATGAGAGAAATAATGGTCAAGCATTTACATAACTCTATTATAGCAATGGATTCAATATTTTCAACAAACAAATATGGCATAAGCATATAGATGTTAACTATATTTATTAATTTTATTTTTACTCATTGGGTAAGTGCAAGAAGTTGGGTCTCACTTTTGGCCAAAAAGTGGAAGTGTTTTTCCTATTTTTGAATTTTTTTGTCAATTGATGTCAAAATTTGAAGTATTTAGAGATTGAATATTAAAAAACTCCATAAATAAAATTTTTAGTGTTTGGAATCTAGTTTTTGAATATGTAATTTATTTGTGCACCCATATGATAGATTATTTTTTTGGTATGGATCTTTAAAAACTACTTTTTCAAAATGCCTGTTTCAGGATCATACCATGCTTGTGTACGGACACCATAATTTGACACAAATAAATGAATTTTTACAAATCCTTTTAAAGGGAGTTACCCAATACACCTAAGATTGATGAAAATATTTTTTCTTAATTTTTTATTAAATAATTTTATTATTATTAATTATTAATTGGCTATAAAGGTAAATTTTAAAACCTCTCGTATACGGACCACATAATTTGATCAAAATCTCATTTTTTTCAAATTTTTTTTTTTTTTTAACATCAAAAGAATTGTATGTAGATTGATGACATATAAATTAATTTAAGAAAAATTATAAAATAAAAAAGTTATTAAAGTTTTAGTGAATGTCACTTTTTAACGTTTAGGAGATAGTTTTGATTAGTAAATAATGGAAAAATAGAAAATAAACTAATAACACTATAAAATTTATATTTTTAAAATCAGAATAGCAAGACCTATAATGGGTTTTTGTCTCGTCAAAAAATTCAATAGGAATGACTATAAAAAAATTATGACAATATCAGAAATTGTCGATTAAATGCCTTAGAAAAAAAAAGGAGTACAAAGGCATAGCTTGGTGGGACGAAGCCTATGCCATGCCTTTCCCCAAGGCAAAACCCCATGCAAAAGTTGGGAGCCATGCCAAATTCCTACTCATGTCTCACGAATCGGGCACCCGATTTGTAATTCAAAAATCAGGAGCTTGATATCTTTAAACCGTTATACCGACTTTTTTAAAATCGGGCACCCAATTTTTTAAAAATCGAGTACCTGATTTGTAAATGGGTACCTGAGTTTTAAAAAATTGGGTGCCCGATTTTTAAGAAATCGGGTACCCGTTTTTGATGTACCCATTGGGTCCTAAAAGCTGCCCCACCGACCCAATTTCAATGATTGAAATGATTGAACAACAATTTTGACCTGTGACACCGAATTTTGTCACGCTTATTCTATTTTCTCGTCCTCTTATACAGTTTGCAGGCTACTGATTCAAATTGAAAACTGGTGCAAACATGGGATCAAAACAATGAAGAAAGAAGAAAGAAAGAGTTCTGACAGATGAGGAGATTGCAACAAATAAAGAGAATGAAGCACAACGTCAACGAGAGAGAAGACAGAGAATTAGAGACTTGAACAATGTTTCAAAGGAGAAAGACATTGAAGATACCACGATGGATGAAGAAGTCAAAGAAGAGAACCCAATACAAGAAAATTCAGGTGCACATTCTAATTATGTGTTCAATACAGGTGTGTCTCCAAACCCTCGAATTTTCTCTCATGATGAAATTGGTGATTTTTTAGAAGCAGGTTACGATTTAAACGATTTAGGTTTTCTTCATGAGAAGCAATTGTCAAATGATCATGCACAAAACACTCCAATTAAAATGCTTGCCCCAAAAGAAATGCCAAGAAAATTTGAAAATGATATTCAAATCCCAAATAACAATGAAAATAGTAAAGTGTGAAAATTAAAATTGAATGAATGTAGACATAGAAACACCAACTATTGAACAAACATGTCATGATGATAGTAAAGTGTTTGAACATAATTTTCATATTCGTAATGATGTGTTAGATAATCTTGAGGGATTGGTTTCATGGAGACAAATTAGGACACATGTTAATAGATTGTATAGGCATTTTTTTTATAATAAGAAATTTGGGTTTCAATGTCAGCTAATGTTGCAACTAATTAAAATGTCTAAAATACGAAAAGTAATGAGAAGGTTGGGAATGTATGCGAAACCCAAGAATAAAAATGAGTCTTTAAAACAAGTTGTATCCACTGTTGCTAGTGCCTTTGATGTTATCAGAAAGAGAAGTTGGTCTAAAGATAAGAATGCAGCACGACGAGAAATAACAATAGCTTTAGTTAACAAATCAACATCTGACAAAAAATTGATTACCAACATAAGTGGATATCTTAATGTGAATCGTAAGAATTTAGAAAGAGCTGTAAAGAGAAGGGTTAACTTTGAATGTGATCCAACAAATATTTTATGGAATTCTAGTGGTAGACTCCTGAGATGTGATATGAAACTTACTAGTGAAATCAAAAGTTTGATTGAAAATTTTTGGCATGATAATACAAGAGTACCACCTAATTCAAGAGATGTTCTTAAATTGAGAATTGGGTCAAAAATACGTGATCCACATCCTAAACACCTTTTGGACATGACTCAAACTGAATTGTTTAAAAAATTTGTAGATGGTAAGGTATTAAATATTACCATTAGTCAAAGATCTTTTGAAAAGCGTAAACCATGGTATGTAAGGATTAACAAGGAAAGAATCACATGTTGTTGTAAAACTCATATTCAATTTCATTACCATTATGATGTATTTCAATTTATACGTGGTACCATGCATAGTAAAGAAATGTTGCAAGAATGTGGTATAAAAATACCACCTCAAAATATAAAAGATTTCATATCAGGTTTGTTTTGTAAGCCACCTAATGATCAATACTTTCTTTTCAATGCATGTCTTTCTAGTACATGTGATATGTGCAACAATCTTTCTTTGTTAGATGAATGTTTGCATGAAAATGCTTTGACTACTTTTGGACAACAATTAGTTGAGGTAAAAAGATTCAAAACTATTGAATATCCATTGAAGGATGGGAAGTTTGGAAGAAGGTGTGATCTATTTATAGATAAAGTTAGTTGTCATGCATTTATGGATGAGTTTAAGAGTGTGATCATACCAAAATATGTTAAACACTCTCAATATTCTAGATGGATTGATGGACAATTTCTTATATGTAAGAATACATTTCCAATTGGTACTATACTTTCAGTTGTTGACTTTGCAGAGAACAACACGCTTGCACCGCAAGAAGAGGTACAACCACAATATTACAATTCAGTGCAAGTAACAATTTATGTTCATATAGTTTATAGGCATGCACTTGATAGTACAGAGGAGGATCAAAAAATATTGAGAGTACCATTTTTATTTAAGTGATAATAAACTCCATTCATCTGAGTTTGTCCAATATTGTTTCAAGGTCTTTTATGATAATTTAAAAGAGAGACAAATTCAAATGACACAACATTGGATATGGTCAGATAATTGTACAGGACAATTCAAGAATGCTAGAATGTTCTATTGGTTGAGTATGACACAGAAGCAAACTAGGATCCAACATGTGTGGAGTTTTTTTGAGGCTGGACATGGTAAAGGAGAACATGATGGTGCTGGTGCATGTGTGAAGAGAGCCCTTAGTAAAGAGCAATTAAAATTTGAGGAAAGAGCTAAATTCAAAAATGCACATGAGATTGTCGAATGGTGTAACAAATATTTATACACGAGATCAAGTCAAAACTCTACAATCAAACGTTTCTTCTACCTAGTTGAAGAAAATAATATCCCTTCAAGATATGATTGTGATAAAATTAGTGGTTCAGCTAAATGGCATTGATTTAGGAGTTCAGATTCTAACACTTGGACTATATGGACTAGGGAGCTTGCTTTTTTTGTCAATTTTGTCTTGCAGGTGAATGGGAAGAATGTGAGAATACAAAATGAGTTGAAGATTGGCAACAAAGATCATTAGCACCTATTGACACACATTTTGAAGATGATATAGTAAATGAAGGCCAGAATGTTACTTTTGCATCAGAAGACTATGATCGTATTTCAGACCTCATAGAACCTGGTATGCACAATTTAATTAGATTTTTTTGCAATCTCATGCTTCAATTTATATAATTTTCATATGTACACAAGTGATTAAAGTGTTTCTATACTTTATCTTATCTTGTAGGACATGTTTATGCTGTTATTGCACCTAGTGATAATGATGAACAGACTGAGTATTGGCTAGCTAGATGTGTGGAACCTAAGAAAAAAATGACATGTCATCAAGTGGACGATGATGGTTTTGAGTATCCAATCAGGTCTGTTGTTGTAGCTGGCACTTGGCTATGTAGATACCTAACAAGAAGAAATGGTTTGCCAGCATTGGAAGACTACCAAACCGAAAAGAAGATTTTACACTATTCTCATTTGGTTGTGGCAACAAATATCAAATTAGAAAGGTACAAAGGGAGACCCGCTAATAAGGTATTATGGACAATTTCAATGGATGAGCATGAGACAATCATAGATGCATTGCAAAAGAGAGAGGATGCAGATGTTACAGTGGGATGACTACATTTAAATCAAACACATGTAAGTTTTTTCATTATTGTATTATTTTTATATATATGTACTTATATAATTTAATTACTTGTATGTTTGTGTTGTCAATACCAATTTAGAGAACTTAAATACATCTTATTCAGGTCTCAATTACAATTTATGCAAATTTAAGTGTTAAAGTGGATCAAACATCAACATCTTGTGCAATTTCACATAGTAAGTTCATACAAATTACACATATATATTTAAATAGTTCAGATACCTTGAAAATTAATTTATGTGTTTATTAACATGTGTGCTTTTGTTTTACATTTTTATTTTATAGGACCTCATTTGAAGAGATGCATTCAACCAATTTTATGTTTCAAATGAGTTCAGTGAACTATAAATATATCATTGACATTGTCTTACATATATTGTGAAATATGTTGTACAAAATAATTCAAAAATGAGAGTTTACTTCTATTTGAAAGTTAAAGGTATGTGCACTTGATAAATTATTATAAATTAATTGTCAATTTAAGTAATGACCTCCTATTTTATTCTATTACTTTTACATTCAAGCATGTTTAAATTAATGTTTGTTTGAAGTTTCAAATTACTATTGATTGTAATATTAAAAACAAGTGACTTGCACATGATAATTTAAAGATCATTACTCATTGTATTCATTGTATTGATTATATCTTTCATTACCAAACAACACATTAAGATCACTTACATGATGTACATTGTTAGGTATGTTATCCATACATGTGTGTCTTAAGGAGACATGGGAGTCCTAATAAGTCATTATGTCTATTATACGTTATGATAGGTATTCATATGTTTAAGTTACCACATAATATGTCTTATTAGGTGATAATGAGTCTTACATTACCAAACAACACATTAAGATCACTTATGATACATTGTTAGATACGTTACCAATACATTTTTTAATTGAGTAGGTCAATTTTATTTGTATGAATTATCTCAATGCATAAATTTGATGTGATATTTATCCAATAATGCTCTGTAGATAGTTAAAATTATTGTTCATCTTGCATATATACTTACAAAATGTGTCATATGTTCATGAATAAAATATGTTAGAATAAAGAAAATGGTTTGAATATACTTAAAACATGGTGAAACATAGTAATATATGTACTACATACACAAGCATGATAAGAAATCGTAAAAAAATAGTACATGGTCTAACATACATCATAACATGATCTATGAAGTGAAAAAATACATGGTCTAACATACAGTTTTAACTATCCTAACACAAAGTGTACATACATCATAAATTATATATATATATATATATATATATATATATATATATATATATATATATATATATATATATATATATATATATATATATATATATATATATATATATATATATATATATATATATATATATATATATATATATATATATCATAAAAACACAATCTATAGGTGCCAACAAGAGCTAATCTATCTGATCAAATGTCGTCTTTGCTCCACGCGAAGAGGACTCAGATGGATCATCATGTGTAATATGAGTCGTCTCGTCATGTCGAACACCCTGTGAGGTAGATGTATCACCCTGTGTAACAGGAGGCACGCCTCATCATGCACTTGCTTAATTGAAATGGTTCTCAAAATCTAGCTTGCAAATAAATTAAATATTCACTACATAATAAAATAAATTATACCACATGAGATGGGTGTCCCTCAGTAACGGGAGGAGGTGCACTATCAAAACTACCAAATGCAGCAGTGGTGAGGTCCTGTAATTTACAATACATACATTTTTTTAATTTGATTTTAGAGCATAATGAACTATACATTATGTACATAAATCACAATACTGACCTCAAATGGTGATGTAGGTACCTCCATCTAGCTAAGTCCTGTGCTCTTAGCAACACTCGTGGTGATGTACTCCTAAAATTATGGATACATAAACGTTTAGTCAAAATTAAATATACATGAATATAATTACAAAGTACATAATTTGTACACTACATTTTTTATACACTATAAATTAAACATGTATATATAATGTATATATCATACCTGAGTGGTAGCCAATGTCACAGATGTGTCTATAGGTATACTTGCACGATAGTCATAAGATGGAGTCGAAAATAGACTATACCAAGGCCTGTATGGATGAGTATGATATCCATTCTCCTGTTCGTAAAATCAAAACACATAAAATATATATACATGTGAGTCAAAATTGTTCAGATTATAAGTTAATAATAATGTAAATACATAAAAATAATACAAATTATTTGTCTTCAGTCAAAAGTTCATACCGCATGTATTTGAGGCTGTGCCTCAGTGGTAACTGGAGTAGGACTTGTGCTAACATCAGTATGTGTAGATGTAGACAATCCCTACAAAATCAAATAAAAAAACGTATGAGCACATGTTATTAAATTCGAATTTGAATGTACATTTTTACAGTGTAATTCAAAGTGCATACCGTATAAGGGATGCCAACATCTGTAGGTCTCGAAAAAAGACTATACTGCCTCCTAGGAGGAACAGTGTCATCCATCCTCTGTTATTTGAAAAGTACAAATTAATATAGTTAATATAATTACACATATATATAGAAAGTAAATAATTATGTGCACTTTATATTTATATTGAAATTAAAATTTTACCTGCTGCTCTTGATTCTCTCCAGGCTCTCCCTGCTGCATGAGGTCAACAAATGATGACACGTCTATCTCGTCACTACCATCACCACGGGCATCATATACATCATCATCAAAATCTGCACCCTCAGCATAATGACCATCGTGTGCTACACCAGGATCGCTCTAGGGGCCTATGCATATGCCTCCACAGCTAGTACAAACATGTCCAAGTGGAGGAGCATGTACCGCCTGCATCCACTGCTGTACTAAATTGCCCGAAAGGGCACTCAAATGGGTAAAAGGAGATGAAGTCACATGATGATGGTGAGGAGCAGGCACAACATGCGTAGGAAGAGGTACAAGGGGCTCAGCTAGCCTGCGATTTCTCGTTTTGTCACTCAGCTTTGCCCCAGGCCTATCCTGAGGCATCCCTCTACCAAACCCCTGAAATGCTTTCATATATAAATAGTTGGGTTTCAAACCCAACTCAAACTCATCCCATAAATTCCTAAGAAGTACATGGGCACCTCATTATTAGCGTGTGGTGGATGGTCAAATACCATCCACCACCACTCCCAAAAATGTGCTACTATGCGCGGATGTGTACACCACCTAATAGAAATGTGAGGCTTCTTGTCACTAATTGGTTCACCTATCTTATGGTTTACAAAATAATGTTGAAAATTTCCTTTACCTATATGTAGGTTTTAAACCTCTCTATATGATAAGCCATCAGAGTAGAAGGCACACATGCTTTCCCTCCATGATCTAAATGAATCGATGTCTACATCAAAATGATGAATGGATTCTACCACGCCTTGCAAGCTATCTGCAAGACATAGTAGGTGAGGGGGGGGGGGGGGGGCCTCTCACGTCGGATAGCCTCTATATCACTCATGAGGTCGTTGAGGTTACGCCTCATGGTCTCGCGGAGCTCATCTGCGGTGGGTGGGGGTGGAGGTGGAGGTGGAGGTGGAGGTGGAGATGGAGGTGGCAGAGGTGGAGGTATGGGAGGGGGAGGTGGTGGTGGTGGGTCCATCAAATATAATCTGCATATATATTTAAACAACATAAAACATAAAACACATCAAAAATACATCACAACATAATACATGTATGACAAAATTACTATTTAATAAAATTTAAATCTAAAATTTATCAACTAGATCTATATAAATGTGCATATCTTTATTAAAATTATATCAATTAAATTATAAATAAAGTTAAACACTTAAGTCAAATTAAACATTAAATACGAAATTTTTAAGTATGAACTCATTATGGATTATACATGTTCATATCTCAGGATGAAACAAAGTTAAGATTATGACAAGGTTATGGTTTACAATTTTTTTATGTTAACAATTTTCATGATGGCTAAGCTTAAGATTATTATAATGATTGCGATCCTTTAATGTTAGGGAACTTACCTAGGACTATGGTTTTAGTTATAATTATATTTACCTGTATCGGATATTTATTATGGTCCTAAGACGAGAGTTAAGGTTACAATTATCTAATGAAAGATTAGAGATAGAATTATGAATTGATTAAAAAATATTTATGATTGTAGTTTGAATCCTAACTATTATCCACTTAGTTCTACAAAAAGTAGTTGGCTAATAAAAAGTATTCTCTAGAAAGGTGTCGAAAACACTCATGTCATAGAGCACATGCTAACAATTTCTCCATTGTTGATTAGATGATAGAATTATCAGAAAAAGTTTAGATTACATTGCACACAAACACTTGAGATGTTACAAGAAAACTGGGACAAGACAATGGCACTGATTCTAAAGGTATGTTCTCACTTCTTGTCACATTTTGGAATAACCATGTAAAATTCACCTTTGGCATTTACATTAGAAAGGGGGAAAAGATGTGAAGGTGAAAATATAAGAAGTTGCATATAATGTGTAAAGTATATTGAGTATATATGTATGGGGAAGCACCATCATATTATGTACATATACAAGTATTGAGATAAACATCTCTTACAAAAGCAATTTCAGAAGATCTCAAAAATAGAGTATGGCACCAAGTTGAAAACCTTCTTGCAAACTATAAGTATAGATCATGTAAGGTAATGAACTAATTTACATGTGAACCCTATCTCTAACCATGTATAATAATCCTAATTCTAAACATAATCCATAATTCATTACCTTATGAAGCTTTGGCTATCCATTTTATTGCCAAAGTAATCCCTTGGCTATCCATGAAATGGTCCTAATAGATTTATATGGAAGACCAAATTGATTTAAATAAAATGAGTAGGAAGAAGACAAACTTACACCCGATATTCAAGGAGAGAATCTTTTAACATACTTGAATTCTACCAACCAAACTGAGATAATTAGAGTTCCAGTTGTTGAGTTTTCCAAAGATTTTCTTGTTGATATAAAGACACATTTCATTTATATGTTAGGGTTTACGAAAGATGGAATCCCTAGGTACCTAACCACTTAATTATGAAATATCCATCCAATATCATATTTACTACACAAGGTAGGGGACTCAATATTTAGCCCCAATAAGATAGATGTAGAGACATAAATCTTACTACCAGATACAAAGAAAAGAGGTCAATTTGATCATTAAATGACTCGTGTTGCACTCTTCTAGCTTAAAAAGAATACAAATATATTATCAAAAAACTATGTACATTAGATACTTATTAATTATTTGGAGAGTAGATCCTCTAACTTTTAGAGACAATTGGTTATCTCTAAGGAGATAATGTAATGAGTCAATGTTCAACAATAAAAAATAAAGAGGATGCAAGAGGACACCCTTTCATTATTGATCTAGAGAGTCCTAAAAATTATGATCTAACCCCATTAATTTCTTTACTAAAAACTTGACACCAATCATAAGAGAGGACACCATTTGACATTTAATATTGGATGGAGGGCTTGCAACATCATCATAGTGAAACTCCATTCCACCTTTTTGTAGACATTTTCATAATCAATTACTTGAGCATGCCTGCACTCTATCCTAGAAATGTTTCTCAATCCAAAGTCTTCCAATAGGTTATCAAGTTCTCCAATATGCATAAATACCCTTAACAAAACACTTTTGTGTAGGGTTAATGATCTTGGGTAGGATATCTTCTAGTCTAGAGGCTAAGACCTTGGAGATAATTATTTTGTATGATACGCATTTAGGAGTGTCCTGTCTCTAATTTTTAATGAGATTCTTATCTCCCCTTGGGGATCAATTGATTACTTGACCTAGGGATTTTATGAGCCCTTTGTTGATCACTTGATCAATTTTATGAGCCCTCCATTGATTACTTGACATAGGGATTTCTCATTACTAATTTTTTTGGATGGAGGAGTTGATTTATGATAGAAATGGGTTTATCACTTGGAATAATGCATCTTCATTCTAGGAATGATGGTTCTCATTTTATCCCTATCTTCTAAATCATTTTGAACTATCATCGTCTTCTAACCAAAAAGATTGATAGTAAAATTAGGAAAAAGACCTTACTATATATATCACTAGGGGGTGGGTATTTCTTTTTATAGAATAAGGCAATATTTTGTTATGTGGCCTTCCATTCTGCAAAGGTAATAAACATTTAGGCTACCCATCTAAGGGTCTAGTCCGGGCTCATACTCGCACTGATGTGGACACCTCCACCTCTTGATGTTCAGGGAGGATTACTTAATTAGATGCCTGATTCGTTCAAGTCTCTTCTAATTTTTTTATGATGTATCATTTCGAGACCTTGATATCAATGTTTAATTAGTTTTAGGATTAGGGTTCAATTTGGTTTGTACTGTTTGATTAGGTTTACATGCCTAGGTTTCAATTAGGACAAGAGTTAATAAATTGAATTAAGTTGGTTCAATCTTCTAGGGTAATGGTTCAATTTGGTTAATGGTTGGGGAAAGGATTTTTAAGGTTAAATTCAAGGTTTCTACTCTTAAGTTGGGATATATAATTAGGTTTATGATCATGGTTTAATTCAATTTGGTTTATAAGTATAATATTAATTAGTTAAGGGCTAGGGTTACCTTTCAATCTTAGGGTTTGACATTTATAAAATTAGTACTTAAGGTAAGATAGGAAATTTATTTAATTATTTATATATTACCTGGTGTAGGTTTTAGCAAATTAAGATTACTTAGGTTAAGATGATAGTAAGGGTTATGATTAGAGTTAAATTCAATACAAATTGACATTATAGAACTTTAATCCTAAATGACGCCCAACTAAGGGATCCAAAGAACTAATCAAAAGTTTTACCAAGCAAGCAATAACATACACACAATAATTTACATTTATAAAAAACATAAGAGATTGCATTCCTTAATGAGCACATTTACATTTCATTTTTAAATAATTATAAACTACTAAAAGTAAAATAAATAACGTGTCCACATGAAAGTTCATATTAACTACTTCTGTTCAATCCATTTAAATAATTTATATACATTTGTTCTGAATGCCACTTGGCAAATTAATTCAGAATGCACAATCATTTACTGTACATGTCACAGGGTATGAAAGGCTGAAAGAATATACATTTATAAAATAGTTTACATCATCCATTTTTGATCCATGAAACAAAGTACAATACAATTTAAGTAAAATCATTTTAAATACTATAAGTTTTTTATTTGGATCCCTTGGTCGGCTGTTATGTGATTAAGTATTTTATAATATGTTTAGGGTTTTATTTATATGGTTAGGTCGAGATTATAGTTTAAACAATAAATTTAAGTCAAAGTTATAGTTAAAACAAGGTCGAGGTTATATGGTTTTAGGTCGAGGTTAAATAGTTAAAACAAGGTCGAGGTTATATAGTTTTAGGTCGAGGTTATAGTTAAAACAAGGTCGAGGTTATATGGTTTTAGGTCGAGGTTATATTTATTTGTAAAATTACATGTTTAAACAATAAATTTACATCTAATCTAATCATTCAACACTGTAATAAATACATAAAGTAAATACATTTCAAAACATCTAAAATAATAATTTTTTAAATAAACATTTACGAAACTATATTTTAATTAACAAATACAAAAATTTAAACATTTAAGTTCATTAACAATGTAAATTTACAATTTTACGTACATATCAAAAGTGAAAAAACAATAAATTAACATACATATTAAATTGAAAATTGAAAAAAAAAAGTAAAATAGTATAAAACATATTAAAATACCTGTGTATCAAAAACTAGCAGGAAGGGGGTAGTCGATAGTGCTGAGAAACGAGCTCCTGTATGCGTCTCTAAGTAGGCTCCCATTTTTGAGGTCATGAAAATGACCTCTAAAATGCCAAAAAAGTGGCTTATAATAGTTTTACAAATTGGATACCTGATTTTTAAGCAATCGGGTACCTGATTTTTAAGAAATCAGGTACCCGATTCTTAAAAAGGTGGGTGCCCGATAGTTAAGCGGCTCGGGCACCCGATCCTTTTTAAATATCGGGTGCCTGATTTTTAAAATTTGGGTCAGGTGCTCGAAGCCTAATTTTAGAAATGGGTACCCGATTTTTAAAAAATCGGGTACCCGTTTCTGAGAAGTACAATTCCACAGATCTGACTTCCGCGGAATTGCGACCCAACTTCTTGCGGTCACCCCATTCATTTGTTTTATTTCAATAAATTATTTTTTAAAAGTTGAACTCATGTGCAGTACGAGTTATATATATTGCTTGTTTTTTATGAACAAGAGGCTAGTGTGCCTATTACATGGGGAATATCTTTGAGAAGTAGAGTTGAGGATATAAATGAATGGTTAATAGTGATCTATAGATAGGGGAAACAATTGAGAGATGATTGGCATGTCAACACATTTATGACAGATGATGCTAGTGCATAAATTGAAGCTATCAGGTTTTTATTGGCCTTAATTTACACATTTAAACCAAAATTAACTCAATTTTAGTCATGATTTATGATATAAACTACAATTTTGCATTCATTTTCTTAGGATGTTATTGATCAATTTTTTCAATGTATACAAATCATCTTTTAATTTCCAAGTGCTTTTATGTATTTGGCATGTGAGAAGGGCATGGATAAAAAATGTGTACAGGTGAGTCAATATTTAATCAGAATATGTCAAGCATCACTTATTTGAGTATGCAACTTCATATTATCTTTTCTAATATAGGTTCACAAGTAATAGGGATGTTGGAACAAACATGTTTGATAGATTGGGTGAAATAATGCATGCAATGGGTGATAATGAAAATACCACCATTCACTTAATCAAACAATTCATGGAGAAGTTTAAAGAAGAGAAAACATTCATTGATTATTTTCTAAAAACTTGGTGCCACGATGAAACCCATATTGGTAAGTTTGTCGGTACTTTCATTTTTTTTTATATTTGTATTTACATGATTAAATTTATTATTTTTAGTTAATAATATGTTTTTATGTTTTCTTGTATAAAAATGTGGGCAAAAAATCTTTGAGATTTCCTGCATGCCAATCAAGAAACTAATGTATCTATAGAGTCTTATCAGATCCATATCAAGAGTCATTATTTAAGTGATTGTGCCAAAAAATGTACAAGGAGAATAGATTGGCTTATCCATATACTTCTTCATTGGATAGAGCCATTTTATAAAAATAAAAGATATTTGCAATTATCTGGATTTGTCACTAAGTTTAAAAAAGAAAGATATTATAGAACCACACTAGAGAGATAAAAAAACAATACCAGATTCAAATTGCTATCCTTATGATCTCCCCAATACATACAAAATAAGAAGTCAATCCGATCCTATGAAGTGGTCCATTGTTAGAAAATTTGAACTAGATTTGCACATGTGTGATTGTCAATGGGCACAAAGAGGAAACACATGTAAGCATGTGTTGAAGATTTTAGATCTTATAAAGAGAAACCAAGCAAATGAAAATGATCAAGTTGTTGGTAAGTTTCTTCTAGCATTTGACTATTATATAGATTTATTTTCAAATTTTATGTTTTCTTTGAACTAAGAAAAAATGAATTGAACTACAAAAGGTGTTACTCCATAGGTTGATCATGGTAATAATGGTGGAGAGAGTTCCTGTCATGAGAATAATATCATTGGTAATGTTTATTTATCTTTCATAGTAAAAATAATTATTGATTTTTTATGATTCTTAAGCTTAATAAATTATTATTCAAAGTGTAGATGCATATAATCCATTAGAAGATCAAAAAGTGATTGGAGTTGGAAGTGTTCAAGACTGAAGAATTGGTAACTCTCAATGCCATGAATTTTCAATTAAAATATTTAATTTTTTTCATTTGTTTAACTTAATTGTTATTTTTGTATAGATTGTTGGAATTTGTCAAGTCCTTCCAATGATGTGTATCAAAGTGCTTTGGATTATATGAATTTATTATTCCAAAATCTACCACCTGGAGAAGATGTAAAACTCATATTTACTAAATGTTTTGAGAGATTTAAAAAAGATTTCCATGCATCTATGTCTTTCCTTTTGAAGTTTATAACAATCCCTGGTACTGAGAACATGCCCATGAGACAAGTACCACCATGGTTTAGTCCAACCAAACTACATATAAAACATATTCTTCTCCAAAGATGTAGTGAAATTCATCAAGAATCAAATGAAAGAGCCGTAGAGCAGGAATAGTTTCAATTCCCTTCCATATCTCATAGAAAGAAAAAGAAAAAGAAGGTCTTACATTGTTCAAGCATAGCCATATGAGAAGAAAAAACTATTGTCATGGAACATGGTTAGCGCATTTAGTTTAATTTGTTTTAGTAATTTTCATAATAACAATTCTTCCTCTTATTTATGTGAAAAATTATTTGGTTGTAGCTTTGAAGGATGTAGAGAATACATGGTAGTGTCGACTACCCTTCTCTATTGATTTGAACCAATCAACAATAGATGAAATGCAAACTATAGATGGTAATATTTAATGATTAAATATGTTAATTTATTAATTATAATATTTTCATTCTTTGTTGCTTCTAACCTTTTTTCTTGTTATCCCCACTCAAGCATTTGAATAAAGGATTTCAGGTAATTAAGAATTTCAATATTACTAATAAATTAACTACATATTATACTTCTAAATGAATGACTAATTTGTGTTGAGTAATTAATCATACATGTCATTGCAAGTTAAGATGGTGAAAATTATAGTGGACAACACGAGCTACCATTTTGTATTGATCTTAACCAGCTACCAGGAACAATCTAAGCAATGCAAACTAGTGAAGGTAAAATCATTATTAAATGTTTTTTCTTACGGTTTTAAAACTTAACTTTATAGATTTTTTTTAACAACCAAAGTATATGTTTATATGTAGGTTTTAATAAAATTAGCATGGGGAGTTATCATCAACACTATTACAAATAATCAATATACTTTACTAAGTTTTCCAATGTTTTGATAGTTTAGAATACATTTAATACTACAATGTTGAGTGGGGAGGAAAGAGACTTATTCAATGTGTAAGTTTAATTACCTCTCATTTTGATAATGATATTTTGGATGGAGTAGCTTGATAATTCACAATAGATTCATCATTTATATAGGTACTTTATATATAACATATAAAAATGATTTTTATTACAATTATGGATGTTCTTGACCTTAACTTATTTGGGAAAAGAGAATATAATTTTGCCATCTTCTTTTATGTTTTACTATAATTTTCTTTTGTAGTTTGAATGACTATTTTACTTATAAATTCTCTATTAGAGTTTAATGAACTTGCAATTTTCGTTACCAACCTAATATTACATGGAGTCAAAAAACAAGTGATATTATGCAACAATGTTGAAGTGATTTAATTTCTAAGTTTTAAAATGCATTTAATTGATATCTTCATTTAAAAATTTAAATGTCTTGTAAATGCTTTTCTAGTTAACTAGGACTATCTATAAATACATAGTTGTGAGTTCTCAAGTCAAGGTATTTATCCTATAGATTAGCGGGATAATAATCAAAAGAATGCTTCAAAAGTAATTATATTTAATTTTTTTACTAGATGGACTATTCTAGGTTAGTATAATATTTAAGGTTCAATCTTACTAATTCAATTTTTTTCTCTTGTTATTTCATAAAGTTGTGTAGTTTGAATCATAGTATACTTAGCTATTAATGTTTTCTTTACAAAAAAAGTCTAAATAGAGACATGATAACTTCAAATCAACTATACACTCACTTATAGGGGTTGAAGACTACATTGGGGAAGTGTTAAATGCTAGTAATTAAAATATTAGGTCGTGTTATTTCATAAATTTGTATAGTTGGAATCATAGCCTATTTAGCAAGTATTATTCTTTTTTCAAAAAAAGTCTAAATGGGGAAGGGATAACTTGAAATCAAAAAAACATTCATGTATAGTAACTTTGAAATACAACCTTTGATTTATTAAGTTAACAAAACTTTATTACCTATAGGTTTATGTTATGTTGCAATACCAAAGTAAATATAATATATTTTACATTTAAATATAATATAATATAAAACTTGAACCTTAATCTAATTCTTAGATTTATTTTAAATATATTATAAAATTTATATTTAATATAATATAAAAAACAAACTTTAATCTAATTCTTAAATATAATATTATTTATGTTTATAACTAAGAATAAGATTAATACTAAGAATAAGTTTATAACTTAGAATAAGTTTATAAGAATAAGATTAATCACATCTTATTTGATAAATTGTCTTCTTCTTTTTCTACTTTACAAAGTTCATTTAGATAAAGCTCTAGAAATTTGGCTGTAAGAATTAACTATACAAATATTCTAAAATTGTATGTAAAAATATGTATTTTAATGTAATCCAATCTAAATATTCAAAATGTCTCTTTAGTAAATATGATTGATCTTTAATGCTTTATAAATATAAAATTGAGTATAGTTAAATGATCTCAAATCTAATATAAAAGTTTGAAAAAATATATATGAAGTCAATTTAAAACTAGTTCAAAATTTAAAAATTAATCTAACATTTATAAGATTAATTTAAAAATTCACAATTACATTTCAATGTTCTCTACAATATACAAGCTAAAATAAGGTTTCAATTCAATTCTATTGGTTTAAAAAAAATTTGCATGCGAACAAACTAATCTTCAAACTAATCATCATCTAGCGATAGCCATCTCAATAAGACAATTGTTGCTATTCTATTAAAATATATAATAAGTGGAACCAAACTATGGAGAAATAATTTTTGTGAGTCAAGTGGAGAATGAATAATGAATAAATGAATGTATGCTGATTTGAGGATGCCAAACGAAAGGGACTAGGAGAGATTCCGCTTCTTAAAATTAAGAAATTTAAAATCAAAATTAGGTGAGCTTATTTATTTTTTCTTGTGAAAAAGAGCATAGGATACCATGCGATAAAATAAAATTGCATTTGATACATTCATAACTTTTTTTTAAAGAATATTCTAATTGTTTATAATATTGAATTAAAAAAAGGAAAATTATATTATGAATAATTTCTAAACTATTAGGGCAATTACAGGCCATTGCATGACACTTGTTAATTATTATTATTTATTAACTGCTAGGGGCTCATAATTTTTCATTAAGATTCTACAAAAGAGGAATAGCACAAGATCTCAAATGTTAAAAAAATTGATCACACATTCTTAAAATCTCACATCATGTAATGATAGATAGGATGAGACATGTCTAGCTAACATTTTGATTTTTTTTCACAACTAATTTTTTGAGGTTTTTATAAGTGTTCATTAGAACATGGGCAACGATTGAATGTATTCCCCTAATAGATTATGATTAAAAAAAAAACAGCAAACAAATATATTACCCAATCAAAAAAAATTATCCTAAGTAAATATTTTTTAAAATTATATGTTTTGAAATACCAAAAAACTCAATAATTTTCCTATTTCAAAATGCCTACCTTTGGTCAAGCTAACCTCTCAATTACTATCTTTGAGAAAAAAAACCTAGACTAAATATATAAGAATAAAATAACTAGGCAAAATATATAACAAATCAATTGTAAAAAGAGCTACTCCATAACTATTATCTTGTCAAACAATAGGATAATGGTTGTCACTTGTAACTGCTCCCTTTTTCTAAAAAAGTCTCTACACACATAGCGAATCTCTCTTTTCATTGTATCTATAAAAACGTGAAATGAGAACTTTGAACATTTAAATTGAATTTATAATTTATGAACTTAAAAGATATTTTGTATTTATTATCAAATAAAATCTATAATTTTAACCAACATAAAAATAAAAAATTCACATAAAATTCTAAATGATTATATTAAACAGTGAAATATAGAAACCAAAGAATGTGTAAAAAATGTTCTTTGAAAATCATGTTGTGAGCAATTACTGTCAAATACAAAGAATAAAACTTATATATATATATCGAAGCTCATTTATGAGATCAAGTTATAAGGAGTTGAAAAATAAAAGCATATCATAGAAATTGTGGGAGTGTACATGAGTCACGCTCGATCAGAGTACATGGTAGGGTACATTTACACTGGCGATGGAGTACATGGCTACGCATAGCGGCAAGGGTAAACAAAATAGTAGGCCTTTATCTAAATTGATAACAATTTCTGTCTATAATTATTATTAGTACTCACAAGTGTGGGTGTTAATTCATATTTTCACAATAGCCACCTAAAACAACTATCCTAATAGATTATAACATATGAATCCATTTGCATAGTTTATAAGTTATAACATCTTGAGTCTTTATTCCATAGGGTCTTAGCTTAGCAACCTGATAAAATTTTGAATATGATACTTATGAATAGAATGTATATCAGTCTTAATAAAATCTCAGGTCCAACATTAATAATTAGGATGATAATCATGACATACCTAAATCCTAGAACCTATTTATCATAATTCTAGCATAAGGTGTATGGTAACAACGTATAATTCACATACCATGCATGAGAGATATAGACATGACATCTCACCTTCTTACGCTTCCTAGTTCTGTGCTATCTAGGGTTTATAATATGGTATTGGGGAAGGGGCCTTACACAAAGTTTGAACATATGGAACGCTATGATGGTGGGAGTGTCAGATTTGGAAATAATGAACCTTGTTGCATAAAAGGAAAAGGTTGTATTTCTCTAGCCAATAAATTGAGATGTGATAATTTCTACTAGGTTGAAGGACTAAAGCATAATCTACTGTGGCATAGCTAAACAACATTGTATTCAAGGTAGATTTCATGAATGGGAAGGCCAAGTTGCTAGGTGGAAAAGAAAATCTAGTTGGGTCTGGTAATCAAACAATAAGTCATCTATTCTACCTAGATCTAAGTGAAAGTTCATGTTTCATTGCTAAAGTAGAAGAAAGTTGGTTATGGCATAAATGGTTGTGTCATGTAGATTTTGATAACTTGATCAAGATAATAAAGAACAAAATATTGAGAGGTATTCTTAGTCTGAAGGAACCTGATATGGGCATGTGCAAAAAATGTTAGATTGGAAAGATGGGAAACACAAGTTTTGAAAGCAAGAACTATCATTTTCAAGAAGTCTTAGAGCTAGTTCACACAAACCTTTGTGGACCTATTGGCATAGAAAGATATAGTGGAGACAAGTATATCATTTTATTTGTTGATGATTATTATAGAATGATGACAATAATGTATTTGAAAGATAAGTTTGAAGCTTTTCAAAAGTTCAAATGAAATCTAGCTAGAGTTGAGAAAGAAACATGAAAGAAATCAAAATGTTTGAGGTCAAACAGAGGAGATGAGTTCATTTATAATTAATTCAATGAATTTTGCATTGAAAGAGGAATCAAAAGACAAGTATCAATCCCTGGCACACCTTAGTAGAATGGTATAGCATAAAGAAGGAACATATCTATCATGGATTGTGCAAGAACCTTGATGATAGAAAAGAATGTTGTAATCAAATACTAGAAGGAAGCAATCATTATAGTAGTGCATACCTTGAATAGAGTACAACCAAAGAAAGACTCAAATTAGACTCCTTATGAACTATGGTATGGCTATAAACCTAATGTAAGTTACTTGAAAGTATTTGGTAGAAAATGTTATATCTATTAAATTTGATGTCAAGAGTGATGAAGAAATACTCCTAGGATACACCAATAGAAGTAAATAATATACATGTTTGAATCTAACTACTGGTAAGATGATAGAAAGTGTACAGGTGGAGATTGATGAGTTTGTAGAAAATAGTGAAGAAGAAAGAAACAAAGAACTAGAAGACTACAAAAAGTTTGTGTACTTTGAAATTGATACATTGCCTAATTCAATTGGAAGTCAGGAGACTTCACCTCTAGAGTCCCCAAAATCTCCTAAAGCACCTAAGTGGCAACTAGTGCAAGTTGAGGCATGGTTTAAAGGACCCAAGTTATAGTTAGAAGTAATCAAGTTGCAACCAGTGCAACATGAGTTAGAGTCTGAAGGACTTGAGTCAAAGATAGTGGAACTCAAGAATGATAAAGAAAATGTGAGGCCTCACTCAATCTGCCCTAGCATAGATAACATATTTGTATTATAGTACTTCTAATTTTGTCATGCCTGACCACGACTTCAGTTTTTCTGCATGTTAGGACTTTTTGTTATAAGTTCCTTTTAGATGTTATGTTTTTATTTCTGTAGAACTTGGTTTTATTAATGTCCTTGGGACATGTGATTATTGTTTGACAAACTTTTCTGTTTCAGAAATACTCTATTTTGAGCTTTGGTAGAGGTACTTATGAATTTGACAAACTTTTTGATGTATTTAGAATTAATGTCTGATGTTTATAGTTTAAACGATATTGCTGTGTATAGACTTCAGGTAAAATATGACTAGTAAAACTATTGAAAAGTTTTTAAATTAAGCTCAGGTTTTATGGTTGTAGCTTTCATATTTTATTGCATGTCAGCATATTGTTTATGATTATCATGATTTATATTCAGTGTAACAATATTAATATTAATACATTGTATACTGGACATTTGCGAAGCTTTGGTATGATTTAATTACGATTAATACATTGGCCTATTTAACAATGTTGCTTAGGGTTATGAGTTTATGTACTCAATATTTTCCTAACCCTACATTGGCATGTCATATATATATATATATATATATTTGTATACTGGACATTTGCGAAGCTTTGGTATGATTTAATTACGATTAATACATTGGCCTGTTTAACAATGTTGCTTAGGGTTATGAGTTTATGTACTCAATATTTTCCTAACCCTACATTGGCATGTCATATATATATATATATATATATTTGTATACTGGACATTTGCGAAGCTTTGGTATGATTTAATTACGATTAATACATTGGCCTGTTTAACAATGTTGCTTAGGGTTATGAGTTTATGTACTCAATATTTTCCTAACCCTACATTGGCATGTCATATATATATATATATATATATATATATATATATATATATATATATATATATATATATATATATATATATATATATATATATATGCGTGTTGTTTTTAAAAAAAAGGGTCTATATATACCCTAAGTTTATTTTCTTAAATCAATTGCTATTCAAAGGCGTTAAAAAACTCGAGACTGTTATAACATATGTGACTATTATTTTATTCATATATTATATTTGTTATGAAGATTTTATTTCCCTAAAACCCTAATGGTTTTCAAATGCAAAACTTAGGGATTTTCTTTGTTAGCAAGCCAACTATGGAGGTGGTTGCCATATGCACGACTCTGTGTATGGTTTTAGTTTCTTTTAATGCATTTTATGAAGGCATTAATGATGGGGACACAACCCAACAACCAGAATAGACACAATAGAAAGGGGGAATTATATTAACTAAGAAAATAAGCTGGTACAAATAGTGCAGAGAAAATAAACTCAAAACATGCCCTGCGGGCTTACAATAGCATAAATCTGGAGAATATTTCTCCTTTTAGCACCTCCTCTCAAGCTCCAATCCGAATTGCCTTTTACAATGCCAAAAATCTCCTTAAATAGACCCCGGAGGGTTAAGGACTAGGAGTACATTCTAGAAAGTGCTAGTAGGCATCCACCGACAAAATAGAAGGTTCCAGAAGCCGTGTTAGAAGTCGGTGCAAATCTAGAAGAATCCAGAAACGGTAGCCGAACTTCTGGGAGGCATAACTTTTGAACCGTAGCTCCGATTGACGAACCGTTTACATTTTCGAAAAGCTCTCGAAGCGCTCTATAGCCCTATGGATAGCTTTGCTCGTCCCCCATTTTTTGACCCTTTTTGAGGTCATTTAATGCCCCAAACCTGACTTTGAAGCATTCTTAGGAGGTCTCCAAAACTCGAAAAACTGCAATAACTTTCAAACCATGGGGTCTTTTGACCTGATTCTTTTTTTGGAATGCTCTAAATCTCAATTACCTTCATCTGGCCAAGTCACACCTTCTAGGTCACCAAAATGATGGCCAAATTGCATGCTCCTATTTTTTTGGGATTTTCAAATGCACTGATAGTTGAACTATGAGAGTTGGAACCTTTATTTGAGCCAAATGGGTATCCAAAAATGTAAAGACATAAAACAGAAACTAAGTCTAAGTACATTTTTTTGGGTGACACAGGATTGCCCTTATACCTCTGGATGCTCCTGCATCAGACACCCAGGGTAGATTGAAAAGTGACCCTGTCACTTTATGGATGGTAGAGGAAATCCCAAATGGGAAACCTCAGCTGCTAAAATCCAAGTTGAGTCCTCGATCGGCCGTCCTTTCCATTTTACCAAATACTCTTCATACTGCCTGTTTCTAGTACTCCTACCCACACATTGATCTACAATATCTTCTATCTCCTCCTTCTTAGAAGCAGGAATTGGACATGGCTCTAAAACCAGCTCCTCATCAGCACCATCATCATGATACTCTGTCAAATCTGCAATGTTGAAAATGGGAGAAATGTTAATACTATCTGGCAGCTCCACCTCATATGCATTTCCTGAGTTATGTTTCTTCAAAATTTTGCAGGGGCCAAATTTCTTCATTTTCAGCTTGTTGTAAGTACCAACTAGAAATCTTTCTTTTTGTAAGTGCACCATGACTAGATCCCCTACTTGGAATTCCTTATGTCTTCTCCTTGCATCGGCCCTAGCTTTATACTCTTGATTCATCTTGATAATGTGTGCTTGAACCTCCTCATGTAGATGCTTGATGTGTTCAGCAAATTCCTCAGCTTCAGCACTTGTTCTCTCCCCTTGTTCTATCTTCCTCAATTCTGGTGCAGTCCTTGGGCTATTCCCATATACAATTTGAAATGGTGACTTTCCAGTACTCTTATTTACAGAGTTATTATAAGCAAACTCTGCCTGTGGTAGAATCAAATCCCATCCCTTGGGCTTATCTCCAACTAAACATCTCAGCAAATTGCCCAAACTTCTATTTACCACTTCTGTTTGGCCATCAGTCTGTGGGTGATGCGTGGAACTGAATTTCAAGTCTGTTCTCAACTTCTTCCACAATGTCCTCCAGAAATACCCCACAAATTTAGTATCTCGGTCAGAAACTATACTCCTTGGAAGACCATGTAGTCTTACCACCTCTTTGAAAAACAAGTCTGCAATATGGACAACATCATGAGTTTTGTGGCATGGAATGAAATGTGCCATTTTGGAGAACCTATCAACCACCACGAATACTGAGTCATTACCTCTTTGTGTCCTTGGCAATCCAAGAACAAAATCCATACTTATGTCCTCCCATGGCCTTGATGGAATAGGCAATGGCTGATATAGGCCAGTATTTTGACTAAACCCCTTGGCAACTTGACAAACCTGGCAACTCTGTACAAACTTCTTCACATCCTGTGTAATTTGAGGCCAAAAATAATGTTCTCTAAGAATGGCAATGGTCTTATCCCGACCAAAATGTCCTGCCATCCCTCCACTGTGTTTCTCCTTAATCAGATTTTCCCTCATGGAACTCCTTGGAATGCACAATTGACTACCTTTGAACAACATGCCATCCTGAATCAAATAGTCTAACCACTTGGTTCTATCTACAGCAACAGGTTCTTTACAAGCTTTCCATGCTTCAGCAAAATTAGGATCCTCAGGGTACAAATTCTTGAGTTCATCAAACCCAACTACTTCAACCTGCATTGTTGTAAGCAACAACTGTCTCCTACTTAATGCATCTGCAACCTTGTTAGATTTTCCACTTCTATGCTTCAACACAAATGTATAACTCTGCAAGAATTCTACCCACTTCATATGCCTCTGATTCAATTTACCTTGGCTATTTAGGTACTATAATGCCTGATGATCAGTATACAAAACAAATTCCTTTGGAAATAAATAATGCCTCCATTTCTTTAAGGCCTGAACTATTGCATAGAACTCTTGATCATAAACATAATACTTCTTCTTTGCATCATTCAATTTTTCACTAAAATACGCAATAGGCTTACCTTCTTGGCTTAATACAGCCCCAATAGCGCTACCACTAGCATCACAATCCACCTGGAATACTTTTCTAAAATCTGGAAGTGCCAACACAGGCTGTTCAGTCACCTTCTTCTTCAGCAATTCAAAACTTCTCGTAGCTGCTGCAGTCCATTTGAACTCTTTTCTATCCCCTCTTATTGTATCAGTTAGAGCTGCACATATGCCACTGAAATTCTTAATAAACTTCCTGTAAAAACTAACCAGACCATGAAATGATCTTACCTCAGTAGCAGACCTTGGAGTAGGCCATTCCAAGATGGCTTTTACCTTCTCTGGATCCATTTTGAGACCTTCAGGTGATATAACAAATCCCAAATAGACTAACTCCCTTTTTGCAAAGACACACTTCTTTAGATTAATTAACAGTTTCTCTTCCCTTAGCCTTTCAAGGACACTACGAATATGTAGTAAATGTTCTTCCAAAGTCTTGCTGAAAATTAAAATATCATCCAAATAGACAATAACAAATTTTCCAAAGAACTTCTTAAGTACCTCATTCATGAGCCACATGAAGGTGCTTGGGGCGTTCGTCAATCCAAAGGGCATGACTAACCACTCATAAAGACCCTCCTTGGTCTTGAAGGCTATTTTCCACTCATCTCCTTCTCGAATCTGTATCTGATGATAGCCACTCTTCAGATCTATCTTTGTGAAGTACTGAGCTCCACTCAAGCAGTCCATAAGATCATCCATCCTTGGTAAAGGAAATTGGTACTTGATGGTTATCCTATTTATAGCTCGAGAATCTGTACACATCCTCCACTCTCCATCCTTCTTGGGTGCAAGTACTATAGGTACTGCACATGGACTCAGGCTCTCTTGAATCAAGCCCTTCCTCAACAGCTCCTGAACCTGTCTATTTAGCTCCTCTGTTTCAGTAGGAGTCATCCTGTGAGCAGCCTTGTTAGGCAAACTAGCTCCTGGAATCAGATCTATTTGATGACTGATTTGCCTTACTGGTGGCAATCCATCTGGAACATTATCAGAGATAATATCTCCAAATTCTCCTAGTAAATCTGAAACTTCAAATGGTATTTCACTACTACCTTCTTTATCTTTCCTAGGAATCAAAGCATAGCACATACGCTGATGTTTCATGCCATCTAAAAACTTCCTTCCATCAACAAGACAAATCCTAGCACTGCTACATACCTTTTCACCTTCCTTTTTCATGGGCTTCAATTTTTGGCAAACTCCATCCTTTGTCAGAGAGTATGTGTTTGCATGTCCATCATGTATTGCATGTCTATCAAACTGCCATGGTCTACCCAACAATAGATGGCAAACATCCATCGAAATAACATCACAAAGAACTTCATCATGGTAACTTCCAATTTTGAATTTTACTAAACATTGTTCACTTACCAGGACCTTATGATCATCTTTTACCCAAGAAATCCGATAGGGCTGGGGATGTTTCTCCCTCTTGAGCTTCAGCTTAGAGACCATCTCTTCTGATACCAGGTTATCAGTGCTACCACCATCAATGATCACATCACAACATTTATCCTCACACTTGCATCTGTTATGGAACAAACTCCTCCGTTGCCCTGGTTCATTCTCACCACTTAGTAGGACTCTTTCATTTACCAAGGCCTCTCCTCTTTCTGCATCCTTTGAATGTGATGATTGTGCATCCTCATCCACATGAGCAACCCTAGCTTGGCCCTCAACTCTCCTATCTGTCCTTCCTTGTCGTTGAGGGCATTCAAAGGCACGATGACCTTCTTCATTGCAATGAAAACAGGTACCACGAAAGCCTCCTCTTCCTTGTCCACGTCCTCTACCTCTTCCTCTTTGATTTCCAAAATCTTGATCACGGGAGCGGTTGAAACCCTCATTCCTCTGGTTCCTTCTAGTACCCTCATCTTCATTTTTCTTTTGAGTTTCATTGTGGCCTCCAGATGATCTACCGCTTCCCCTTCCTCCTTGACCATGCCCTCTTTGTCTTCCTTCAAACCTTTTACTCAGCTTCTCTTCAACTCGTAGGGCAAACTGGTATGCTTCTTCAACGCTGGTCATTCTTACCAGACTTAGTTCCTCTTGGATGCTAGGTTGTAACCCACTGATATAACGAGCAACCTTCTCCTTATTTGCTTCTGCATGCCCCACTCTAATCAAGAGTCGATAAAACTCCTCTGTATATTCTTGGACTGATCTTCCTGCTTGCTTTAACCCATGCATCTTCTTAAACAGATCAAGCTCGTAGTCCACAGGAATGAACTGCTTCTTCAATTTGTCCACCATGCGATCCCATCTTGTGATCTTCTCCTTTCCTCTTCTAAGTCTTTCCAGTTGAACCTCTTGCCACCAGATTTTGGCATGGCCTTTTAGTTTGGCCTTTGCAAACTTAACCCTATCTGGGTCCCTTATATCCTCATACTCAAAGTATTCATCTAGTTCATTGATCCAGTCGATCAACTCATCTGGTTTCAAATTTCCTGAAAATATACCCACTTCAATTGTAGGTCTTTTCCCAAACCTAGTAATGGCCCTAAAAAGCCTTTCCTCTACAGGATTCAGAACTTCCCCATCAACTTCCATTACTTCCTCTTCATTGTCATCCTCACTATTGTCATCTGCGGCAATATTTGCTCCTCTACAAAGCTCCTCTTGCAATGCTTGTACCTGTCTCTGGAGGGCTCTAACCTCCTCAGGATCAATAGCTCTGGCCCTTCCGCCACGCTCTCTTCGTGGAGGCATCTTCTAACTTGAACCCACAACCACACAGTCCTGGTGCAAACTGCCTCATAGTCGGCGCTCTGTCTACACACTCAGGAAAACCCGCTCTGATACCACTTGATGGGGACACAACCCAACAACCAGAATAGACACAATAGAAAGGGGGAATTATATTAACTGAGAAAATAAGCTGGTACAAATAGTGCAGAGAAAATAAACTCAAAACATGCCCTGCGGGCTTACAATAGCATAAATCTGGAGAATATTTCTCCTTTTAGCACCTCCTCTCAAGCCCCAATCCGAACTGCCTTTTACAATGCCAAAAATCTCCTTAAATAGACCCCGGAGGGTTAAGGACTAGGAGTACATTCTAGAAAGTGCTAGTAGGCATCCACCGACAAAATAGAAGGTTCCAGAAGCCGTGTTAGAAGTCGGTGCAAATCTAGAAGAATCCAGAAACGGTAGCCGAACTTCCGGGAGGCATAACTTTTGAACTGTAGCTCCGATTGATGAACCGTTTACATTTTCGGAAAGCTCTCGAAGCGCTCTATAGCCCTATGGACAAGCTTCACTCATTCCCCATTTTTTGACCCTTTTTAAGGTCATTTAATGCCCCAAACCTGACTTTGAAGCATTCTTAGGAGGTCTCCAAAACCCGAAAAACTGCAATAACTTTCAAACCGTGGGGCCTTTTGACCTGATTCTTTTTTTGGAATGCTCTAAATCTCAATTACCTTCATCTGGCCAAGTCACACCTTCTAGGTCACCAAAATGATGGCCAAATTGCATGCTCCTATTTTTTTGGGATTTTCAAATGCACTGATAGTTGAACTATGAGAGTTGGAACCTTTATTTGAGCCAAATGGGTATCCAAAAATGTAAAGACATAAAACAGAAACTAAGTCTAAGTACATTTTTTTGGGTGACACAGGATTGCCCTTATACCTCTAGATGCTCCTGCATCAATTAATATGTCATTTATCACCTGGTCGGCCATTTCATTTTGGTTTAGTGTTTGTTGGGTTTTGGCTGGAAATTGGGCCGCTTTACTCTATGAAGTGAAACACCTGTGAGGTGTTACTGAAGTATAGGCACCATGGTTAGGAAGAAGCCCTATCTTATGAGGCTGAGCATGTTTGTATTACACATAGCTTGTCATTTAGTTGCATTACTTCTAGTTTCTTCTATTATTATCTTTTGTCAAAGTTGCTCTCAAGTTTATTGATGTTGGAAAATTGGGAAGTGTGGTTTTGTCTTGGCATTTGGGGCTTTGGCAATGAGCTTTATTGCAGAGCATTGTGTTGAGCATTTTCCATCTACTGTATCTCATGTAGGGGCAATTTCTTACCCTACTCTCTCTTTGTTTACAATTTTCATTGTTATTTTGATAAGCATGTTTGTAAATGGTTATCAATTTTATATGATGTGTATTAACACTCAAGAATGGATATATGTAGAGCATGGCACTATGTGCAATGCTTAGCCCTGTATATATCCACAATTGAATGTGAAGTATGGAGATATCATTTTGGGTTTTTCTATATATATTTGGGCTTTGCCCTAAACATGCATTTTTCTTCAAGTTGAA
Organism: Cupressus sempervirens; assembly: GCA_028749045.1. Taxonomy (NCBI): domain Eukaryota; kingdom Viridiplantae; phylum Streptophyta; class Pinopsida; order Cupressales; family Cupressaceae; genus Cupressus; species Cupressus sempervirens. The sequence continues at coordinate 562,797,391 of CM053788.1, read as the reverse complement.
CCTAGTCAGAAACACATGCTTGCGATAGTAAGCATGCATGTGATTGTGTAAAACATATGGGTATTTGGCTTCCTCAGAGCCGAGCTCTAAGAGAACCCATATCTCAGAGTTCATGGGTATGTGTGGCTCGGCCACAATCACGAGCTCATATTAGATTGCAGACTCATGACTGATCAAGGGTACAGTCACTCTATTAAACATTTATCATGGACCAAGGGTTAAGTCATTATATTAAATAGTGCACTTGAAAACTAAGGCTTGGTCATTCTATATTAAAAACAATTTGTTGAAACCTAGGGATTCAGCTAAGGTACTAAACTGTTGTTAAATGAAGATGTAGATAACATAGTGAGCAGTATATGACAATGGATGGTAATGACATTATGTCAAATAGTTAAGAGGAACCTTGAAACAAGTAGAAATATCATTGCTACAACATAATTTACTTATTATGTTATGGAAATTTGTAGAAAGGTATCAAGTTATAATAGCTGATGTTTTATTGAATTGTGCATGTGATCTGGTTTCATTCACAATTGTATAAGGTATTATGTGATAGTTGAAAAATTAGATAGCTGATGTTACTCAATGACAAAAATGGACATTATGTTGAACATTAAGTGTGCATCTTAAAACATAGTAGACTTCCATTCTAGTTAATTATAGTTATTGGCATAATAGAAGTTTTATAGTACATGTGTGAATGACATAATGATTTGATTATAGTTTCGTAGTTTCGTATGTTATTGAGATTTTAGTTATGGGCAGTAGTGTATTGTCAAATAGTTTGTGTAAATTCAAAAATTGGTAATAGAATCTATTATGCTAATGATGTTATTCAGTTCATTATTGATATGGAAATTGTTTTTGATGGGGACACAACCCAAGCACAAAATGGACACAACAGGAAAGGGAAAATTTTATTAACTGTGTAAATATGCTAATACATTTAGTATAGAGAAAATAGACTTCAAAACATGCCCTATGGGCTTACAATAGCATAAATCTAGAGATAAATTCTTCTCCCAGTACCTTCTCTCAAACTTCACTTCGAACTGCCTTTTACAATGCCAAAAATGTTCTTAAATAGACCCTGGAGGGTTAAGGATTAGGAATACATTCTAGAAAGTGCTAGTAGGCTTCCACCGACCAAATAGAAGGCTCTAGAAGTCGCATTAGAAGTCAGTGCACAATTAGAGGAATCCAAAAATGGTAACTGAACTTTCGGTAGGCATAACTTTTGAACCATAACTCTGATTGACGAACCGTTTACATTTTCGGAAAGCTCTCAAAGTTCTCTATAGCCCTATGGGAAATATTTTCTCATAGAACATTTTTTTGCCCTATTAAAGGTCATTTAATGCCCCTAACCTAACTTTGAAGCATTCTTAAGATGTCTCCAAAAACTAAAAAACTGTGATAACTTTCAAACCGTGGGGACTTTTGACCTGATTCTTTTTCTAGAATGCTCTAAATTACAATGACAATATCCCAACCAATTTACACCTTCTAGTTCACCAAAATAATGGCTCAATTACATACTCCTATTTTTTTGGCATTTACACGTATCCCAAGGTGATTAAAAACTCTAACCCAGAACACTAATAGTGGAATTATGAGAATTGGAACCTTTATTTGACCCAAATGGGTATCCAAAAATGAAAACACATGAAACAAAAACCATGTCTAAGTACATTTTTTTTGGATGACACAGGATTACCCTTATACCTCTGGATGCTCCTGCATCAGACACCCAAGGTAGATTGAAAAGTGATCCTGTCACTTTATGAATGGTAGAGGAAATCCCAAATGGGAAACCTCAGCTACTGATATCCAAGTTGAGTCCTCAATCGGCCATCCTTTCCACTTGACCAAATACTCTTCATACTGCCTATTTCTTGTACTCCTACCCACACAATGATCTAGAATGTCTTCTATCTCCTCCTTCTTAGAAGTAGGAATTGGACATGGCTCTAACATCGGCTCCTCATCTGCACCATCATCATGATACTCTGTTAAGTCTGCAATGTTGAAAATAGGGGAAATGAGAATATCATCTGGCAACTCCACCTCATATGCATTTCCTGAGTCATGTTTCTTCATAATTTTGCAAGGGCCAAATTTCTTCATTTTCAGCTTGTTGTAAGTACAAGCTGGAAATATTTCTTTTCTTAAGTGTACCATGACTATATCCCCTACTTGGAATTCCTTATGTCTTCTCCTTTGATCAGCCCTAGCTTTATAATCTTGATTCATCTTGGTAATGTGTGCCTAAACTTCCTCATTTAGATGCTTGATATGTTCAACAAATTCTTCAGCTTCAAAACTTGTCCTCTCCCTTTGCTCTATCTTCCTCAATTCTGGTGCAGTCCTTGGGCTACTTCCATATACAATTTAGAATGGTGATTTACCTGTACTCCTATTTACAGAGTTATTGTAAGAAAACTCTGCTTGTGGTATAATCAAATCCCATCCCTTGGGCTTATCCCCAACTAAACATCTCAGCAAATTGCCCAGACTTATGTTTACCACTTCTATTTGGCCATCAGTCTGTGGGTGATGTGTGGAACTGAATTTCAAGTTTGTTCTCAACTTTTTCCACAATGTTCTCCAGAAATACCCCACAAATTTAGTATGTCTATTAGAAACTATACTCCTTGGGAGGCCATGTAGTCTTACCACCTCTCTTAAAAAAAGGTCTGCAATATGGACAACACCATGAGTTTTGTGGCATGGAATAAAATGTGCCATTTTGGAGAACATATCAACCACCACAAATACTGAGTCATTACCCCTTTGTGTCCTCGGCAATCCAAGAACAAAATCCATACTTATGTCCTCCCATGGCTTTGATGGAATAGGAAATGGATGATATAGTCTAGTATTGTGACTAAATCCCTTGGCCACTTGACAAACCTGGCAATTTTGTACAAACTTCTTCACATCCTGCGACAATTGAGGCCAAAAATAATGTTCCCTAAGTATGGGAATGGTCTTATCTCGACCAAAATGTCCTGCCATCCCTCCACTATGTTTCTCCTTAATCAAATTTTCCCTCATGGAACTCCTTGGAATGCACAATTGACTGCCCTTGAATAGCATACCATCCTGAATTAGATAGTCTAACCACTTAGTTCTATCTATAGCAACAGGCTCTTTACAAGCTTTCCATGCTTCAACAAAATCAGGATCCTCAAGGTATAGATTCTTGAGTTCATCAAACCCAAATACTTCAACCTGCATTACTTTTAGCAGCAACTATCTCCTACTTAGTGCATCTACAACCCTATTAGATTTTCCACTTCTATGCTTCAACACAAATGTATAGCTCTACAAGAACTCTACCCACTTCATATGCCTCTGATTCAATTTACCTTGGCTATTTAGGTACTGTAATGCCTGGTGATCAGTATACAAAACAAATTCTTTTGGCAATAAATAATGCCTCCATGTCTTTAAGGCCTGAACTATTGTATAGAACTCTTGATCATAAAAAGAATACTTCCTTTTTGCATCATTCAATTTTTCACTAAAATATGCAATCGGCTTACCTTCTTGGCTTAATACAGCCCCAATAGTGCTACCACTTACATCACAATCCACCTAGAACACCTTTCTAAAATCTAGAAGTGCCAACACAGGTTGTTCTGTTACCTTCTTCTTCAGCAATTCAAAACTTTTTGCAGCTGTCGTAGTCCATTTGAACTCTTTTCTATCCCCTCTTATTGTGTCAGTCAGGGGTGCACATATGCCACTAAAATTCTTAATAAACTTTCTATAAAAACTAACCAGACCATAAAACGATCTTACCTCAGTAGTACACCTTGGCTTAGGCCATTCCAAGATGGCTTTTACCTACTTTGGATCCATTTTGAGACCTTTAGGTGATATAACAAACCCCAAGTAGACTAACTCCCTTTTTGCAAAGATACACTTCTTTAGATTAATTAATAGTTTCTCTTCTCTTAACCTTTCAAGGACACTACGAATATGCAATAAATGTTCTTCCAAAGTCTTGCTGAAATTTAAAATATCATCCAAATAGACAATAAAATTTTTTCCCAAGAACTTCTTAAGTACTTCATTCATAAGCTACATGAAGGTGCTTGGGGCGTTTGTCAATCCAAAGGGCATGACTAACCACTCATAAAGACCCTTCTTGGTCTTGAAGGCTATTTTCCACTCATCTCCTTCTCATATTCATATATGATGATAGCCACTCTTGAGATCTATCTTTGTGAAATACTGAGCTCCACTCAAGTAGTCCATAAGATACTCCATTCTTGGCAAAGGAAATCGATACTTGATGGTTATCCTATTTATAGCTTGAGAGTCTATACACATCCTCCACTCTCCATCCTTCTTTGGTGCTAGCACTGTAGGTAGTGCACATGGACTCAGGCTCTCCCAAATCAAGCCCTTCCTTAATAGCTCCTGAACCTGTCTATTTAGCTCCTCAATTTTAGTAGGAGTCATCCTGTGAGCAGCCTTGTTAGGTAAACTAGCTCCTGGAATTAAATCTATCTGATGACTAATTTTCCTTACTAGTGCAAATCCTTCTGGAACATTATCAGAGATGATCTCTCCAAACTCCCCTAGTACATCTGAAACTTCAAGTGGTATTTCACTACTACTTTCTTTATCTTTCCTAGGGATCAAAGCATAGCACATATGCTGATGTTTCATTCAATCTAAAAACTTCCTTCCATCAAAAAGAAAAATCCTAGCACTGCTACATACCTTTTCACCTTCCTTTTTCATGGGCTTCAGTTTGTGGCAAACTCCATCCTTTGTTAGAGAGTATGTGTTTGCATGACCATCATGTACTGCATGTCTATCAAACTGCCATGGTCTACCCAATAGTAGATGGAAAACATCCATTGGAATAACATCACAGAGAACTTCATCATGGTAACTCCAAATTTTTAACTTCACTAAACATTGTTCACTTACCAGGACCTTATGATCATCTTTCACCCAAGAAATCTGATAGGGTTGGGGGTGTTTATCCCTCTTGAGCTTCAACTTAGAGACCATCTCGTCTGATACCAAGTTATTAGTGCTACCATCATCAATGATCACATCACAACATTTACCCTCACATTTGCACCTAGTACAGAATAAACTCCTCCTTTGTCCTAGTTCAATCTTGCCACTTAGTAGGAACCTTTCATTTACTAAAGTCTCTCCTCTTTTTGCATCCTTTGAATGTGATGATTTTGCATCCTCATCCACATGAGCAACCCTAGCTTGACCCTCAGCTCTCCTATCTGTCCTTCCTTGTCATTGAGGGAATTCAAAGGCACGATGACCTTCTTCATTGCAATGGAAATAGGTATGAAATAAGCCTCCTCTTCCTTGTCCATGTCCTCTACCTCTTCCTCTCTAATTTCCAAAGTCTTGATCATGGGAGTGGTTGAAACCCTCGTTCCTCTGGTTCCTGCTAGTACCCACATCTTCATTTTTCTTTTGGGTTTCATTTCGGCCTCCAGATGACCTACCACTACCCTTTCCTCCTTGACCATGCCCTCTTTTTCTCCCTTCTAACCTCTTATTTAACTTCTCTTCAACTTGTAGGGCAAACTGGTATGCCTCTTCAATGCTGGTCATTCTTACCAGACTTAATTCCTCTTGGATGCTAGGTCGCAACCCACTGATATAACGAGCAACCTTCTCCTTATTTGCTTCTACATGCCCTGCTCTAATCAAAAGTCAATAAAACTCCTCTATATATTCCTAGACTGATTTTCTTGATTGCTTTAATTCATGCATCTTCTTAAACAAATCAAGCTCGTAGTCCACAGGAATGAACTGCTTCTTTAGTTTGTCCACCATGCGATCCCACCTTGTGATCTTATCCTTTCCCCTTCTATTTCTTTCCAATTGAACCTCTTGCCACCAAATTTTGGCATGGCCTTTTAGTTTGGCCTTTGCAAACTTAACCCTATCTGGGTCCCTGATATCCTCATACTCAAAGTATTCTTCCAGTTCATTTATCCAATCAATCAACTCATCTGGTTTCAAATTTCCTGAAAATACACCCACATCAATTATAGGTCTTTTCCCAAACTTAGCAATGGCTCTAAAAATCCTTTCCTTTGCTTGATTCAGAACTTTCCCATCAAATTCCCCTTCTGGTCCAATTTCTTCTTCTTCATTATCGTCCTCACTTTCGTCGCCTATAGCAACATTTGTTCCCCTACGGAGCTCCTCTTGCAATGCTTGTACCTGCCTTTGGAGGGCTCTAACCTCCTCAAGATTAATAGCTTTGGACCTTCCATGATGCTCTCTTCATGGAGGCATCTTCTTAATTCAAACCCACAACCACACAGTCCTGGTGCAAACTGCCTCACAGTTGGTGCTCTTTCTACACACTCAGGAAAACTAGCTCTGATACCACTTGATGGGGACACAACCCAAGCATAGAATGGACACAATAGGAAAGGGAAAATTTTATTAACTATGTAAATATGCTAATACATTCAGTACAAAGAAAATAGACTTCAAAACATGCCCTATGGGCTTATAATAGCATAAATCTGGAGATAAATTCTTCTCCCAGTACCTTCTCTCAAACTCCACTGCGAATTGCCTTTTACAATGCCCGAAATGTTCTTAAATAGACCCCGAAGGGTTAAGGATTAGGAATACATTTTAGAAAGTGCTAGTAGGCTTTCATCGACCAAATAGAAGGCTCTAGAAGTCACATTAGAATTCGGCGCACAATTAGAAGAATCTAGAAACGGTAACTGAACTTTTGGGAGGCATAACTTTTGAATCGTAACTCTGATTGACGAACCGTTTACATTTTCAGAAAGCTCTCAAAGCACTCTATGGCCTTATGGGAAAGCTTTGCTTGTCCCTTATTTTTTGGCCCTATTCAAGGTCATTTAATTTCCCTAACCTGACTTTGAAGCATTTTTAGGATGTCTCCAAAAATTGAAAAACTGTGATAACTTTCAAACTGTGGGGACTTTTGACCTGATCCTTTTTCTGGAATGCTCTAAATTACAATGACAATCTCCTGACCAATTTAAACCTTCTAGTTCACCAAAATGATGGCTCAATTACATACTCCTATTTTTTTGGCATTTATACATATCCCAAGGTGATTAAAAACTCTAACCTAGAACACTAATAGTGGAACTATGAGAGTTGGAACCTTTATTTGACCCAAATGGGTATCCATAAACGAAAACACATGAAATAGAAACTAAGTCTAAGTACATTTTTTTTGGATGACACAAGATTGCCCTTATACCTCTAGATGCTCTTGCATCAGTTTTCAATGGAAAAGATGGAGTAATGATATATGTTTGATGAGAATTTTATATTGAACAAGAATATTATATGCATTTTGATTTGTTATCTTGGTTATTTCAAAGTTAAATGTAGACGATTATGTCAGCAGGAAATTGATTGTATAGTATTAAGATTAATTATGTACTGTTAAACTGAGATAATAGTTTAATTGTATTTGCGTGATCTTGATATTATAAGTTTTGTTTCTATTGTTAGAATTATCTAAATTTACCTTTGCAATTGGTAGAATAAGATGTGTTACAAATAGATGAAAGGATGTAGTATCATGTTGTATACTAATTTTATATCTGATGTATGTACATTCTTTTGTAAATCTGTTTGAAGTGTATTTTAAGAATAGCTATGATGAACATATATCGAGGTGGCTAAATTTGGTTTATCCTATTCAGTTAATTAATTCAGTGATAACTTTAAAATGAAGTGGGTGGGTTAATTACATATAAAAGATAATTGGCCTTACCTATGACTTAAACCAATAATGTTAAGTACAGAGAACAAGGCAAATCTCTATTACGTCATTTCATGAGTACCATAGAGAATCCCACTATGTGTTGTCTATGAGCTTACCATACACAGATGCAGTATCTTAGCACCATAGTGATGACACCTCAATATATATATGATTCATTTACTGGTTGTTCTTAGTGCGAGTTTAATTTTGCATTGTTAAGTAGATGTTTACTTCTTGCATATTAATTTTAGAATTGCAATATGTTAAGTGAATTAGATATTTGCATTATGGTTATGTGTATGTTTATTCTAACATGTATGCAGGTGGATTATGCTTTTCAACTCAGTGTGTACTGAGCCCTCTTTGTGTTGTGTTGCATTTCTGTGTGTTTTTAGGTGCTTCAAGTTGATTAACAAGTAGCTAAGGATGACTATTGAAGTTACATCTAGAAATAGAATTTGTTACTTGTAGGGTCCATATGTTGGACATAGGCATTTAAGAATGATATCGTACTTCATTATTGTATTGAACTCAATATGTATCAGCATTATAATGGAAATTTATTTTGATGATATCTTCTTTTATTTTGAGGTTTACGAATTGAGAGTGGCTCAATCATTGTTCTTGTACTTGTAATATGTTGAATAATACATTTTTTTTTACATAAATTGTACTTGTTCTTTATTTCAAATTTATTACTTATGTTTAGTGTAGCATTACAAATTCTATGTTTTGATTACCTTTGAGACTATAGAGTTTTGTCATCTTGATATCTGAATTTTGATGATCCACCCTTATGTCTACACATTAGGACCTAATCAATATATTTAATGATTTTATTTCATGTTCTAAATTATGAGCATTGCTTTAATAGAAATTGAATTGTAGAAATGCTTGTAATGTAAGAATGCAATGTTAAACAAAAATTAGAGTTAAAGGATAGATTGTGTTATGCACTAGGACCTAATCTGCATGCTTAGGGACTTAATAGTTGTGGATTCAACATTTTGTCACTAGGATATAAAATAGATTATGAAGCTATTTTAAATATTAAATTGATCATACTAAGCAAAATTTAATGTTGATAAATAGAGTTGATATTATAGTATTCTGGACATTTTACATGAAAACTATTAGAAAATGTAAGTTAATTTGAATTGATGAAGTATGTAGCCCAAATGTTAATTGTGATATGCAAATGTTGATATTTTAAATGCTTTATTCAAAATTACTAAAAATGGGAAAGTTAATTTGAAATGATGAAATATGCAAGCCTAGTCTTGAATGAGATAAAGATTTATTGCACATATTTACTTATTGCTTACATGATTTTCTTGGACTACTGATGCTCAAGTTTAGTGTGCAGGAATTTGACCATGGGGTTTAATGGGGAACCAAGGCTCAAACCCATGTGAAACATGACATGGCCAAGGTTGGATTTGTGGAAGGGTTCAAACCTCTTTGTAATGCGTTTTATTTTGTAATGTGAATGGTATGTGGGTGATAGTTGAATGCATGTATTATTGGAGACAAGTCATTCTAAATGTAATATGTTGTGTTTGTGTCACTTGACACTTGTTTTATCCACATGTTAATGACTTGGAATTTAGGGTTTTGGGAAAGTAATCTAACCTAAACATAACCCTAGCATATTATCCAAGTTAACCCCCCCAGCTATAAGTGTTAGGATAAGTCCCTATTCATTTAAATTCGAATTCCAACCTTCCATTAACTTTTGGGGATCATAAAGTGGTACTAGGGGATTACCATGGTCAAAAATAAGTGCCAACATGATAGTAGTATGGGTTGGGGGTCTAAATCTAACCTTTAGTAGGCCTAGATGACCTTGGGAACCCTCCAAACAAGTCACTTTCAAAGAAATTAGAAAATTGGAGTGTCACATGACTTCTCCTACCCTCTTAGTTGGTCAAGGCTACATTTTTAGAAGGGACAAGGGTGTAAGAAAAGGCAACTCATGTTATGACCATTTTTAGATAATGGGGGTTTTGGGGGACCCTTTGTAGTGGATGGGGGATGAAATTAGTGGGTTGTCTACCCACTCTCTACCTTTAGAGACACTTAGGGTTTGGAAGCTTGGAGGGAGCTCTTGTACAACTTTCATTTCCATTTTTCAAGGGCTTTCAAGGTTGGTGTTCTTTCCATGTAGTTTAGTTTAGTTTCCATTTTGAAGTTGAATATGGTATTGCATCCATGAGATTATAGATAGTGAGAATGCCATTGTAAGGGAAATGTGTGGTATCATCTATATCTTGATGTATTTTTTTGTGTTGTGTTGAGCATGAAGGTTTGATTTTCCTTGTTTTCATGGTTTGATCTTCCATGATTTTGTGCACGAGTGTTTTTACGGGTGTGAGGGCTTCACTCACCCTTTGGGAAGGGAAGAGAAGTCCAGGGTGAAGGGGTTAGTTGGGCTTGAAAATGTATTGAGAACCTTGGAGTATGAGCTCCATTTTATGCCATGATCATTCATATCTTGTTGCAGGTGATACGGGAAGTATGATGTATAAATGAAGTTTATGAAGTGTGGGCTCTAAGAGAGTGCAATCTAATGATAGTATGTTTGGAGGATGATCGTGAATGCCCCGAAAGGGTATGAAATTGATGTTGGGTGAAAGCCCCAAAAGGGCTTGAAATTTGATTATTGCAAGTATTGTTTGATATGGAATATCTCCATTTGGAAAGCACACCTTGACCCTATGTTTATGGTTCCATTGGTGAACCATTGTGAAATATCCTTGGAAGGGAATTGTTCAAGTTTTGAAATGTAATGTTTATGCATTTGAAAGATTGTATGTGTAACCCAGTTTGAGCCTTGTTCCCCTAGCATGGTGGTGGTCTCCTTGGAGGCCTATGGTTAACTAGAGAGCACCCATGGTATTTTTTTTGTTCTTTTGTGATGTATTTGCAGATTTTATGCTCAAGGGAGCAATGGAAACAACCTTTGAATTGTCATCTTGTAGGTGTTGCTTGAAGGAGAAAACTTTATGCATTAGACACATAGTGGAGAATCTCTCTTCACCTTACCCATGTTGTTGTGATGTATGATTATGTGGTAGAAAGGAAAGGATGGGTCATATTGTATTATTTTGAAATGATGAAATCCTTCCCCATGTTCTTGTGTATTGTATTGCAAAATTTGCACTCTTCACTTATGTTATTGCATTTTTATTCTATGTACCTCATTGTGAGGAATAGACCCATGAAGAAAATGGTGAAAAGTGTGTATTTTAATTTGGTGTTTTGTAATGTGCATTTAGATGTAATGAAATTAAAAGAATTGTAGTATGAAAGTCAATGTTGAATGTGAAGGCGATTGATTTTCAAAGTATCCTAATGGTTTGGCATTCAAAATAAAAATTGCAATTATGTAGCCACACACATTGAGTAATGAATAATTATAGGAAAATGAATCTCAAAAGTTGTTTCAAGTAGGAAACTTCAGTATGAATCAATGTAATGAGAAACTTCATATTTAGTTACATTATGGAAAGGAAAATATTATTCTCTAGGTCTCATAGTTGACCTTGTTCCAAATGCATTCCATTTATTAAGTTATTGTTTCAAAGTCACATTAACAAGATCTATTAATCTAGATGGCTCATATTGGAAAATGTTAAAATAACATCCTCGTTGAGTAGAGTAGATAAATCAAATAGGTTGCATAGTATGAACTATCAAGAGAAAATAGGCCTGAACATGTTTGTTTTCACTCTTTGGAAAATGTATGGGGAGTGAAAATAATCCACTCCCCAATTACAGAGTAATAAAATACTCATAAGGATATTACAAAAATCCTATCCTACAAAATAATATATTAAATTATGATATAAGCTTTATACACATCCAAGTAGAGTTGATGTGACTACATATCACAAATCCACATTTAAAATAAATAAAATAAATAACACCATAAGCATATGTACTCTACAACAATATCAACTAAAGAAGCTCAAAATAAAAATATATATATATATATATATATATATATATATATATATATATATATATATATATATATATATATATATATATATATATATATATATATATATATATATATATATATATATATATATATATATATATATATATATATATCAATTAAAAATTCCTTAAAAGTCCTCCCCAAAGGAATCATGTGACCTGTGTGTAGGACACACATGTCCTTGCTCTAAATCCTAGTCCACTGCAAGCTACCTAACCCGTTCCCCAATGCATTGACCTCACTCTCAAAGTCATTAATAAAAAAAATAAAAAAATAAAGGAGAATTGCAATCATTACAACATTACCTTGGTAAGCAACCTCAACATCAAGCCCAAGATGGGAGCTAGATCTATCATACTTCCAAACTCACACCAAGTCACTGTCATTATTGCTTGGGTAGACTGCCACCTTAGTGCCTAAATAGTCAAGTGAAAAGATATGGGAAAGAGAATGGTCTTGGAAGGTGGAGATGGGATGTTGGGGAATATCGATGGAGAAAGGAATGTTTTCTTTCATACCCCATGCTTATCCCAAGTAGATGCATCCTCCACATCACTCAGACCCTAGGGCCATATGCATAACTACTTTTGGCTATCAGCTTTAGAAGGTATCCTCCCTAGACAAGTATGCCCATATCTTGAAAGTATGCACTTCGGGAGGGGGAGTTAAGTATTGAACAACTAGTAGGTAGATTTAACAATGGAGGTTATTGTGAGTGGTTAAAATGGGTGGAAAAGAAAGTTAGTTAGCTTTTAGGATAGGGTTCAAAATGATGGTCCACTTATAGTAGCATGTCAAATGCATAGGGGTGGAATGGTATATTAGCATATAAATTAATATAATTAGTTCAAATATTAATTAGAGTAAATTAAAAATTTTAGATAAGAGGTGTATATATATATACATATATATACATATATGTATATATATATGTATATATATTCATATATATATATATGTATATATATATACATATATATATACATATAAATATACGTATATATATGTATATATATATATATATACATATGTGTATATATATATACATATGTGTGTATATATATATACATATGTGTGTATATATATATACATATGTGTGTATATATATATACATATGTGTATATATATATATACACATATGTGTATATATATATACATATGTGTATATATATATATACATATGTGTGTATATATATATATACATATGTGTATATATATATATATATATATACATACACACACACACACACACAGATATATATATATATATATATATAAGTATGATAATTAAAGATTAGAATCATTTGTTTTGTTAATGGTAAGGAGAGATTTTAAATTTTATAGTGCAAAGTTATGGGTTCTTGGTTATTAATCAAGGTGAGGTGTGTTAGGAGAGTGAGATTGATGTAAGAATACCTTAGAGTTGAATAATGAAGATGTTTAGTATAAGTAGGAGATTAGTTTGGTATAATAGGTAACCAGTATATCATAGACTCAAATAATAGGCACTAAATAATATTACAAAAATGGGGTACATATATAGATTTCTATTGTAATTTTATTGATATATGAATATATATACTAAATGACATAAGTCATGAATGTTATTAATGATATGTAATTGTACATTGACTAGTCACTATGTATGTTGACCTACAAACATTAGTAGTTAAGAATTGTTCATTTGATTTGGTAATAAGTAACTTTGTGGTTGGGATTGAAAAGATACCCATATCCTGCTAATATAGGTATACATATTGATGGTTGAGTTTTTTTTGGAGATTATTAGTTATAAATTATATTATGTAAGTTAGCAAGATATCATTCAACTTTCTAGATTAAATAGGAATAAGTGGTCCTAGAAGGGTTCTAATCTTAAGATTAAGTGAACTATATGAGACCTTAATATTAAGTAAATGGAACGCATTGGGAGTTTGAATCATGGGTAATTAGGTTTACTATATATTAACTCGAGTAAAGGTAAGCTACTCAAGTCACACCAAGGACCTTGGAAATGTGGCAATGAGGTGGTAATAAGTTATCTAACAAATGTGTATTGGTACCCAAGCCCAGTAGCCTAATTGGTGAATTAACCACATCACTCATTCATGAAGAATAGCATGGATACTTGTACACTCTCAATAAAGGTATCATTCATGGTAACCATACCCTAGATGCATAATTCTAGGCTACACCCAATTGAATTCCCTAACATAACATTTAGTAATCCCTAATGAAATCAAACAATGAGGACCTTAATATTGAATCCTTCTTATCTAACATCTTCCTATTGTATCCACTAATCTCTATTGTTGCTTTGGTTGGATCCTCTTACCATCCTAGTTAAGTTCATTTTAGTTAATGTTTAATGGTTTATTCAACACTATACACATAACTATTAGATTTCTTGAAAAATCTTGGCCATTCAATGACCGAGTTGGAAATGGTTAAGTACCCTTAGGAGCGATTCCTAGATGCTGTAAATTTTTTTTTAGTGTGTTTTGCCTTGTAAAATTTGGGCATGATAGAAAATCATGGTGAGGCAAGTGGAACAAGCTCTAAATCTAAAGTACTTGTACTTGCAAGATATTTCAAAAGGCATCATGCACCCTAGCAGATCAGTAGAGACAAGTTAGAAGGTACAATGACAAGGAACAAATTGAAAGGTACATGTTTTCTTACTAAATTTGAGCCTAGAACTATTAAAGATGCTTTTGATAATGGAAGTTGGATTGAAGAAATGAATGAAGAGATTGGGCAAATAGAAAGGATAAAAACTTGGACTCTTGTTCCTAGACACAAGGATAAGAATGTAATTGGCACAAAACTAGCATTAAAAAACAAGCTGAATGAAGATGGAGAAGTTTCAAGAAATAAAGAAAAGTTAGTATGCAAATATTATTCTCAAGAGGAAGGTATTAATTATGATGAAAATTTTTCTCCTATTGCAAGATTAGAATGTGTTAGGATCTACTTGGTTATGCTGCATATAAAGGATTTAAAGTATATTAGATGGATGTGAAATCTACATTCATGAATGGAATTCTAGAAGAAGAAGCTTGCATTGAGAAATTAGAAGGTTTTGTAGATCCTAAAAAAAGGGATATGGTTTGTAAGCTACACAAAGCATTATATGGTCTCAAAAAAGCTCCTAGAGCTTGATATGAAAGACTTCATAGTTATTTTATCAAAATTGGTTTTCAAAGGACAAATGATAACAATAGTCTATATATCAAATAAGGACCAAAGAAGGAAATATTGCTGGTAGAAATTGTTGGAGTTGAGGAAAGCCAACTCCGAAGATGCCAAGATCACCTGCATGCGAAACCTGTCAAAGAGAAGCCATAGAAGGGAAGAGCATGGAGCACGGGCAAAAAACCCTAAATGGACATGAGAGCCATCATAATGCAAACACAAGAAGAAATGTATTTACAATAAGAAATGATGTTATGTTGTGATGTTGTTATTGTTGAAAATACAATGAGAGAGAGCTCGAATATAAAGAGCTCATGGAAGCTTGTAGAACAAGCTGGAAGGTGGTAGAAGATAAGGATGACAACAAGAAGGGAACAAACTCTCGTGTTGTCAACAACTAACCACTACAAGCATTAAATACTAAATATTAAATAAATGCATGACCTAAGTAAGCTTAAGCAATAGAATAAATAATTAATAATTAATTATTTACTCTAACACCCCCCTTAAGTGCAACTTAGGGAAATGCCTTAAGCTCACAAAGCTAAGATGAATGCATAATGGGTCCCGGCAACGAGGCCATGTTAGGTACCCAAGTACAATGCAAGAGATGCAACCTCTGTAAACGGGGAAAGAGAGAAAACCACGTGGGAAAAACCCTCCCCCAAAAAGAGGTAAGAACCCAGTGAAGAGCTGAAGAAGTCTCCAACTAGTGAAATTGTCCCCTAAAACAGGAACAAGAAATGATCGTGAAGAAGCAGCATCATTGAACCATGAAGAATCCGCAAAAATGTCAAATTTCTGATCTGAAGAAACCTCCATGGAAGAAGAAGGCACAAACTGAGCATGTCTATATGGTAGATGATCCATCTCACCGAAATGCATAGGTAGCCAGCCACTGCAATCACCTTATACATAGGATCAACCACTGAATACATAGTTCACACTATCGAACCATCAAACCATGGATGCATTAGAACACAACATAACCCCCCCTTAATGCAGATGGGGTGTGATGACAGGCAACTGAGAAGGTGAGCCAAAATCTCCTGCAAACGAACCAAGAACGAGAAAAGAGGAAAAGAGGTACAGACACCGATAAAGACACGGTCTAACTAACTCTACATGGGGCTAATGTCATGGAAGGGACACTCACTTGACAAAGGGAGAATGCCTAAAATAGAAAACAATAATCCCCCCCATGGTGCTTTATGAAATAGTGCATGCACAACTGACTCAAGACAACGTTCATGACTCCCAAAATACAAAAGTGACAGTTTATCTTAGTGCGAGAATAAAAAGTGTCTCAAAATGATAGCTACAATGATCAGAACTGAAAAAGAGTTGAACCAAAAGAAAGTACAGTCGAAAAGAAAGCAAACCATGCCAGGAAAATGATCCTCGGGCCTAAAACACTCAAAATATCCACCATAGAGCAAAAATGCCAAAACTATGATAGAAAGAGTAGAGGCCAAAAAACAAAGAAAAAGGACTACTTTTCTGAAAAGTATATAGAACCAGCTTTCCAGAAATATAAAGTTTTCAAAAAATTGACATGGGACACAAAAGATAGGCATGCCGGAGTCAAAAACAGGACTTTGGAATTCAACAAAAAAAATAGGCAATGAAAATGAATCAAAATTAAAAAATACCTACACCAATGTCTTTGTCTCGGAACCAGCTTTTCAACGCTTCTTTCGGATCGAAAAAATACCTCCGTATGCAAAAGTTATGGCCAAAAAACCACAAGTAGGTCCAAAAGTGAATCAGGAGAGGTGCATGCAAGGATGGATGATGCATGCTGACGTCAGCAGACACAAAGATTAAAATTGACGGTTTGGTAATCGTCGCAGCAAAAAAGTGCCACATGGCACAGGTCCACTAGGCAGCCACGTGGCAGAGGATGACATGGCGGGTGACGTGGCAGGGTCCACGTGGCAAAGTGCCACGTGGAACCCAAGCCACGTGTCACCCCCACAACTGCTGACGCGGCCTGTGACGTTGTCCTAACAAGCTGACACGGCGCTGACGTGGGCTGCTGACGGGGACACAAGCGGAGGACGGGCGGAGCAGCCGAAATCAGAGGCGGTAGACGAAAAAACCACCGGCGGAGGTGGCCGCAGTGGTGGCGCCGGAGTGGCCCTTGGGCGGCGCCAAGCCGCAGCGGCTCAACGGCGGCGCTGCCGGTGGTAGCGGCCGACGAGTTGCGTGGTGGCGGCCGCTGGGTGGTGCGGCGGTGGCCGCCTGGTGGAGCGCACCGAAAACCTTTTTTTTAAAAATTTTCCGCTCAGAAATCTGTACGATCCGTACGGGAATGACCTGCAACAAATTTTTTTGCCTCCCGGAGCTCTGTCTCCAAATTCGACAAGTTTTATATGAATCTTGACTGCAAACGGCCTTTTGGATCCAATGGTGATGTCCGTTTGGGCTGAAAGTGCTCCAAAAATTTGCTGATCCCCTGATTTGAAGAAAAATTGCACAAACAAACTAGGGTTTGTGACTCCAAATCACGGCTTCAAATTTTTTTCAACAAAGCTGCAGCAGGAAGGCTCTAATACCATATTGGAGTTGAGGAAAGCCAACTCCGAAGATGCCAAGATCACCTGCATGTGAAACCTTTCAAAGAGAAGCCATAGAAGGGAAGAGCATAGAGCACGGGCAAAAAACCCTAAACAGACATGAGAGCCATCATAATGCAAACACAAGAAGAAATGTATTTACAATAAGAAATGATGTTATGTTGTGATGTTGTTATTGTTGAAAATACAATGAGAGAGAGCTCGAATATAAAGAGCTCATGGAAGCTTGTAGAACAAGCTGGAAGGTGGTAGAAGATAAGGATGACAACAAGAATGGAACAAACTCTCGTGTTGTCAACAACTAACCACTACAAGCATTAAATAATAAATATTAAATAAATGCATGACCTAAGTAAGCTTAAGCAATAGAATAAATAATTAATAATTAATTATTTACTCTAACAGAAATCTTTGTAGATCGTATACTATTTAATAGTTATGATGACTTATGAAAATATTTTTCTAAATAAATGAGTAAGGAATTTGGGATGCCAATATTTGGAGAGATCAAACTCTTCATTGACTTGCAGATTCAATAGAAGAAAGATGACATCTACATTACCCAATCAAAGTATATCAAGCAAATACTGAAGAAGTTTGGAATGAAGGATTCAAGACCAGTTGGAACACCTATGTCTCTAGGACATAATATTTCCAAAAATGAAGATTCCAAGGAGCTATATCAAACCACATATAGATCCATGATTGGAAGACTTCAGTACGTAGTGTATACAAGGCCTAATATTGCCCTTGTAGTTGTTATGGTGGCAGGATTTTAAGCTAATGCCAAAGAAAATCATATGAGGGTAATAAAGAGAACCATGAGGTATCTAAAGGATACTGAAGATTATAGATTATGGTACAAGAAAGGAGTCAACTTTGCACTAGTACATTTGGAGGTCATTTTTAGCTTAAAATTTTGATGGTAGGCCAATTTGGCTTGTCTAATTCATTTTTTCAAAAAATATGATCTTGATAATGTCAAAATTTTTATGATAATTAAGTTTAGTGTCAAAATTTTGATATTGTTGGGGATATAAAAAAAGAAGAAGAAGTGAAACTTCATTTATTCACGTAAAAAAGTGTGGGCAGGAGGCTTTAGAGATGTGACGAAGATATTTTTAGCACTATTCAAGGTAAGGGTTCATGGATTAACTTTCATTCTTGTCCTCCTATGTTTGGAACTTGCTTTCAAGGTAAGTGTTCATGGATTAACTTTCATTCTTGCCCTCTTCTATTTAGAACTTGCTTTCAAGGTAAGGGTTCATGGATTAACTTTCATTTTTGCTAGATACATGACCATAATCATCATTTTGGCACTTTCTTTTAGTCCAACAGGAGGAAAGGGTAGTTGCCCAACTAAAAATGGCCTGGTGGCAAATTCCTTTGCTCTATTGTCTGTTCTTACAACAATTACAACAATCTACATTTGTGAGCCTTACCTGGAATATCATGGTATAGATGACATATTTGTAGTATAATACTTATAATTCAACATTTTGATACACTTTTGAGACTATAAGGTTATGTCATTCTAATATCTGCATTTTGACAATCTGCACATTAGGACCTAATTGATATAATTAATGATCCCATTTCATGTTCTAAATTATTTCAATTTCTTAAATAGAAATTGAATTTGTAGAAATGCTTGACAAGTCAAATTATAATGTTAGTATTAAAGGGTAAAAGTACAAACCTATGTCACCTTTTATAAAGAAATGAGATATCATAATGCAATAGTTCAACATTAATGAAAAAAAATGGAATTTGTTTTTAGAATATGACTGATGAAATGTGTATAATTGGATGAGTTTTATGCCTATAATTTTTAATAATTTTTTTGAGCAAGAATTTATTCATTTTATTTTATTTTGAAGTCCCTTTTTTAATTGTAAAAAATATAGGGTGTAGTTCCCATCAAACAAGTATATGCAAATCATCATTTTTTGTTCTAATTTGAAAATATCTTATAGATGACATGTATAGCTAGGGAACATAAAAAGATATTAATTATTTTTTATGTATATTTTCTTTCTTATATGTACTCTAGTTTGACCTTATCAGAATCCAACAAATTTTTCCTCCTGTCAAAACTTCCCTATCAAATCTATACCTTCTTGATTTTTTTTAAAAAATATTCATGAGGAGGATTCTCTCCTCTATAGATAAATATGATTTAAATTTTTTTTTTGATATGATTTACTATTTTTTTCCTTTTTTGAGGGAGCATTTTCTAAAATGTTTAAATATTGACTTATAATATTTTGAGATTATAACATATTATAACTAATCATAAAACTCAACAATTTATAAAATGATCGTGAATCTGAGATCTATAAAAGGGTATTTTTAGTTTTTGAAAAAAATGGGTTTTGATAGAGAAATGAGATTTGACCAAAAAAAGTTTTGGTATCCTGAACGGTTACACAGATTTGTGCTTTTACCCTAGACGATAGATTTTGTTATGTAATAGAACTAAATATTGTGAATGGGTTGATCGAATGCATATGGATGCAACTTTAAGGCATGATAGAATTAGATTATGATGTGATGCAAAATGCAAATTTGATTATGATAATTTATGATATGTAGATAAATGTTAATTGGATTATGATGATTTGTAATAGGTAGATAAATGTTAATTTGATATGCAGATTTTGACATTCTAACATTTTGAATGATTAGGAAAGGAAATTTAATTGAATTATGTTAATGTGGCTTATGTAATTTTTGAAATTATGTGCATTTATGACATATATTTTATATGACCTCCTTGAACTACTGATGCTCGAGTTTTATTGCAAAAAGTGGAACTGTGGATATTTTGGGGGAAACAAGTTCCGAATCTATGTGAACACAGTTAACCAAGGCAAATCTTTGGAAGATTAAAAAGCCTCATTTTGAAATTATTTTGATTTGTAAATGTAATTTTTCTTGTATGTGGAAATGTTTAATCATAAAGATGCATTAGGGGCATGTCATGGCAATGTGGAATGTGCTTTTATGTGTCACTTGACACTTGTGGACTTTATGTGTAATTGACATGTGTCATTTAGGGTTTTGGTCATGGTGGCATTTTACCCTAAAACTAATCACCTTGTTAATGAGTAAGTAAATCCACTTAATAGGGGGTAGGATGGGTCACAATCAAAGAAAATTCAAATTTGTACTTGGCTAGGGTTTTGAGGTGTCATTAGGTGGTCCCAAAGTGTCCTTTATGAGAAAATGAGTTGCCCATATGATAGTATAACATGTTTGGGACCTGATTTTGACCATGATAGTGACTAGAAAACCTAGGGGCCCCTTTACCCATGCATTCTTTGACCAATTCAAAAATAAAGTCATCACATGTGTTCTCTCCCAGGTTTCCACTAGGACAAATATAGTAAACTTAGAGGGAGACAAGTTTGTAAGAAGAAGAGGCTTGTTGTTTTTGCTAAAAAAGTTAGTGGGAGGCATTTTTAGGGAATTTTGGACAAATGGTGTTCACCCACTCTTTAAATTTAGAGATAGTTAGAGTTTAGGAGGAAGATTAAGGGATATCTACAACAACTATCATTTCCTTTAGCTTGGACCAAGGTTGGTGTCCAAACCATGATCATTTTTCTTTTAGCATTGCATAATGAATTTGCAAGCATGGAGTGTTGTTATGGGATTCTTGTATTGCTATTGTAAATCTTGGTATTGTGTTGTGTTGGTGTGATTTCATGAAACTTCTTGATTTTTTTTCTTGAATCTTCTTGTTTTGACTTGAATGTCAAGTGTTGTTATGGGTTTGAGGGCTTCACTCACCCTTTGGGAAGGGAAGAGAAGTCCAGGGTGAAGGGCATAGTTAGGCTTGAAATATAGCTAAGAACCTTGGAGTATGGGTTCCACTATCTTGCTTTCAGGGTGATAAGGGAAATGATGGTGTAGAGAGGAAGTTTATAAAGTATGGGTTTTCAAGGATGTTGTAGTTGATAGTAGTATGTTTGGAGGATATTTTTGAAAGACCTAAAATGGCATGAAATTTTCTTATTGTAGATATGGTATGATATGGAAAGTATCCTTTTTGAAAGCACACCTTCATCCTTTGTTCAAGGCTTCATTGGTGAACCATTGTGAAATACCCTTGGGATGGGATTGTTCAAGTGTTGTAACTGTGATGTTGATGCATTTGTAAGATTGGAATGAAACTCAGTTTGAATCTTGTTTCCCCTGCTTGGTGGGTGGCTTCATAGAAGCCTAGGATATGAGGTGAGCCTCCATGGTTCTAAGTTTTGTGTGTTTTGCAAGTTTTGGAAAGATGGTTCCTATGAAGATATTAGGGTTTCACTCCTAGAAATATTGAAAGGCAAGTGTATGGAGAGACATAATATTTCCCATGCCATCTCCCAATGTGTTGTGGAGTTAAGTTTCCTTTGTTGTTTCATTGTAATTTTTTTTTTACTTCTTATCGTACATTGTTGTAGTTGTGTAAAGTGGAGTTTGAGAAAAAATGTATATAGATATCTTTGCATGGAAATATTCATTGTGAGGAAAGACATTATAAAATTAGATGATCAAGATTTTCTAAATATGAAGATCTATGCATTTAGTTTAAAGTTAAATCTTATGGGGTCTTCATGTAGGATAATCTGTGTAAAAAATATGCAAGGTAGATTCAGTAAATCATTGTAAGTTTCACAATTATGTGATTTGATGTAATATGGAGAAGTTATGTAAATGAGACACTCCCCCTTATATTGATCTATAAATCCATTGGTACAAATATTTCATATTTTTTTGTGTGGGAGATTCTTATTGATATAGTTGGCTCAATTTGAAAAAAATAGGTGATTGAATTGAAAAAATCAATTATCATGCATTAGTTACAATAGAAAGAGAACTATTATAAATTTTTTAGATCATTGTATATACATGGAAATTGATTCATTTGGTTTCAAGTTTTAATAGATTCTTAGATGAGATAGTTACTATGGTGGTATCAAACTTGCAAATTTTGGATTAGTGGGGAAGTCAAATTAGATCATTGGCAACTCATAAGAATGGCTCCTAAAATTAGAAAGGTGAGAAATGTATTAAAATTATAGTGAAGATCCTCCTGTAGCTACAATTTAACTCTGTAGAAATTGTCAGGGTAAAGGAAAATAACTCCTCTCCCCAATTACAAACAATAAAATAATCATAAAATATTCCATGTATTGTATCCTCTAGACAAAAAATGATATATCAAATAATGACTTAGGAATCTAAACTTTATATTCATCCAATCAGAATTGTTTATCTGCATATGAGGGAATCTCATGGTAATCATGTGACTGCATTTCACAAATCCACAATTAGAATAATATAAACAACACTATAATAATGTGTACCATACTACAATTTCAAGTCAAGAAACTCAAAATAAAATAAAGAAAATATATAATATATCACTTAAACATTCCTAGAATCCCTCCCCAAAAGATCACACGACTTTGGTATAGGACACATATGCCCTCACTTCACCATGAGTTTTTAGACCTAACCAATTCCCAATTCATTGACTCACCCTTAACATACTAATAAAACAAAATTGAAAAAAACTTCTATCATTATCACATTGTCTTGGTAAGTGGACACACTTTTTATAAGGTGCATATAACAAAAAAAACATATATATTATGCTTCTCTTATATTGATAACCCTCATATCCAAGCTGCTCACCCTCAACTTACATGTGGGAAGGACCATCTGACCTTTATGACTCATACTCCATCCTCCTTTATGCTTGATATTGTGAAGAGTGTAACAAAAGTGTTTTTGGGATCATGGAAACATGGCCTGTACTCGTGTTTGAATAAGACAAGACCCCTCAATCTTTTTGCAGAGATCTTTAGGCACCTCTTGAGGCTGCTAACTTAGAAGTCAACCATACTTTAAACCCCCTATCACGTGCCTAGAAAAATTCTTCAAAAAAAACACAAAAGTTTGGGGTTAAAGGGGTATAAAGGTAAGGTAGTTAGGTACTTCTTTGTTGTTGATAATTCTAGTTTAGGGGGTGGGTTAGATACTAATTGGTAATTATGATCTAGTGATTTAAATAAGTTAGGGGTGGCCTTACTAATTAAATAGGGTCATTATAATGTTTTTTTGGCATTAGCTTGTAAGGATTAGTTAATGCAATCTCCTAATTAGTAGGTAAGCATATATCATAAATAGTTAGTATTGGTGATTTTTGTTTAGGATCTAAGTGATTAATAGTAAGTTATATTAGTATGTTTATAATGTTAGATAATATAGAATAAAGGGAATTTGTATTCACATAAAGTTAGGAGTAAGATTTTTAATTAGTGACTAGGGTATGATTAAAGTATAAGTCCTTTTAGTGGAAAGATAGTGGGGAATAGATAGGATAGAAATTATGTAGATATATGTCAGCTAGTTAGTATTTAATAATAATATGGATTTAAGAAATAATAAAATAAAAATAATGATGATAATAATAATAATAATAAATATAATTTTGATGATATTTAATTTTATAGACTTAAATAACCCTTTAGATAGCTCAAGGGTACCCCTCGATCAATAAGTAAGTAGGAAGTTGCTGATAAAATTTAATATATCTAATGCAAACTAAATGAAGCTAGTGGAAATATCTTGTTATTAAAGGTTAGTTGTCATATGTATGGTCATTAAATCTTAATAATGATCACTGGTCAAAGGTTAATGAATGATAATATACATTGTAGCAGTTATGGGGAAAACAAACAATAATTAATTGATTTAAAATTATAGTTAATAGTACCTAGTTCGTAAGACATCATTTTAGTTGAAGTTCATTAAGGATAAAATGTAAGAAGTTCATTAAAGTAATAGTACCTATATAATTATACACCTGAATAAAAGTGGACATAGGATGTAGCAAGTTGAGATTATATATATGTGTGTGTGTGTGTGTGTGTGTGTGTGTGTGTGTGTGTGTGTGTGTGTGTATGTATTGATATGTATATGTGTGTGTGTGTATATATATATATATATATATATATATATATATATATATATATATATATATATATATGTATGTTTACGTATGTATGTATATGTATATGTATGTATATATATATATATGTATTTATATGTATGTATATATATATATATACACACACATATACATACATACATATATATGTATATATAAATATGTATGTATGTATATGTGTATATATATATATATATATATATATATATACATACATATAAATACATATATATATACATACATATACATATACATACATACACACATATATATATATATATATATATACATATACATACATACATATTTATATATATACATATACATACATACATACATACATACATACATACATACATACATATATATATATGTGTGTGTGTATATATATATATAAATGTTAAGACAACCTGAAATCAAAACTTTTAGGATAATTATTAAACATCTTCACTTTCACAAACTATTGAATCATTTTAACCACATTGGTGTGAAATTTGAACATCACCTTTAGATACGTAATGTCTTATTTCAAGAATAGGATGTGGATTCGAGATGCTAACATCATCTGACTCTTACATTATAACTTAGGCTGTCAATGAATGTTAGAAAACTAACTGGCATTCTATGGAAAACTTGAAGTACTGACTTTCAAATGAAAACAAATGCTCCCACATCAACTAAAATTAATTATCTTTGACACTTTCAAGAAAATGTGAAATGATATACCTGATCACCCCATAGTCTAATAGAATTGTCACAATGAAGAATAGGTCTATGCATATTACTCTCTAAATTACCTTTCAAAAAAAAAAATTGTGTTGTGTTTTTCCTTGTAAAAGTTGGGCATGAAAACATTGCAAACATTAGGCTCCTCTGATTTTGACCCAAAGCTCTATGTTGATTTGCCTCTTTGCTATACTTTGTCCATCACTACATAGACTTTCATAGCCTTGCCTCACCCATACTATAAAAAACCCTCTCTAATTTTCTCAGTATGTATTTGGATAGGCATGAGATGATGTGGGTGTTCATTCTCTTCTAAATTTTTTCATAGAGCTAGATAGATTATTAATGGGTATTAAAAACCTTTGGAATGTACTAAGCAAGAAAGTCAATAAAAGTGTGGGTGAAGATCCTGATATCCATACCCTTCTTCCATATTCAATGGCTCTCATTATCCCTAGCTCACCCTTTAGAGAATTTTATTACTGGGACAATTGATGGATAATAAGGTATTTATGAGATTTCTATGCTTCTATCTTCTATACTCATTCAAAACCGTGATTTTTTAAAAATAGTTGCTTGAAAACCCTGTGATTCACTATTTTCTTTCATTTAGTTAGTTGGTAGACTATCACACCCATGAATATCTTTAATTTAGTAACTTGATAAAATTGCACACCCTCAATGAATTGACAAGTCATTAAATCCTGACTTTCACAACTAACTATTAACTTTTTGATTAGATAAATAGGTTTTACAGGGACCTTGAAACCCAAGTGTTAAAACATACACAAGGTTGATAATAAGCATTAAAAGCCTAGCCAAAAAAGAACAAGTCTAAAGGCTAATAATAAGCACTAGGCCCAACTAAATCCACAAAGGCTAAAGGAAAGGCCAAGCAGTTATATTAAAAAACAAAACAAGTGAAAGCTAAGACAAAAAGCTAGACAAAAAGGAACAACTAGAACCAAAGAAAAGAGTTAATCCTCGTTCTTTCTTTTGAGATCTTGCATGACCTGGGCAACCCTGTAGGCCATCTAGTTCTCCTTAGCCTCCTGCTGATAAGTCCTATGTACATCCTGGTCTAGACTAGTGTAAGTGATACCCGTGGTAGTTTCATCATCATATATAGCTTTTCCCCTATCTTTTCCTTCCTCATTCCCCTGCATACCTCTATCTTTAAGCCAATTAGTTAATGATAGAATGTTGTCATTAATCGAGTTGAGCAGTGAGATCATCTGGCTCGACAAATTTTGATTGTAATTTTCTAGGTTGTGGATCCTCCTTTCTACTAGGTTAATTCTATCATCTTGGTCTGTCCCCTTCTCAAGACCCATTAAATTCCTGGCTCCTTCCATTTGACCCACCTTCTCTTTGACCTCCTCCAGCTAATGAAAAAGCCACTTGATTAACCAGAAATTATCAATCATGCTATTACAGACATTGTTTAAAAGGTTCATTCTAGTTTCCCTGGCATTATTAGAGATTGCCACAATCATAGGGTTAATTATCTCTTCAAGCCATGACTCCTCCTTGTTGTCCACCAGAATCTAGGGATTCATCACTTCTCTAAAAATACCCATTTTCATTATCCTCACATTAAAATTCCTCCAGGCTTTCCTTCTATCTTTGGCCAACACTTCTGCCCCCATCTCCAATACTATCCTTTATCTGCTCATCTGGATGGGCTTGAGGATGGATAGGGGAGAGAGGCCGCAAAGATATATCTAGTTTTCACTATGACCTCTCATCCTCCATTCCCACCCACTTGCATTTCTTCCCACCCTAGTCTTCCTTTTTTTCTTCCTGCTTCTCCTTATCCTCATCTTCAGTCTCCATGTCCTCCTCTTCATCACTATAGTCCTTCTCCTCATTCCCAAGCTTCTTCTAACCATGACCCCTAGGGCTTTTTCTGCTAGGAGTAATGGGAGATGACTACTTCTTATCATGAGGTGTAACATTTTTACTTGAGAAAGTTAACCTGCCTTCCTCAGAGCTAATGCTGTTAATTTCATCTGAGGAGTAGCTTGAGCTTCTTTTTTCCTCTTTCCCAACCTATGAGTGGATGTTACTTATCATCTAAGCCTTAAAGTGCTCATAGATAATCAATAACAACCACTCATGTAGAGCGGGGTTAGCTGTGGGCTTCTTTTTGAAGCTAGACACTGCCTTGCTCATGGAAGTCAACAAATAGAAAGGAAAAGAAACTTTACTATCATGCCAAAAATGATTCAAAAGAAAAAAATGGTGGGTGCAAACAAGATCAAACCTAGGGTCAAGAGTAATGTACTGGATGATAGCACACATAACATACCTCCATAGTTTCATTATGGAATCTAGATCATAGAACATATCACTCTTTTTTAGGGTATTCAACTCCTTAGTGTTGTCCACGAATTCCTTCACTGCATTGGCTGAGAGCTTTTTGTCCCTAAAGAACTTAAAAGCCTCCATCAAAATCTTAGTAATAGCCAAAATCACCTCCTCTGTTATCAGAAATGGAACCCCATTCACCTTGACTCTATTGTCCTTCCATGAGCTAACCATGTTGTCTATCAAATTTTGATCAAAACCATGCAACTTCATGATATATCTTGTAATCCCACCCTATTCTAGCTTCTCCCACACTTTGTCCCTACTTCTCCATTTTTCCATCTTACCCACCAGTTCTTTTCAGCACCTTTCACCCACCATTTCAGCACGTTGCACTCCCACAATTCTCATAAGCACAACCCTCTGTAACTTCACCACCTGATGGAAATCTCTGCATTTAAGAAAAAATCCGAAGAAATTAACCTTACCATTGCACAAGTTTCATATGCAAAAAATGACCCACAAAGCATGCTGAATAAACTGTAATAAATTCCACCTCTTGTACTTTCCAATACAACCTTTATGAATCATATCCTTTCCCCAAAATCCTTTCCTAGTCATAATTGCAAATTGATCTCCTCTGTACTCCCTTGGATCTTATCTAGCTTGATTAGGCTCTTTACATCGACCATAAAACTCTTTCCCAATTACTAGGTCATCTTTTGGTTAGATTTGACTCCTTTATTTGTGAACCAATCTACCATTAGGTTTGCTTCCCAAAAAACATGAGTGACATGGACTCTATTAAATTTAGCAAGAGTCTCATGTGTCTCTTCAATTAGATTTTCAATTATCCATGAATAATGAGTTGCCATTTAAAAATTTAATAATGTTATTGAAGTCCCCTTCAAGCCAAAGATTAGTAACTCCAACTTCAAAAGCCAGTTTCACCACATGGCACGTTACACTTGCTTCAGCAAAGTGATTAGTTTGGAAGCCCAGCAAGAGAGAGAAATATGCTACTACCTCCCCAAATTCATTCCTTATTATGCCTCCACATCCTGACGAGCCAGGGTTTCCCTTGGAGGCCCCATCAAAATATTCTTTATGCCATCCATCTGGGGGGAGAAGCCACTTGGTTTCCTATCTTTTTAACATTCTTTCTTTTTCCTTCTCAAATTTTCTACCACCTGCATCGATATCTCCCCCCTTCCTTACTAGGTAGTTTTTCTTTATATTTTTATAAATCTTCTTCCCAAGCACTATGGCCAACTCCTCTTTGTCTCTAAAGATTCTATTGTTCCTCTCCTTCCATATGCTCCAGTAGTAGTGAGGTAAGATCTAGGTACTTAATTCCTGCAAGACAGATACATTGAACAAATTTTTCCATTGGCTGAAAAAATATAGGAGATTATTTGGCATGCACCAGCTAATCCCTAAGTCTTGGGTAAGGAAATCCCAAACCTCCCTCGAGTAGGAATAGTGAATGAACAAGTGGTTTCCTATTTCTAGATAGTTCTTACATAAAGTACATCTGCTTGGCAAAATTTGTCCTCTTTTTATAAGGTTATCTTGGGTGAGGATTTTATTCTATAGGGCTAGCCAATAATATATATATATATATATTTGGTGTGAGGCTAGGGAGCCAAGCTCTCAACCATGGAGGCTTCTCTTTTAAGCTCTAAAGAGCCATATAACCTAAAGCAATAGAGTAGTTTCCATTGGAGTTGTCCCCCTAGATCATTTCATCCCTCTTGTTGCTGAGAGCCATAGAATTTAACAATAACATGATTGGTTTTAGATCATCAGAGATTATAGATAGATCTATCCAACCCTGGTCATTCCTATAGTTGCTGACTTTCAGCCCAAAATGTTGAATACATTGATTCACCCAAACTTCATAGATAGGATTTTTCATAAGGGGACCCTGAGTAAGCCAACTATTAGACCAGAACTAGATATCCTCCCCATTCCCCAATTTCCAAGAAGCTTTTTCCTTAGTCAGGTCCCTGGCTTTTAGAAAACCATTCCAGATAGTAGATCCTCTAGGAATATCCTCACTAAAAAGGGTGAACTAAATTGAAGGCCTCTTAATATACTTGTTAACCAAATTGTCTCTCCATTCCCCAATGTTGTTGAAGATATGCCATAATTTCTTTGCCAAAAGAGCCTTATTTAGATGAGTAAGCTTCCTTATGCCAATACCTCCATATTTCTTAGGGAGACATGCTTTGTCCAAGGCAACAAGAGGATATATTTTTTCCCCTTCAACTCCAGTCCATAAGAAATCCCTCTGTATTTTGTCCATCCTCTCAACAAATTTGACTAGAATCACAAAAAAGCTCAAAGTGTACACTGACAAGTTCTGAAGGGTGGATTTAACCAGTTGGCATTTGCCTACTTGACTAAGAGTAGCACCTTTCTAGCCAACTAAATTTTTACTAAACCTATCCATAATACTGCTCCAGAAGGAGTCAAGAGAAATCTGTCCCAAAGGAAGCCCAAGGTAAGTAGAGAGAAACTTTCCCACTCCATAACCTAGAATCCTAGAAATTTTTCTTTGTCTATCCTCTAGGGTATTAATAAAGTATAAAGAGCTCTTATCCTAGTTAATAAGCTGACCCAACCCTCTAGAGTGGATATGCAGGACATCCTTCATAGCTTTTGCCTCCTTTACAGAAGCCTCCCCCCCCCCCCCATGATAGTATCATCCACAAAAATGCTGATGCAATCAAGGATCACTTTTAGAGGAAGATTTTATCTTTTTGATTCTACCTTCCTTCTTCTTTCTCTCAATAAGACTTCCTATACATTGAGCCAGGATAATGAAGAGAATGGGCAAGAGAGGATCCCCCTGATGAAGACCTCTTGAGGGTTTGAAAAAATCTGAAGGAGCTCCATTAACCAACACAACTAGGGAGGAAGTAGAGACAAGTTGAGATATCAACTTACATACTTTTAAATCAAACCCAAAAGCCTTGAGCACCAAATCAAGAAAAGACTAGTCTACTTGGTCATAGGTTTTAGAGAGGTCCAGTTTAAGCAACATCCCTTCCCTTTTGTGAGCTTCCATGGAGTATATCATTTCATGCACCATCATGTTTGAGTCTAAAATCTATCTGCTTGGGACAAAACCCATTTGTTGCTATGAAATGATCAAAGGGAGGAGCTTGAGAAACCTAGATGTAAGAACCTTCAAAATAATCTTGTAAAAGGAATTGCATAAACTAATAGGTCTAAACTTGTCCAAAGAGTTAGCCCTAGGCACTTTAGGAATGAGAACTAGAAAAGTGGAGTTAATCTCCTTAAGAATGCTCCTGGCTCCAAAGAATTCCTAAACAACCTTCACCACATCTTCCATCACCACCTGCCAACACATCTAAAAAAAGAAGGTAGGAAACCCATTTGGGCCTGGAGATTTATTTACAGGCAAAGAAAAGAGAGCTTCATGAACTTCAAAAGCTATAGGAATAGCTCGAAGCATTAAATTATGGTGAGGTTGGATGATTTGAAGAATGTAAGAAACCATGTCTTCCTAGTCCACCTTACACAGTAGAGGGTCCCAAGACAAGAGAGAGGAGAAGAAGGAAATAGCTTCAGCTGATATTTCATTCTCCTTAGTCAACAGATCCTACCCTTTCATGATACCAATAATTCTATTATTAGCTCTATGCTTGAGAGTGGTGAGATGAAAGAACTTTGAATTTTGATCTCCATCTTTAAGACAATTAACCCTAGATATTTATCTCTAGAACTTCTCCTCTTTGTTGATGATATTATGTAAGGCTGTAAGAGTAGACAAATCAACCTCCCTATTAAGCTCATCATACCTGCCCAACTAAATAGAGGCTTGAACAGAAATAAGTTTATCAAAGAAGTCATCTTTCTCAAGAAAGATATGGCCAAAATCAAACTTGTTCCAAACTTTAACCATCCTCTTAACATTACTTAGTTTCTTGGCTACTCTAAACATAGTAGTGCCTTCCACATCTAATCCCCACTAAATTTTTACTTTATCCAAAAGATCAGGATGAGAGGTCCACATTTTTTCAAATCTAAAAGGGGGGTTCCTTAGGTCCTATAGGAACAACCAAGAGGGAGATAGGAGAATGATCAGAACCCACTCTAGGCAGAAGAGCTAACCTACAAGAGGAAGACTTCAGCCAATCAAGAGAGATTAAAGCTCTATCCAATCTGACTTGGATACAATCCTGCCCAATATGTTTGTTTGACCAAGTAAAGGCATCTCCCATTAGATCCAGATCCAAAAAAGCCAGACCATTGATGAAGCTAGAGAGGTCTTGTTTACTTTCCATTATGGAGTTAGACCACCCATCTTCTCCTCATCCATAAGAGGAGTGTTGAAATCTCCCATAATGATACCTTTCTTTAAATTACTACTCTGCACTAGCTCTCCTACTTTAGTCTAGTAATTTTTTCTGTCTCTTTTATTGTTAGGAGCATATAAATTCAGAAAAAATAGTTTTCATTGGATTGAATACAATAAAATTTATAGAAAAGAATATTACCTTCATTAAAAATTGATATAACTCTAAAATTCTTGTTATTAAATAGGGTCAACAGACCACTAGAACCACCTTCTAAATCTGAAGCCTCCCCACTCATCATGTTACTAAACTTGATTTTCCCCAAAAAATCCTTTTCATCTTAGTTTTTTGGATCATCATAATATTAGGTCTCTAATCTCTGATCAAATTCCTAATAATTTCCTATTTTTGGGCTCCATTAAGGCCCCTAACATTCCATGAAATAATCATCATTTTTCATTCTTGGAACAGGCCTAAAGAGTTCTTTGGTGCCCATTCACCAAACATCTTCTGGTCTCCTCCTCTCTAGTTTGCTTCTCTAATCTTCTACCTCTTCTTGCCACTGTTCCCACATCTAGTTTATAGCTACTTTTGGTCTCCATCAGAGAGGCCAAAGAGGGTTCTCTAATATATTTCTTCCTAGGCTTAGGGGAAAGAGAAACTTCTCTTTCCAATTCAGTGTCCAATGAACTAGATACAATGAGAGCATTCTTTGGAGTACTTGGAAGATCCTCCCAATCATCAAGAACCCTCTCCAAAACATCATTCTCCACTACTCTTTCAACTCTTACTTTAGAGGAAACAAGATTATCCTCTAGACCTTGATAGATAATTATATCCTTCTTTACTCTATCCTTATCTTCTTCCTTGGAGGCCAAAACACTCCCCACTTTAGACTCTTCAGGGATCCCTTCCAAATCAACCTCCATCATAATATGTTGAGATGCTTCCTTGCATTCTATTACCACAGGATTAACCTATTGCAAATCTGCTATCCCTTCCATGACCTTAGATCTATGGATCCTTCTGCATTTAAAGATTCTTGGGCTAGCTCCAAAATCTCAGATTGGGTAACATTCTTCTTATCTTTGGTTTGAGATATTGTAGTAGAAGATGCTAGATTTTGATTTTCATCATCCTTTACTTCTCTAACCTTCTGACCAACCATTTTAGAACAAGCCTTCTGGCTTGAGATGGTGGTCTTCTTCTTCCAAACTTTCTTGTCCCTATTGAGATAAGAAGAAGAAAGAATCTTCTTCTTATCCATCTTAGCTTTTAGATATTGAAAAGCCTTATGTCTAGTCTTAAGACAATGAAAGCATCCAAAAGGTACACTCTCATAGTCCAACTGTTGAATATGAGTTTCTAGTTTAGACTTTAAGCACACCACTTTAAGCATATCATCCCCTTCCCTTACTCCTATACATATCCTAGCATAGGTTAGTTTTCTCTTAAAAGTAGTGATAGGATCAATAGATAAAAGTTCTCTAAAAGAATTGGACAAACCCAAAAAAACATCCTCATTCTATAATTCCAAGGGTAGCTTAGGGAGTCTAACCCATACTAGAGCTTGCTGAAAAAAGCTTTCATTTAAGTCCAATTTTGAAGACCATTTCTACAACACCAATGTTGCCCATCTTATGCTCTAGGGCCCTTCACATAGAATATTAGCCATGTCCTCATTATAGGTGAAGTTAAAAGAGAGAAACCCCTTTGCCACTGTAGTAACAATAAGCTGACCTTTAAGATGCCATTTGTTCATGGTGAAGGACCGCACCACATCAATGTTTGGTCACTAATCGATAAACTTTCCAACTAGCATGGAGGCCATTGAAACAATGCTATGATCAACTAATTCATTTGGAATAGCAATCATGCACAATCCCTTTTCTAGACTAGAAAATATCTTAATTGGAGGGAAAGATGACTCACCAAAGGGTTTGACACTAAAGAGCAAGGCCCATTTCACTAAAAGATTCCCTGGCCTATCCATCTTGGGTTGCAATTTTGCTTGTCCTAGACTTCGCCAATAGAACATGGGTCCCCATCTCCATTTTCTACCTCTCCCCCCTCTACCTGAAACCCCTCCTTTGTACCTAGTTTCCTATTTCCTCCTCCCTGAGGATTCTCGCCCGAGACCAGATTTGAAATTTGAACAGGTGCTTCCTGTTTGCTCCCCTGTCCACTCCCTCTCTCCATTTTTATTGTCACAATTTTTAAGTTGATAAATAATTTCAACTGTAATTGTTTAATGGTTAGCTACAATATTAAGTAAGCCTTTCCATACTCAAAATTTTAAACAATAAAATTGAATATATTGCCAAAGCCCAAACCTATGGAAGTGCAGTAGTAAGCTTAGATCATTGTTAAGGTCATAAAGATCTTTAGCTATTTTTTTGGGGCTTACTAACATGCCATAACTCAATCTTACTAACTAAATATGGTCTACTAGACAAGTAGGTGGCTAGTAAATTGACAATTATCAAATATGCTCTATTAGACCAATAGGTGGCTAGCAAATTGAAAATTAGGAATAACACATGATTTTATGGAATTATGAAAATTTGGAGTTAATTTAAAAGATAAAGGTTTCTCTAAACAAGTTCAATGTATGTTGTGTTAGAATACCCACCAACTAAA
Organism: Cupressus sempervirens; assembly: GCA_028749045.1. NCBI lineage: Eukaryota > Viridiplantae > Streptophyta > Pinopsida > Cupressales > Cupressaceae > Cupressus > Cupressus sempervirens. The sequence continues at coordinate 562,762,824 of CM053788.1, read as the reverse complement.
ATATGAATGGAAGATCTTCTAGCTAAGTTGTCGGTCCTTATATGGGTTTGGTAACATGTAAGTAATATGGTATGGCAGTTTGCTAATGGTTTTGTCCCATGTTCCATAGGACTTAGTCATGGATATAAAAATATTTATAAAGATTCTAGCCATGTAAACAAAATTAATCATAATATGCACTAAATAAGAAAATTCAACCACAAAATAGTACCGAAGGATGATAGTCTGATGCTATGAGCCAAAAAAAAAAATGGTTTGTAAAGTTATATCTTCTAGTAAATATAAGATAATAGAAAATAGGATAATAAAGGAAAATTAGTCACACTAATGCTTCATCTCCATCTACAAAAATAGCTAATCCTTGTAGCCTTACCAAAAAATTAAAAAATTATGGCTAGTTATGATAAGTATTCACTCCCTTCCTCACAAGATACAAGACATTCTTTCATTCACACAACTTTTGGATGTCAAATCAAATGTAAAAAGTAAAAAATAATCTAAATATAGTAATGAATCATTGGGAGAAGTGAAGAATTAATTGTGCAAGAAAAAGGAAAGGAAAAGGGTCTCTTGTTTGCAAACTGTGAACTACAACTCATCAAAATAAATATAAAAATCAATCATCATGTGGTATCCCTATAGAAGAAGAAACATAGATCAAGATGAGGCACATAGTACACCATTGCAACTTCACATTGATCACAAAATGGATCAAATTACAATCATGGCCTAGCCCATTAAAAATGCTAAAAATATGTAACCAAGGTATGATATTTATTCTAAATTTTGCAAAAACACTTTTGATCATGAGGTAGCATCCATTTCACATGAACTCAATAACATGGTTGAGTCTTCCTATGTTTGTACTCAAGTTGATAATGGTACACATGAGATATATATTGTGGACTTGAGGCATAAAGGTCATGATTTTGTTCATCACATTGTCAAAGATGTTAAAAGGACACAAGATATGTGTATGGGTCGACACAAAAAGATGAGAAGGCCCAAGTGTTTATTGCCCAAGCAATAAAAAACTTACAAGAGATCTAAGAATGCCAATTTTACATGTTTTCAGTTCTAATTGTTATATAAGGAATATATCATGTTATAACTAATAGGTTTTGCAATTCATCCTTTCATAAGAGTTTTGACTATAGGGAATATATTTCTTCGCAAGCTAGCATCTTAAAACATCTTAATGGCTTCATCTCTTACACTATCTCTACTTATTGCCCTTGAACTAGGTACTCCGAGTAGGTGGGTGTTATGAAAATAAAAAGTAAAACATTCATCTCTGTCCTATACCCCTTATACACAACAAAAATTAGGGTTTTCCATCGTGCATATTAGGAAGGAGACTCCATTTTAATTAAAACCCTAAACATAGATTAGGGTAACTAATAGACAAAAAAAAAATCAAAAGTACTTCAAGTTTAACCTACATGCCTCAAACTAATTAGCACCTTTTCTAGGAAGCAAAACACAACTTTTCATAATATAAGCATGTACCTACTATAAAACTACAAGGAGATCTTAAAATTGTACTTGCTACCTGCACATATTTTCCCACCAAAATTGCTTTCTTATTGATTCAAATCCATACATATCAACTCCAACCCTTTCCTAGGTTGAAGAAAATTCATTTATATGATATATCTCTTGACCTTACATATTCATTCCTACTTGTTTCATCAAAACAAAAATCTAGCTGTTGACCTTCCAAATTTGCAAAAAAAGTTTCTTAGCAACAATATTTGTTGTATGACAACTTTTTGTTAGTTTTTGCAACTTTTCCATATTTATAATCAGATTCCTTCCAATGCCTCCCAAGGGTATAAAATTACATATGCAGATGTATGTATGTATGTATGTATTTGTATATATATGTATGCATTTACATACATACATACATACATACATACATACATACATATATATATATATCTTATGGATTGTGGAGATCAATGGAGATCTAGGATTTTTTTGCCATACCCTTGTGATCGATGTATATGTATGTATGTGTAAATATATATATACATATGCATATGTATATATATGGGTATATGTATGTATGTATGAATATAAATAGAGAGATCTTGGCACAAAAAAGAGATCAGGCCATGGGAGAGCATTTGAGTTGTGAACATAAAATTGGGAATGATTTATTTCATTTTTAAAATTTCAATATCTAAAATCAACTTCACAATGTGTTGTAACTTTGGCATAGGTATCTATAGTGGTCCCAAATAATAAAACAATGGCATTACCTCTAAACCATGCAAAGGATGTTGAAGTGGTTCCAAATAATAAAACAATGACATTACATCTAATCCAAATAATAAAATAATAAGCATAGTCAACCCATGCTAAGTGAAAAGCCACAACCTAGTTAAATTAGTCTAGTCAATGATTAGCTAGGTTGATTACAAATTCTTGTAAAACTATCATCAAATTAGGTATAATAAAATGAACAATCAACTATTCCCAACTAGCATTAACTTGATTGATCTATATAGACTCATTGATTATTTTCATAAGATTTTAAACATAACTATATAAGGAGTGAGTTAGTATGTAAATAGGTTAACCTTACATTAATTGTAAACTACAACACAAAGGTTACACTAGGGTATTACAAGATTGTATTTATAGAAAACTGCCTGATTCACTCAAGTGAGTGTATGATGGCGAAGAGCTATATTAGGTGAGTAAAGCTCACTAGTGGTTATAGGAATATAACTACATTAAAACAATTAGAAAATAGAAATACATATTTGTTAGAGTGAGTAGTTCAAGGGTCTTGATCCTATGTATACAGGTATGTAGGTAGCTTAGTAGGTGGAGTATGCCTCTAGTGTGCAAACACCTTGGACATAGTCAGGTAGAACTTAACCCTGTATGTATGTATGTAACTATTCTCTACTTAACAGTGCCATCCACATGGGGGGGGTAGTTGAGCTTGCACCTTCTGCAATACTTCATTTCCATTATTTACACCTTCTAAATCAAAGGTATATAACTTTATCACTTGTAACTATAATTTTCAAATAGTACAAACCATAATAGTTTCTTATAGTTCTATGGATCTCTTTGTAAGTTTATAAAATTGTAGTTTAGAAATTAATTGCATTTACATACATCTATTTCAAGTTTGATATTTCTCTTTTTCCTGACTCATAGTCCAAGTTAAATTTTTCAAAACACATATTTGACCAGTAAATTGTAAAAACAATTGTGCCAAAAGAGTTAAAAAAATGATTGTGCACAATAACCTTCTTTTTTTGATAATAATCTTTTTGCGCTCTTTTTGGCACAATCATTTTTACATTATATGATTTTTCATGAGAAAAAATTCTAAATTAATTAGGTAGGTGATCCAAAATTAAATCATAATTAGTTGAGGCATGTTTAAATACCTTATTTCACACATTATTGAATGTTTCTTGAATTCAAGGTAGTAACTCCTTACGCTCAACTCTTCATTGAAGTTATTCTCACTGCCATAATGACATTGCCTCTAAACCATGTAAAGGATGTTGAAGTGGTTCCCAAACTTGAAACACTCTTATAACTTAAGAAATGAAAAAGAAAAATTAGATGCAACACATGAAAAATTGTACAACTTGTAGTCTTTATATATACATAGAGATTTTTTTAAGTTGTTCATTACATATTAGCACAATAGAAAAATAGTTCTAACTGCATACATATTCCAGAATCCAAATAATAAAATAATAAAACTAAATAAACCCATGCTAAGTGACAAGACATAACCTAGTTCAATTGGTGTAGTTGCTGATTAGCTGGGCTGGTTACAAATTCTTATAGAATTGTCATTAGATTAGGTACAATAAAACGAACTATCAACTTTCCCTAGCTAGCATTAACTTGAATGGTCTATTTAGACCCATTGATTATTGTCATAAGCTTTTAAAAATAACTATACAAGGAGTGAGTTAGGATGTATATAGGTTAACCTTACATTAATTGTAAACTACAATACAAAGGTTGCACTAGGGTATTACAAGATTGTATTTATAGAAAACCACCTAATTCACCCGAGTGGGTGTATCATGGCAAAGAGATGTATTAGGTGAGTAAATATCACAAGTGGCTATAGGAATACAAATACATCAAAATAATTAGAAATCATAACTAAATATTCATTCGAGTGACTAGTTAAAGGGTCTTGATCCTATGCATATGGTTATGTAGGCAGCTTAGTAGGTGGAGGATGCCTCCAATGTGAAAATGCCTTGGACATAGTTAGGTAGCACTTAACCATGTATGTATGTATGTATGGATGGGGGGGGGGGGGGGGGGGGGGGTGTAGTTGAGCTTAAACCTTCTACAATACTTCATTTCCATTATTTGTGCTCTTTGAATCAAAGGTATATAAATTCATGACTTGTAACTATAATTTTGAAATAGTACAAACCACAATAGTTTCTTAGAATTCTATGGTTCTCTTTGTAAGTTAATAAAATTGAAGTTTAGAAACTAATTAAATTTATGTACATATTTTTCAAGTTTGATATTTCTCTTTTTCTTGACTCACAATCTAAGAATAATTTTTCAAAACACATATTGACCAGTTGGAGATTGAGCCAAATAATTGTAAGAACAATTGAGCCAAAAGAGCTAAAACAAATGATTGTGCATGATAATAATTTTTTTTACACTCTTTTTGGAACAATTGTTCTTACATTTTATGATTTTTGGAGAGAACAAAATTCCAAACTATTCAGGTTGGTGATGTAAAATTAGATCATAATTGGTTGAGGCATGTTTACATGCCTTATTTCACATGTTATTTGATGTTACATGTTTATGTTCTACTGTTAATGAATGTTAAAGGATGAATGTTCTACGTTGTTGTAACATTTCTTGAGCACAAAATAGATAAATCATGATTTGAAATGCAAACTTGGGTGCTTAACTTAATGAATTAACACACCAAGTGAAAGACCTTGTGTGATGAAGGATTATATGATTTTCTACATATTTCACCATATAGTAGTACATTACAGGTTCATGTACATTCTTAAGTAGACATTTGTGAGCATTAGGTGTGTGAAGTCTCCATGCAAAAACATGTAGAAGCAAAAAAGGTCATCTCAACATTTTTGATGACATGTTTTACAAGAGCATACACAAGTTCCTTAAGGTTACTTCACATTATTAAATTTTCATGTTTGCTACCCACTGCTCTTCCTCCATATCATGCACAAATAAAAAATGCTTCCTCCAAAATTATGATCATATGATAAATGGGAATAACACATCCCTGAGCCATAACCTATTTAAATTGGTCTAGTAGCTAATTAGCTAGGTTGATTACAAATTCTTGTAGAACTACCATCAAATTAGGTACAATAGAATAAACAATTAGTTGTTCCTAGCTAGCAGGATCAAATACAATTTTCCAATATGATAAAATTGCATACACATATGCATCACTTGATGGACTAATTATATAAAGGATGCATCATTGAAATATTGGAATTAGATAGAATGCAATCATAGGAATGAAGTTGCAGATCTAATCCCCATGCAAGAAGAGGTTCAAGATGACAAGAAGATGCTGATGGGTCAATGCAAGACCACAACCAATATAGAATTGGAGTTTCTTAATGCAAAAGCAATGAGTTATAAATGGAAAATAAACACAATTGATGTTAGATTGTGGTGACTGATCAGGAAAGGACTGTACATACTTCATAAATAGTGGGGTTCGGGGCATCGCTCCGAAATTTTTTTTTTTTGGAAGTAGCCGACATATTATGGCCGACATATGGCCGACATGTTGTAACCCTAAAGCGGTTTAATACTTGTATAAAAAGGGCTTAGGGTTGGGTATTTTTTAATGTGTGGTGATACGAAATTGGTTCTTGCGGCGGTATTGAGCTGTAAGGGATTACGGATTGTAATCAGGTTGTAATCACTGGATTGTAATAAGATCAGAATTGCTGTTTGGTGGACGTAGCCTAGGGATTAGGTGAACCATGTTAAATCTTGGTGCCTTGTGTTCATTTTTGTGTGTTCTATTATTTTTTGTTATTGGTTATATTTGCATGTAGTTTTTATTTCTGTCTGTGGTTTATCCTAACAAGTGGTATCAGAGCCTAGTTGTTTCTCAGTTATCCTCTGCAGGAAAGTCTCACGGTTAAGTGGGAGTCTCACGGTTGAGTGGGAGCAATGGAAGATGATGGTAAGCTAAGGGTTGATAGGTTTAATGGGCAGAACTTCCAGTTATGGAAGATGCAAATGGAAGACTATTTATATCAGAAGGATTTATGGAAGCCGTTGGAAGGAAAAGCCAAGAATCAGGGAACTATGTCAGAGGCTGAATGGGATCTTTTGGACAGAAAGGCACTCAGAAGCATTCGGTTATGCTTGGCACCATCGGTGGCATTTAATATTACAAAAGCAAAGACGACAGAAGATTTGATGAAAACCCTAGCGACACTGTATGAAAAGCCCTTCGCTTCAAATAAGGTATTTCTCATGAAGCGTTTATTTAATATGAAAATGGCAGAAGGTGGATCTATTGCAGATCATTTAAATGAGTTTAATACTATTACTAGTCAATTATCTTCTGTGGGTATCAATTTTGATGAAGAAATTAGGGCTCTCTTGATTTTGTGTTCTTTGCCTGAAAGTTGGAATGGCTTCGTAATGGCGGTGAGTAATTCTGTTCCTAGATCAAGTACCCTAAAATATGATGATGTGATCGGTGTTATTTTAAGTGAGGAAACTCGTAGAAAATCCTCAGGTGGATCTACATCAGGAAGTGCTTTAAATGCACAAAGCAGGGGCAGAACGACTGAAAGAGGAAGTAACTCTGGAAATCGTGGGAAATCAAGAGGAAAGTCAAAGGGGAGGAGGTCTCAATCGAGAGGACCAAATGATTTCTGGTACTGTCGGAAACCAGGGCACAAAAAGAAAGATTGCTGGACTCGAAAGAAAAATGAAGGAGATCAATCAGATGGAGACAAAGAGGCAAATGTGGTAAGTAACAAATCCGAAGAGGATGCTTTGCTTCTGTCTTTAGAGAGTGTTGATGATTCATGGGTTTTAGATTCTGGTGCTTCTTTTCATGCTACATCTCATAGAGGTTATTTCATTGATTATGTCCAAGGGGATTTTGGGCTTGTTTATTTGGGGGATAATGAACCCTGTCAGATTGTTGGAAAGGGAAAAATTAAGATTAAGTTGCAGAATGGGAATCATTGGCTACTACATGAGGTAAGACATGTTCCAAAGCTGAGTAGGAATTTAATTTCAGCAGGGCAACTCGGTGATGAGGGTTGTGTAGTTACTTTTAATGATAAAAATTGGAAGGTTTCAAAAGGTTCCCTTGTAGTAGAAAAAGGTGTGAAAGTAGGCACCTTATATCTTTGTACAGGTCATATTGTTCCTTCTACTTTGATTGTTTCAGAGAAAAATGAATATTCAGGAACAGTTACTGCAGTTGAGCAGGGAGAACAAATAGCTGCTGTAGATTCTGATACAACGCTGTGGCACAATAGACTTGGGCACATGAGTGAGAAAGGTATGAAAGTACTTCATTCAAGGAAAGTTTTACCAGGTCTAAAATGTGTGAATATGGATTTCTGTGAAAGTTGTGTGTATGGAAAACAAAAGAGAGTGAGTTTTGTAAAGACTGGGAAGGAAAACAAAAAGGAGAAATTAGAGCTTGTGCATACAGATGTATGGGGACCGGCTCAGGCATCTTCCCTTGGTGGCTCTCATTATTATGTTACATTTATTGATGATGCAACTAGAAAAGTATGGGTTTATTTCCTTAGACAGAAATCTGATGTATTTCAAACTTTTAAGAAATGGAAATGCTTGGTTGAAAATGAGATTGGTAAGAAATTAAAATGTCTCAGATCTGATAATGGTGGTGAGTATTGCAGTCATGAATTTGAAGATTATTTCTCCACTAATGGTATTCGTAGACAAAAAAATGTTCCAAGGACTCCACAGGAAAATGGAGTAGCTGAACGCATGAACAGGACTATAATGGAGCATGCAAGGAGCATGAGGTTGCATGCTGGGTTGCCCTTACACATGTGGGCAGAGGCTGTCAATACTGCAGTATATTTGATTAATAGAGGTCCCTCTACTCCTTTTGGCTGTGGTATTCCAGAGGAAGCATGGACTGGTAAGAAGGTGAGTTATTCTTTTCTCAAGACCTTCGGTTGTGAAGCTTTTGCTCATATAGACTCTGAAAATAGAACCAAGCTAGAAGCAAAATTAAAGAAATGTGTCTTTGTTGGATATGACATTAATGAATTTGGCTATAGGCTTTGGGATTTTGAAAATCATAAAATTATAAGAAGCTGGGATGTCATATTCAATGAAAAAGTGTTGTACAAAGATCTATTGCAACAACATGAGAAGAAAGAAGATGATTATGTAGTACTGGATGATACTCCAAAAGCTGATGTTCCAGCCATTCCTCATGATGTGCAACAACTGCAACAACAAATACCACACACACCAGTGAATGTTAGACGGTCAACAAGGCCAATTAGACCTCCACAAAGGTTTTCTCCCTCTTTGTATTCTATTTTACTTACTGATGCTGGTGAACCTAAAAGTTATGATGAAGCTGTGCAGGTGGATACTAAGATTCAGTGGGAGTCTGCAATGAAAGCTGAAATGGACTCTTTGCTGAAAAATAAGACATGGGATTTGTGCAAGTTGCTTGCAGGTAAAAAGGCTTTACAGAATAAATGGGTTTACAGGTTGAAAGAAGAGGAAGGAGGTAAGAAAATATTTAAGGCCAGGTTAGTTGTAAAAGGATTTGCACAGAAAAAGGGAATTGATTTTGATGAGATATTTTCTCCTGTTGTTAAAATGACTTCTATTCGTACTGTTTTAAGTCTTGTGGCTACTGAAGATTTGCATTTAGAGCAGATGGATGTTAAAACAGCCTTTCTTCATGGTGATTTGGATGAAGAAATATATATGGCTCAGCCACAGGGTTTTGAGGTCAAAGGTAAGGAGAACTTAGTGTGCAAATTGAAGAAAAGTTTATATGGCCTGAAGCAAGCACCTCGGCAATGGTATCTGAAATTTGACAGTTTTATGCATGAGCATGGATATAACAGGTGTCATTCAGATTACTGTGTTTATTTTAAGAGGTTGGATGATGATAGCTACATTATTTTATGTCTATATGTTGATGATATGCTTATAGTTGGGTCTAACATACATCATATTAAGGGGCTAAAATGCCAGTTAGCACATGCATTTGCTATGAAGGATTTGGGGGCAGCAAAACAAATCCTTGGTATGAAGATTTGCAGAGATAGGATGAACAAAAAATTGATGCTATCTCAAGCTGATTATGTTGAGAAGGTGTTGCAACATTTCTCTATGGAGAATGCTAAAGCTGTCAGCACACCTTTACCTGGTCATTTGAAATTGACTAAGGAGATGTGTCCTAAGACACAGGAAGAGGAGGATAAGATGTCCAAGGTACCCTATGCTTCAGCTGTAGGAAGTTTGATGTATGCTATGGTATGCACTAGGCCAGATATTGCACATGCAGTGGGAGTCGTTAGCAGGTATATGAGTCATCCAGGTTTTGAGCATTGGAATGCTGTCAAGTGGATTCTCAGATATTTGAGAGGAACATCCAATAAGTGTTTACACTTTGGGGGCTTTACTACTGATTTATAGGGCTATGTTGACTCCGATTTGGCTGGGGATATTGATACCAAGCGGAGTACTATAGGTTATGTCTTTACTGTTGGTGGGGTAGCCGTGAGCTGGGTTTCTAGGCTACATAAGATTAATGCTCTCTCCACTACAGAGGCAGAGTATGTTGCTGCTACAGAGGCAGCCAAAGAGATGATATGGCTTCAGTTCTTCTTGGAAGAATTGGGACATCCTCAGAAGGATCATTATTTGTTCACAGATAGTCAGAGTGCCATTCATCTTGCTAAGAATTCAGCTCTGCATTCTAAGACCAAACACATACAGCTGCGGTACCATTTCATTCGGTCAGTTTTGGAGGATGGACAGTTAAAGCTGGAGAAGATACATACCAATGAAAATCCAGCAGATATGTTGACAAAGGTTGTCACAAGGGAGAAGCTGAACTCCTCTTCAGCTTCAGTTGGTCTTTTCGACTAAATGTGAATAAAAGAACAGTAGAGTCTAGGGTGGTTTGATCCAGTGGGAGCCCCATGCGGTAGTTGTATTGCTACCGAATCAGTCTCCAAGTGGGAGATTGTTGTTTAGTGTGGAGCCTGATCAGTCCCCAAGTGGGAGATTGTTAGATTGTGGTGACTGATCAGGAAAGGACTGTACATACTTCATAAATAGTGGGGTTCGGGGCATCGCTCCGAAATTTTTTTTTTTTGGAAGTAGCCGACATGGTAGCCAACATATTATGGCTGACATATGGCCGACATGTTTAAACCTAAAGCGGTTTAATACTTGTATAAAAAGGTCTTAGGGTTGGGTATTTTTTAATGTGTGGTGATACGAAATTGGTTCTTGCGACGGTATTGAGCTGTAAGGGATTACAGATTGTAATCAGGTTGTAATCACTGGATTGTAATAAGATCGAAATTGTTGTTTGGTGGACATAGCCCAGGGATTGGGTGAACCACGTTAAATCTTGGTGCCTTGTGTTCATTTCTGTGTGTTCTATTATTTTCTGTTATTGATTATATTTGCATGTAGTTTTTATTTCTGTCCGTGGTTTATCCTAACAATTGAAGTGCAGAAAATGAAGTGAAACTAGTAAGTTTAAAGTTGTTGAATTGGATGAAGCCATCATTTTCAGTCTTCAACCAAGGTCATGTAGACCAAGGTCAAGGATTAGTCAAAGTTGGTCAATGCTATTCAAAGGCCTTGAGGGGTATTAAAATGTCATGCAAGGTCACAAATGAATTAAACATGTAATTCATAAGCCTTTTGGACCTATATATGGTGCCAAATAGGCATGAGTTAGAAAAATTCACAAATTATCAAAAATATGAAAAAAATGTAAAGTTGTCAGAAAATGTTGATGTTAACATTTTTTTGCAAAATGATAGGTTTTTGAAGATGGAAGGTCAACCATATTTTAAGAACTCTCGATGGAGTTAAAAGGAAATTCTACTACATAAAGAGGGAAATCTCATGTAGATGGGGATGGAATGTAAAGAAGAGAGAGGAAGAGTATGGCATGGTAATATAATCAATTTCTTTTATCAAATCTATTGGTGTATTTGGTATTTGAATGTAGTCTTGGTACTTTCTCCCTTACCTTATGGATGTAATAGTTCAAAATATTTCTACCAAGTTGAATGAATTATAGAATGAATGCTAATGCTACACGTGTGTCTAACTTTATTGGTTATTTTTTTAAGGTCTCTTTCCCCACTAGTTGGATAGTAAATTGTATGTATTTTTGGGGTGAAGTATCACATTGGCTACATTTTCTCATTCTATGGAGTTAGGGATTATTTGAAGGTTTTGTTTGTTGTTTTAGATTGCCATCTTATAGGTTGACAACATACCTTTTCTCCTTATAATGGAGTTGACTGAGAATCTATAAGACACTTGCTACTGCATGAAGAATACAAGGGATCAACACTCAAGAAACATATCAGAGGCTTGCATATAATTTTCATGGTGTTTGGAGGGTTGCAGTCATTCATAGGATGCTAAAGAACCCATTGGAAGAGTTGGGTAGGCAAGATAATGGATATTGGAGGACAATTACTTTAAACAACAATGAAACCCTCTTTAAGGAAAGGGTTTGAATGACTAGTTATCTCCTCAATGGCTAGGAGCCCAAAAGTTGGAAGTTTGAAAGATCTTGATAAGGGAAATCTATAGTTAAGTTCATTTTTTCAATTTCTTTGAGGTTTTTGTGAGTTTGTAGTTTGAGTGTGTGTTTTAGACCTATTAGCTTCAACTAGGGCTTGCAGTTTGAATGCCTTAATGAATAGATGAAACCCTAAGACTTGGAAGTTTAGTAGAGCTCAATGGTTGGTATTTGAATCTTCTTTTATTTATAGTGGTTGTTTTGAAAGATTTTTGTTTCTCTCCTTACACCCCAAGATAGGGCTACAAGGAAGAGCCCTTATTAGGTCAATTTGTTAGGTTGGTGTTTGGAGCCCACTAACGTGCATGGAACCTTATGAATATTTGAAATCATATTGTTTCAGAGTATTTAAATTCTTGGAAAAATTTAGGGTGTGGAGTTTATGAAAGGTTTTGGAGGGTGTAAGGGAGTGGAGGTGTTGTGTGGCAAAAAGGGTAGTTTTTTGTGTTGTATAGATATAGGTAGAGACACTAGGAAGAATTAGATAAGTTTTATGGTCAACATTGATTATAGGGTATGGTTATAATGGACATGGAATTGAAGCCCAAAATCTCTTCTTGCAAATGTAATTGGAAGGGGTCAAATCTGATAAGCAAAGCAAGTCCATTCTTACATCATTAAAATGGACTATGTATCAAATATTCTTTTAGAAAGTACTCTCATAACTATGTATGAAAAATGCGATGCTATGGAGAGTGCACACAATCTTATTCAATCAAATGCAAAGTGGTAGAATCAAGCCACATTAGGCTAGAATTAGGCTAGGGAATGCTTATGAAAACATAAACCCAATTAATGAAACAACATGAAAATAAGCATGAATTGAGTATTTCTTTTGCATGGTTGTGATCTTTATCTTTCTGGATAATGTAGGCAAAGTAAGTGCTACCAAAAATGAATTTGTTGAAGTATACAAAGAATATCCAATCTGAGGTCATCAAAGTATCAATTAAACCTACCACAAAATACATCAAAACCAATAGTGGGGTTTCCCATCCAATGTTACCATCACCACCTCTCATCATTCCATACATAAAAAATCTCTATAGAAATGCCCAAGTCAATTTTACAATTGCAACCATAACTAGATCAATCTTGGTCTTCTCCCCTACAAAGATAGAAGCTAATGAGTCAAATATTGTTGCCCAATCAAGAAATGAAAATGTGAACACAATAGGAAAAGAAAAAAAGAATGAAACTAATGTCTTTGAGAGCTTGTGATATATGAGATGGGTATGGTGCAAATTGGGGAATCCAACCACCTAAGAAAAACCCTAAATTTTTACTGGATGTGGAAAAAGAGAGCATGAAAGACAAGAATTTTAGTAGAAATAAGAGATAGAAACAATAGTGTAATTATCATCAATACACACAAATTATGCACTAGGATTGCTGCAGATGTCTCACACATCAGTTTTGATGCATATTTTGTCACATTTCTAAAATGATTGGCTACTATAGGCTATACCTTGCACCTATTCTTGGGGCAAGTGCTAGTTATCTTGATATTGGCCAGCTATACAATGAGACTCTCATTTAAAAAAAAAAATAAATCCAGCTATCATCAAAGTTTTGACATGACCTACTATTAATGGTATGAAAAATACATCAAATCATCTTTGGCTAGAGTTGATAGTTCGATGGCATTTTTTGTTGATGGTATAAAAAACCTGTCAATTCATCTCTACATGGCATTGATAGTTTGACAAGTTCAAATCATGTTCAACAAAATTCTAGCAATGTTGAATTTTGAAATTTAAGTGTTAAAATTTTGCCCACCAACGCATTGAAAAATAGGTCCAAATTTACTAGTGTTGATTTGAAAGCCTTCATTGATGCTGATTGGGCAAGAATTATTGATGATAGGTGTTGGAAATATAAGGTAGTACAGGTTATTGAGAGGGGAGGGGTGAATGAGGAACCAATAAAAATTTATCTTACTTCACCAGTTAATCCTTCACATATTATTCTAATCTAATTGTGTGCATGAAAGAAATGAAACATTCATAACACTTTGACATAAGATATGGTGACCTAGAATCCTTCCAATTAGAAAGTAAAACTGGGGTGGGGATGATACCCACAAGCTTTAGTACTATAGTATAAAATTAACCTGTTAAGGCTTACAATTGACCACTTTTGGTGATCTTCCCTATTAGGAGAAATAAGGACTATGAGGACCACTTTGTTAAAGGATTTACAAACATAAAATGAAGTATGCACTCGATTAAGAGATTTTGCAAAAGACTGTTAAGTCTACCTTGTTAAATGATTTGACTTATGCACCTATTAGGATGAATCAGTAGCTAATCTCTAATTCACAAATTTGATTTGCTGAATGAGATTTCTTGTATTGAAATGATCACCTAGTTGTGATAGATAAATCTCTACTATCCCTTATATTGCTTGTATCTGTTAGTTTGTGGTGACTGATCAGGAAAGTACTATACATACTTCATAAATTCTTTGGGACTCGGGGCATCACCTTGAATTTTTTTTTTTGGGCCCTATTTTATTGGGATTTTGGGTTGACATGTAATTATTAATTATAATACTAAAGTATTAAAAATACTTGTATAAAAGAGCTTAGAGTTAGGGATTGTTTTATAGTTGTGATGCAAAATTGGTTCTTGCAGTAGTATTGAGCTATAAGGGATTATAGATTGTAATTAGGTTGTAATCACTAGATCATAATAATATCAAACTTGCTGTTTGGTGGACATAGCCTAAGGATTGGGTGAACCATGTTAAATCTTGGTACCTTGTGTTCTTTTTTGTATGATCTATTATTTTCTATTATTGTGTATATTTACATGTAATTGTTATTTTTGTCCATGGTTTAATCCTAAACAAGTGGTATCAGAGTGAGGTTTTTTTTGTAGTTATCCTCTATAGGAAAGTCTCATGGTTGAGTGGGAGTCTCACAATTGAGTGGGAGTGATGGTAGATGAGGTTAAGCTAAGGGTTGACAGGTTTAATGGGTAGAAATTCTAGTTATGTAAGATGCAAATGGAAGACTATCTTTATCAGAAGGATTTATGGAAGCTGTTAGAAGGAAAAGCCAAGAATCAGGGATCTATGTCAAATGATGAATGAGATCTTTTGGATAAAAAGGCACTTGGAAGCATTCGATTATGCTTGGCACCATTAGTGACATTTAATATTACAAAAGTGAAGACAACAAAAGAGTTGATAAAAACCCTAACGAGATTGTATGAAAAGCCCTCCACTTCAAACAAGGTATTTCTTATAAAGAATTTATTTAATATGAAAATGGCAAAAGGTGGATCTATTAAAGATCATTTAAATTAGTTTAATACTATTACTAGTTAGTTATCTTCTGTCAGTATCAATTTTGAAGAAGAAATTAGGGTACTCTTGATTTTGTGTTCTTTTTTTAAAAGTTGGAATGGCTTGGTAATGGCTATGAGTAATTCTATTCTTGAATCTAGTACCCTAAAATATGATGATGTGATCAGTGTTATTTTGAGTGAGAATACTTCTAGGAAATCCTCAAGTGGATCTACATTAGGAAGTGCTTTGAATGCACAAACTAGGGGTAGGATGATTGAGAGAGGAAGTAATTCTCGAAATTGTAGGAAATCAAGAGGAAAGTCAAAAGGGAGGAGGTCTCAATTGAGAGGACCAAATGACTACTAGTGTTGTGGGAAATCAAGTCATACAAAGAAAGATTTTTGGAATCGAAAGAAAAATGAAGGAGATAAACTAGATGGAGAGAAGGAGGCAAATGTGGTAAGTAACAAATCCAGAGAGGATGCTTTGCTTCTATCTTTAGAAAGTGTTGATGATTCATGGATTTTAGATTTTGGTGCTTCATTTCATACTACACCTCATAGAGGTTATTTCATTGATTATGTCCAAGGGGATTTTGGGCTTGTTTATTTAGGGTATAATGAACCCTACGAGATTGTTGGAAAGGAAAAAATAAAAGATTAAGTTGTAGAATGGGAATCATTGGCTACTACATGAGGTAAGACATGTTCCAAGGCTAAGTAGGAATTTAATTTCAGCAGGGCAACTCGGTGATGAGGGTTGTGTAGTTACTTTTAATGATAAAAATTAGAAGGTTTCAAAAGGTTCCTTTATAGTAGCAAAAGGTGTGAAAGTAGGCACCTTATATCTTTGTATAGGTCATATTGTTCCTTCTACTTTAATTGTTTCAAAGAAAAATGAATGTTCAGGAACAATTGTTGCAGTTGAGAAAGGAGAACAAATAGTTGTTATATATTTTGATACAACACTGTGGCATAATAAACTTGGGCACATGAGTGTGAAAGGTATGAAAGTACTTCATTAAAATAAAGTTTTACCAGGTCTAAAATGTGTTAATATGGATTTTTGTGAAAGTTGTGTGTATGGAGAAAACAAGAGAGTGAGTTTTGTGAAGACTGGGAAGGAAAACGAAAAGGAGATATTAGAGGTTGTGCATACCGATGTATGGGGACCGGCTCAAGTATCTTCCTATGGTGGCTTTCATTATTATGTTACATTTATTGATGATGCAACTAGAAAATTATGGGTTTATTTCCTTAGGCAAAATAATGATGTATTTCAAACTTTTAAGAAATGGAAATGCTTGGTTGAAAATGAGACTGGTAAGAAACTAAAATGTCTCAGATCTGATAATGGTGGTGAGTATTGCAATCATTAATTTGAATATTATTGCTCCACTAATGGTATTTGTAGACATAAAACTATTCCAAGGACTCCACAAGAAAATAGAGTGGCTAAATGCATAAATAGGACTATAATGGATTGCGCAAGGAGCATGAGGTTGCATGTTGGGTTGCCCTTACACATGTGGGTGGAGGCTATCAATACTACTATATATTTAATTAATAGAGGTTTGTCTACTCCTTTGGGCTATGGTATCCCATAGGAAGCATGGACTGGTAAGAAGGTGAGTTATTCTTTTCTCAAAACCTTCGGCTGTGAAGAATTTGCTTACATAGATTTTGAAAATAGAACCAAGTTGGAAGCTAAGTCAAAGAAATGTGTATTTGTTAGATATGGCATTAATAAATTTGGTTATAGGCTTTGGGATTTTGAAAAACATAAAATTTTAAGAAGTAGAGATATCATATTCAATAAGAAAGTGTTGTACAAAGATCTGTTGCAGCAACATGAGAAGAAAGAAGATGATTATGTAGTGCAGGATGATACTCCAAAAGTTGATGTTTTAGCCATTCCTAATGATGTGCAACAACTGCAACAACAAATACCACACACATAGGTGAATGCTAGATAGTCAACAAGGAAAATTAGACCTCAAAAAATATTCTCTCCCTCTTTGTATTCAATTTTACTTACTAATGCCAATGAACTTGAATGTTATGATGAAGCTATGTAGGTGGATACTAAGATTCAGTGGGGGTCTGCAATGAAAAATGAAATGTACTCTTTCCTGAAGAATAATACATGTGATTTATGCAAGTTGCTTGCAGGTAAAAGAGCTTTATAGAATAAGTGGGTTTACAAGTTGAAAGAAGAGGAAGGAGGTAGCCAAGGAGATGATATGGCTTCAGTTCTTCTTGGAAGAATTAGGAAACCCTTAGAGGGATAATTATTTGTTTATAGATAGTCAAAGTGCCATTCATCTTGCAAAGAATTTAGCTTTGCATTCAAAGACCAAACACATACAGTTGCGATACCATTTCATTCGATTAGTTTTGGAGGATGGACAATTAAAGCTAGATAAGATACATACATATGAAAATCCAACATATATGTTTACAAAGGTAGTAACAAGGGAGAAGCTAAACTCCTCTTCTACTTTGGTTGGTCTTCTAGATTGAACATGAATAAAAGAACAATAGAGTCCAGGGTGGTTCGATCAAGTGGGAGCTCCATGTGGAAGCAGTATAGCTATAGGATTAGTCTCCAAGTGGGATATTGTTGTTTAGTGTGGGGCCTGATTAGTCCCCAAGTGGGAGATCGTTAGTTTTTGGTGACTAATCAGGAAAGTAATGTACATACTTCATAAATTCTTTGGGCCTTGGGGCCCAAAAAATTTTTTGGGCCAACATATAACCCTAAAGCGGTAAAAATACTTGTATAGAAGAGCTTAGGGTTAGGGATTTTTTTATAGTTGTGATGCAAAATTGGTTCTTGCGATGGTATTGAGCTATAAAGGATTACAAATTGTAATCAAATTGTAATCACTGGATCATAATAATATTAGACTTGTTGTTTGGTGGACATAGCCCAAGGATTAGGTGAACCACGTTAAATCTTGGTGCCTGGTGTTCTTTTTTGTGTGATCTAATTATTTTCTATTATTGGTTATATTTGCATGTAATTGTTATTTTTGTTTGTGGTTTAATCCTAACAATATCCTTCTTCAATTTTCACTTTTCCACTTCTCATTGATATAATTGGATATGAGACAAATAAGTTACATATATATCAATCCAATTATTACCTTCTAGAGTTAGCTACAATACCAAATTCAACATAATTCACAAAGTCAACCCAACAATTGTAACTTGGGTTCTAAAGACAAACTTGGTGATGTTCTAATACAAAGAAAACACTATCAACACTCAAAAAACTCTAGCACTCAATTGAAGTTGAAGCTTAGTACATACTAATCACTCTTCAAGTAGCTCAAAGTTGGTTAGCACTGTGTGACTTAGTAAACACTAAGAAACTTGATAGGCTTTGAATCACTTGGTTGATACTGGATGTCTCAGTTAACACTAGATTCACTAAGCTAACACTATGAGCTTGGTAGACACTATAAAGCTTGGTTAACACTATAGAGCTTGGTTAACACTAGAGTCTCCATCACTTCTATTGGATAGCTTGTTAGACTCTGCTACATTCGAACTATACTACAAACTATCTCTAATGTTCTATAGATGTTGTGTAGCTTGACATGAATAGGAAATTATCTATTTAACTCGATAGCAACTAAGACACTTGGTTAACACTCCTAGATGAATGATAAGCTTGGTAGAAATTGCAAAGCTTGGTAGCAACATAACCATTTGACTAAATTTTGAGTCTCTGATAGAAAAATTGACCTTAATATCAAAAAATAGGAAGAGTGCCAGTGGTGGATCATTCTTTCTTGGTAAGAGATTAGTGTCTTGGAAAATCAAATAGAAGAATTACATCTGTCAGTCTACATCACAGGTAGAATATGTTGTAATAATAGTCAATTTCTCTAGTATTGTTTGGTTCAAGAAATTTTTGGTAGATATGAAGGTAGAAATCAAGGATCTAGTGGTTATCTTCTATGATAATATTAGTGCAATTAACATATCAAAGAATCCTATGATGCATACAAAGACAAAGCACATTGCAATAAAATATCATTTTTGTGAGAATTGGTGCAAGACAAAGAGGTGAGATTGGAATATGTGAATACAAAAGAACAAATTGTAGACATATTCACCAAGCCATTACCTAAGGATACATTTTTGTATCTAAGAGGTAAGATATGAGTTATTCCCCTATCTGAAGTTCATTAAATGAAGTTTAGTGACACATCAACCAGAGTATGTTGAAGATTAGTCAAGTTGATGCAATAATGAAAGGGAAGATTGCATATGAATCTATACATAAAATATAACTAAATTCATTGAGTATTATCTTTGGCATCAAATGTCAAAGAGGGAGAGAATATTGCCATATCACATAAATTTTGTAAAGGGAGAATTTTTTATATCAAAGAATCTTAAAGATGTCAAAGAAAACTTGTGAAAGATGTCAAAGAAGGAGGACTTGGTCAAAAATATTTAGAGCTGATATTAAAGAGGGAGAGTTTTCTATCAGAAGAAGAAGTTGAAGTTAGAGTAATAGGGAGAGTTTTTGATAGAGCGAGAGATTGATGTCAGAGGCAGTTCACACTGACAGAGGGTGTTATCATGGATGAGGATTAAAATTAAACTAAGGATAATATCCTTACTTTCATTTTTCTCTCAAATTTCATTATATTATGACATGTTGTGTTGCCATCAATGCCAAAGAGGAAGATTGTTGAAAACAATTACTCAATTGTATATTATCTTTGATGTTACACAAAATATCATATCTTTACTAGTTAGTGTCTTCTGATCTCACTTAGGTAATGAAAATAGTTTCCTATGTCTACCGAGCATTCCAGTATTTGCCAAGTTTAGAAGATAGTGTCTACCAAGTTCACTCAGGCACCAAAGTGAAGTTCACATAAGTTCAATATTAACCGAGCTCACTCAGTTAACAAAGGAAAGTTGTATAGAACTAGTGTTAACTGAGCTCACTCAGTTACCAAAGGAAGTTTAAGAAGTTGTAGTGTTAATAGAGTTCACTTGGTTAACATAGAAAAATCATTTTAGAGTTAGTGTCTACTGAGTTGGGTTAGCTAACAAAGGATTTTCTTATTTTGGCATATTGAGTTTAATAGATTTGTTTATTGGTTCTAGCCAATTGAGCAGATGAATATTAATTGTTTTAAGTTGTATTCAAGCTGAATTGATAATGTATATGATATTAATATAAGGTCAATTTGAGGATTGAATGAGTGAGAATGTGTGGAAGATAAGAAGATGCTTGGAACAAGATAATTAGAAGGATAAGAAAAATATCCTTATTGGGCTGCAAAGATTATTTTGATCGGGAAGGATCACGTATTAAAAATAGAATTGAGATATGAAATAAGAAAAGATAAGTTTGAATTGGCAATTAGGTCAAGCCATTGTTACTCTCTAACCATTGTAGTAGTGATTAAAATCTTCTAGTAGAGTTGGCTTAGCAGCTATTTGTAAATGCTTTAACAAGGTGGCTTTTCTAGATTGAAGTGTCTAAAGACCTCTAACAAGGACACTCCTAACAAGGTGATTAAATTATTTAATAAGGTCACACCTAACAGTTTGTTTTGTAACCTTTAATAGGGTTGGATCCTAATAGGGCCCACTTCAGAAGAGTGAAAAACAACAATTAGTTGCAATTGGCAGTTTTCCCAAATTGGGTTTCCATGTTCAAATTTGGTGTCTCTTGTATTCATGCTATTTATTTTTGTGTATACAACTAAGTTAATTAAAGTTAATCAAAATTAATATATTAAGATCTTCATGTTCAATATTTAACAAGTTACTATTGATATTATAGTACTTGCCGAGTTATAGAAAATTATTAGTGTTAATCAAGTACCTATGTGTTAACCAAGTGACAACAATAATTCAGTTTTAACAGAGCTTATATTTTGATTTGTATTGAAATTTGAGGGATCTGGGACTTATTTTTGTAGTAAATGAATCACCCCTACCCTCTTAGTTACTCTTATATTTCCAACAAAGTCATTAGATGTTCAAAATCTTACAAACACGCAACTCGATCTAATGAATCAACTGATGCTTACTAATAAAGAACTGAATAGAAAAGACATTGAGATTGCAACTTTAAAATCATAGAATGACCTACTTTAGAATGAATTTAAGATAGAAAAAGAAAATATCAACAAGCCTAGTGAAGCCATAAAATATTTTGAAAAACTGATGGAAGCACCAAGATCAAACAATGATACTGTTAGTTTGGGATATTCTACTATTGAGAAAAGAGAATCATCTAGAAGTAGTGAATAAAGGAACAATAAGGGAAAGAATTAAAAACCTACTTTTCATCATTTTTTCAAATTAGATCACACAACAAATGTTTGAAAGAGAACACTAGAAATCAGAACCCTAATTAGAAATACAAGGGACATTGTAGTAATTGCAAGAAGCAAGGACATCAAGCACATGAATGCAAAACCAAGACCATCAAAACTTAGAGATTTAAAGGATACTATTACAACTATTAGAAGTATGGAGACAAGGCATATGAATGTATACCCAAACCTAAGTGGGAAACAAACAAGCAAACAAAGGTACATCATTAAGGAAACTCTTATAATTAGGATTACAATACAAGGTACAATTGTCACTATTGTGAAGAATATGGTCATGTTCTAGAGAATTGCACAATGACTCACTTTAGAGATAATTACAAAAAATGGTTTAATGAGATTGTATTTTTTAGTTGTCTTAAAATTGGTGATTTAATCAGAAACTACCCAACTCTATCACCTGTATCAAGCAATGAATTCAACAAAGGTAAAGGAAAGATAGATGATGAGAAAGTAAAGATGCAGATGAATAAGACATGTAAAAAGAATGAAGATTAGATCACATCAAGTACACATGAGTTAACTTTATCCAATGGATTAGGTGATCATATCACCCCAACTAGGCAATTAAAGGTATGTGTGGAATTGAAACTTGAAATGATATATTTTACATTAGTTCCAAGCATTCAAGTAATGAAAAGGATTAATAAACATGTATTAAGATACAATGAAGTGATTAGAAGAAAGAAACAATCTATCATTATGTTTTTTTTCTATGTTGTTGCTGAGTATCAAAGAATTGTAGTAACTACCAAGTAATGAGATATTGTAGTGATCTCCACATTATCTATATTGATCGAGTATATTGAAGATCTTGTAGTGATCGAGCTCACAATTGTATACATACTAAGAATCAAATGCAAGATTTTAAAGACTATATACTCAAATTTTTTAGTCATTTACATTCACTTGAAGATAGAGGAGAACTCAGGTGATTTGAGAAAGATATTCCAATTTGAGAAAGAGATTCCAATGACTACATACCAGATTTAAGTACTACATGATATTTTTCATTGGATTGAAAGGTATATTAGTTGTGCTGAGTTAAATTCTTTTGCACTTTGTAAACCCTAGTAAATGAAAATGACAACAAGTTCATTTGCAAGAGTTAGGAAAGATAGTAAAGAGGTTACCAATGTATAGTTGATTAGTAATGATCTTACACAACCTCCATTTCATGCTATTCTTGAGATTGCATACAAAGGATATCCTTTTGGTGTGTTATCAAAAATTTTGCAAAAGGTATTAATGATTCAAGTTGTTAGATGTTGCTACATGTGCAAGGCAAGAGAGGTTGGAGATCTAGAGATGAGGGAAACCTATCAGAGGTTATGTGAAAATGGAGTTTTAAAGGAAGAATACAAGGTCATAGAGAAAAAAGGGTTAAAACATGCCCTAGATTTTCCCCAAGTATTCAAGACTAAGTAGATTAAGATTGTATTGAGCAGGACTCAAGAAAATTAGCTATGGTCAGAGAATCAAATTATCAAAATCTCTAAGAGGATTATTCATAGGGTGATAGGGTATCCTACCCTAGAAAGGCTAGAGACATTGAGAGATGATGCAAAGGAATCAATCAAGAAGAATATTGGAGTCATATGGAACAAGAGGGGAATACCAGTTAACACAATTACAAACCCTATTATTGCATTTGTAGTGCATGTGATAGCACATATATTTTCCCAGTCCAACTACCTCAACAGTTTTCCATGTAGTTCCATTGACCTAGGTTACAAGCTTGTAAAGAAAGATCATATATATGACCTAGCCAAGCTATGACTTCAATGACTATTAAAAAAACCTAGAAATTATTCGAAAGGCAAAGAACTCTTCATATAAGTTTGTCTCACTCATCATTTACATATTCTTCTATGTAAAAAAAACATTTCCTAAATTTGAAAAGGTTGTACGGAAGACCAGTTGGTCTATTACTCGATAGATAGGAGAATTCATTGAGTAACTAGGAGAGAATTTTGATTTAGTTATGACTAGTTACTTTGAAGATTTTAAGAAATCAATGAAGTAGAGATCAAGAATTCCTGTATCACTAGTGGAGAAACATTATAATGATGTTTGTTTCCTAGTGGATGCCGACTATACATATGTTCAAGAAGCTATTCCAAGGGTTATATGGTTGAGACCATTATCTTATTAGATAAATATTGATGAGGCATCTATAGTTATCATTACACTATTGGTAGAAGAAATTGATAAGGATTCTATGTCATTCAAAAAATATGATGAAGACATCAAGAATTACTATAGACTTGCAAACTACCACCATCTTTAGGAAGAAAAATAAAAAAGTGAAGAAATTGAAAGAAATGTTTGGGAAGATGAGAAAGAACTTAAGAAAACTAAAAAGAAGAGGAAGACACAACAAAAGAAAGTAAAGAAACTAAAGAATATAGTTGAGAAGAAAGAATAAAAGCTAACTATACCTTTGACAACGTCAAGCACAAGGGATACCACTGCACAAGCCAAGAAAGATCAACTAAAAGAAAAATGAAGACTGATACAAAAGAGTCAAGCATGCCTACTAAGAAATTGAAGAGAAGTTTGAAATTGAAAGATGTGTTAGATGATGAGAAGACTAAGTTAGATGACTTTAGTCAATTCAAAGTGGAAAGTCACAACACTTCATCTAATATTGAAAATCCAAGTGCAAATAAAAAGAATAATGTAGATTTATTTGGATTTTCACATATTGATTTTGATAAGTTAGATAATGGAGATAAGAATATTGTTGAAGAAGATATTTATGATATGAGGGCTACTTTTAAGACTACTCCATTGGAGATCGGTAAATCTATACCTAAAACCTTATATGAGAGAGTTGAGAAGAAAGAGAAGTTTAGTTTGATGACTTAAAAACAAATTAGAGAGGCTATTTTGCCTCAAGTTATGCCCGACTTGGATAAGAAAATGATTAAAAAGGCTGTGGAGAAGTATAAAGGGATATTTTCTTCCAAATACAAAGCATTTCACATTCTAAGGAACCAAGTTGAAGAGGTGGTAAAACAAACTAAATTACTTTGGGATATAATCTATAGGTAGTCCACTAAAATAGAGGAAATAGAGGAAGGAAAGAAAGAATTAGTGGAAAAGAAGGAATAAATAGAAGATGATGAAATGGATGACACTCAAGTGACTATGAATGTTAATGTATCAAGTACTGGTCCTCCACAAGGAGAGAAGGAGAGTCAACAGAACTCTATGACTATTTAGGACATTCTAGATAATTCTACATAAAATGTGAATTCCCTAAGTGATAAGCACATCAAGAAGTTGCAACAAGAATCCACCAATATTACAATTGCATGCTCAAACCCTATATTAGTCAGGATTGATGAATCTCAAAAGGATGAGATTGCATCCACTAAAGAGCAACAAAAAGATACATCTACTATACCCCTACTTGTTTCTAAGTCAAAAGAGAAAGAATCAAATGATCAATCACAAGAAAATATTTTGGAGAAGAAAGATAAACTTAAAAATTCACCTTCTAAAATGTCTACATTTGTCATTGAGATGAAAGAGAAAGAGGCAGAAATACTAGTTACATCACTATTTGATCTACAAAGTTCTAGATTACTAGATATTGTGGAAATTGACAAGGAAGGAAATGAATAGCATAAGGGTAATGAAGATAGTTCTAAGGCCACCTACCCAAAACATATTGAAGATCAAAAGGAGGAGAGGATAATGTGACTACTAAGATAGAGGAGCAAGGATAAAATGACTACTAAGATAGAGGATAATATGACTGCTAAGAAAGAGGAGCAAGTAATCAAGAGAAGAGGATAATATGAATATTAAGATAGAGGAGCAAGAAGAAATTTAGATGCTGGTCACCTTACTAGTTATTTCATCTTCTCTTAGTAGCCACACTTCTCATAAGATGAGTACTCAAGAAATTCCATTGCATATATCAGTGCTGAGTACAAGTATATTCAATAGTGCTAAAACTACATCACTAGAGGATGTTAGTTTGGATGAGGTGATGTTTTACCATAGTTTAATTTTAAAAAATCCCACTCTAATAAATGGAGATACTATAGGAGGCCCCACAAAGGAAATCTAGACAAGAGAAGCTTAGGAAAGAGCACAAGCAAAAACAAGTTTTATATGAGATCAAAGACATTTTTATTGATGCTTTTGATATTTTAGACTCATTTCCCAATAATCCTATCATAGATCAACTTATACATATAGTTGATAGGGTAAAGGATGCAAATATAGAGACCAATGAAAAGTTATTGTAATGATCTGAGAAGAAATTTCACACTATGGTCATGGATAAGATATCTAGTGCTATTGAACTGAGACAAGTTTACTTGTCAACCAAAATAGATAGTGCAAAGAAAGTTTTGGATAATATTTACACTATGTATAGTTTCTTGTGTGAACAAAAATAATAGATATATCATTGACATTGTGTGTTTACATCACATGACTAGAGATAAAAGTAAGTTCATTACCTTGAG
Source organism: Cupressus sempervirens (assembly GCA_028749045.1). Taxonomy (NCBI): domain Eukaryota; kingdom Viridiplantae; phylum Streptophyta; class Pinopsida; order Cupressales; family Cupressaceae; genus Cupressus; species Cupressus sempervirens. The sequence continues at coordinate 562,736,828 of CM053788.1, read as the reverse complement.
TTATTATGATGGAAATAGTGCAAGGTTTGGTAATGATGCACTGTGTCTGATAAAAGGTAAAGGTTCTATCAAACTCATAGAAAATATTTTATGTAAAAATACTTATTATGTTGAAGGACTTGAATATAATTTTTTTAGTGTGTCACAACTAAATAATTCAAGTTGTAAGGTTGAGTTTGAAAACAAGATTGCTAAGATATATGATACTGATGGAAAACTAATTGGAAAAGGTGATCAAACTAGAGGTAATCTATTCTACCTTGATATAGAGGATGCTACTTGTTTAGTTGTAGAATTTGATTATGTGTGGCTATGACACAATAGGTTATGTCATGTCAATTTTGATAACTTGGTTAATATCAATAACATGAGAAGAGTCAGAGGTTCGCCTAAGTTGAAGAAACTTGACAATATAATTTGTAAACAATGTCAATTAGGAAAAATGACAAAGTCAAGTTTTAAGAGTAAGACTCATACCTCTAAAGGAATATTCAAGTTTTTTCATATTGAATTGTGTGGACCAATTGAAGTGAAAAGATACAAAGGAGATAAGTACATTATGCTATTTGTTGATGATTATTCTAGAATGATGACAATTATGTTTTTGAAATAGAAATCTGATACTTTCCAAATTTTTAAGTGGTACTTAGTAAGATCTGAGAAGGAAATAGGTAAAAGTCTAAAATGTTTGAGATCTAACAGAGGAGGAGAATTTACATCAAATGAGTTTGAGATGTTTTGTAATGACAGAGGAATCAAAAGACAAATATATGTTCCAAGAACCCCTCCACAAAGTGGAATTATTGAAAGGAGAAACTAATCTATAATGGGCTATGCTTGGACACTCATGATGGAGAAAAGTGTTGCTTTGAAATAATAGAAAGAAGATATAAGTACAACTATCTATACCTTGAACTACATGCATGTCAAGAAAGACATTCATTCAACACCTTTTGAACTATGGTATGTATACTCACCAAATGTACAATATTTTAAGGTATTAAGAAGCAAGTGTTTTATTCTCAAGGATTCTAGAAATAGTAACTTGGATAAAAAAAAGTTAAGAAGGTATATTTCTTGGTTATTTGACAAGAAGTAAAGCTTATAAGTGTTTAAATACTAACACTAACAAAGTTGTGGAAAGTGCAAATGTGAAATTTAATGAATATACAGAAGTATATGAGGCTGAAACTATGAAGAAACCAGAAGAATATAAATCATTTGTATACTTTTATGAAGGTATGACTACTAGATGAAGATGTTGTAAATCAAGTTGCAAATCAAAAGCAAGTTTAATTGATTTCCAAGTCACATACTATGAATGCCAAGTTGCATTAAGGAATCAAGCTACATTCAAGTGCCAAGTTATAGAATAAAGTTGAGGCACATTATTATTCTAAGATTAGTGTACATGAAAAAGATGTTGAACTACCTAACAGAGATGTACATAGTGATTCAAAAGTTGAGAGATCAAGTGAAGAAAATAGAGAAAAACCAAGATTGTCTAAGTATGTCAAGAGACATCACCCTTCTACACAAATCATTGGAGATAAAGATACAAGACCAGTGGAAAGGAACTGGTTGAGAAATGATACATGTTTTCTGAGCATAGAAGAACCTAAAATAGTGAAAGATTCCTTAGAAGATGTGGACGAGTGTAAATCCATGAAAGAAGAGATTGAACATATTGAGAAAAATAAGACATGGACTCTAGTTCCTATATTAGAAGATAAAAAATATGATTGGTACCAAGTGGGTGTATAGAAATAAGTTAGATCAAAATTGTGAAGTCACAAGGAATAAGGAAAGATTAGTTTGTAAAGGATATGCACAAGAAGAAGGGATAGACTATAGAGAAACATTCAACCTTATTGCAAGATTGGAAGGAGTAAGAACTCTTCTTGCTTACTCTATATACAAAGGCTTCAAAGTTTATCAAATGGATGTTAAGTCTATATTTTTGAATGGTATATTGGTGGAAGAGCTTTATATAGAACAACTAGAAGGATTTGTTGATGCTAACAACACAAATATGGTATATAGACTACAAAAAAATTTATATGGTTTGAAGCAAGCACCAAGAGCATGGTATGAAAGGCTTTAAAATTATCTTGTGAAGATTGGATTTGAGAGGACTAATGATAACAACAATCTATACTTAAAGATAGAAAAAGGAAAAGAAATTGTATTATCTAAAATTTTTGTTGATGATATCATATTTGAAGGTCAAGACACTTTATGTAAGGCTTTGGCAAATGAAATGAAGAAATAATTTGAGATATCTATGTTTGGAGAGATCAAGTTCATTATGGTTTTGCGAGTGCATCAGATGAAATATGGTATATACATCACTCAGTCAAAGTATATAAAAGAGATATTGATTTATTTTGGATTGGAGGATTCCAAGATAGTAAGAACACCTGTGGTGACAAGCCATAAATTGTCAAAGAATGATGATTCAATTGAGGTGAATCAAACATTATATAAGTCTATGATTGGAAAATTATAATATATAGTAGACATTAGACCTGATATTGCATTATCTGTTGGAATAGTTGCAAGATTCATTGCTAATCTTAGGGAGAATAATTTGATGGCTATTAAGCAAATAATGAGATATCTAAAAGGAATAGAAGACTATGGTATATACTACAAGAAAAATAAGAAATTTGAATTGAGAGCCTACATTAATGCTGATTGGGATGGAAATATCGATGACAAAAAGAGCAACAGTGGAGAAGCATTTTTCTTAGGCAAAAGGCTGGTTACATGGACTAACAAAAAAAAAGCCTACATCTCTCACTCTACTGCTAAAGCTGAATACGTTGTTATTATAGTAAATTGTACAACCATTGTATGGATCAAACATATACTCAAAGGTATGAAGGAGGAAATCATTGAACCTTTGATACTTTATTGTGATAATACAAGTGCTATAAATATATCAAAGAATCCTGTGATGCATACAAAGACTAAACACATTGAAATCAAGTATCATTACTTGAGAGAGTTAGTTTAAGATAAAGAGGTAATGATGGAATATGCTAACACAAAAGAGAAAATAGCTTATATCTTCACAAAAGCATTATCCAAGGATGCTCATGAATATATAAGAGGTAAACTAGGCGTGATACCCCTATCAAAGGTTCTCTAAGAAGCTTGAGAAGTGCCCTACATAAAACAAGATGATAAACATATGTTACACAATGATACTGTGGATCTTACTTTAGGAGCTACCTAAAGTAATCAAAGAGCTATAGTCACAAATTAGTCACAAGCTAGGTGATAGAGGGAAAAATAGAAAATGTTCATATCTAAATATTAAGATGACAAGTCTTTGGCATTGTTGTCAAAAAGGGAGAAATCATGCTAAGGGAGAAACCCTAAACTACTGAGAGAGATATGAGATATTGTTGTCCAAGAGGGAGATGAAAGTAAACATATAAGAAACATGGATATTGAGTAAGAAGGAGTTAATGTCCAAGGAATTTTAAGAAGTGATCTAGAGGGAGTCATAAGGATAAGTTGATTGATTATCTATTGTTCAAAATAATTTTTTATAACCTATTTAGAAGATGAAAAATTGCTAATAGAGGGAGAGATTTCAATTCAAGGAATTATTTTCTTTTTGGTATTTCATTGGTTGAACTAATTAAGTTCGATCAAATTGGTTTTTCATCAATGCCAATGAGGGAGATTATTGAAAATAGATTGATACAAGTATGAAAATGTGTTTCAATCATTATTTTGTCACTGATGTCAAACCTACTACTTGCTAGTAAGATAATTGCTTATATGATTTGAGTAATATCAATTGTTTCATTGATGAAGAGGATTTGATCAAATAAGGTAACAATAGAACCTAGAGAAAGGGTTGAGTTATGATATGAAAAATGAGTACAAGGATTAGTTAAGCTAGTGATATTATAGCGCATTGATAATCTACTTAAGGTTGCAAAGGATGGATACACTAATTAAGTTTAGAAAAACAAATTAAACAAAGTATGTCTACCAAGCTTAATAATTTGCATAGTAGTTGCTGAACAAAGTTAGTGTAAGACAAGCATAAAATCAATTGGATCCAAGAAAAGTCAATTTTAGTGGAAGTTGAGTGTTACAGTGTAAGCTAAGTAAATTCTAGTGATCCTGAGTGTAATACCCCAAAATTAGCTCATTGCCATGATCACCAATTCTGGTCTATTTCAATCAATCCTATGTCCTATGTCATTAGGCAATTCTTGTTCTGATATTAGCTAGTTGACTTAATTGTCAGATGTAGAAAACCCTAACCTGTGTTCATCATACTTATTATTTAATTCCTATAGTATTTACTTATATTAGTCGCATTGAACCTATTTGATTTAAATTTAATTTAATCTAAAGTATTTATACTTTATTAAATTAAATTGTCACCTAAGGATAATGTACTAAGGAATTAAATTTATTTAATTTAACAAATATGCCTATTCTAATTAATTGAATGAAATTATTTAATTAAATGGAAAAGGTATTTATGAGGTCATATCTCATTTTATTAAATTAAATATGTTTCCTAATTCTACTCTTCAATTCTAAATGGAAACTCTATGTGAACTATCTCTCGAATTGGAATCTATCTAGTTAACTTGATCTCACACCCATGACAAGCTCGGTTAACTACTCATCACACTCAAATCAGAGATAGTTCACTTCACCTGCACAAGGGAGTTTCCATCTTAACTAAATCTTTGCTTCAATGCTGACTATCAATCTAAGTTGATCTCAACTATTGATGGATTCTAGGAATTCTATTTAAGAGGCTCATAATTCCTCATTAAGGAGGTTGGAATCTTTATGCTATTGAATTGTTGTCAGATTGCATAGCCACTTTCATAGCGTTATATGTGCTTTTGGTTAACATCTTAGTATTCATTTAGATTAAAAAATGCATTGCATATAGCTTAATTTATTTTATTATTTAGATTAAATGTTTGCATAAAATTTAGAATAATTGCACTCATATAGGATTAATCATTTCAAAATCCTTCATTCTAGCATGATCTGATTGCCTGTACCTCAAATATGAGAGCATAAGCAGGTAAAATCCACCTAGATAGAAGGCAATAGATCACCTTGTTGGATCTATTTCAAGTGAACAATTTCATGTTCATATCAAGATGAATCCACATACATGACCATGTTGAAGTGTGTGTGTTAAATAGAGGCCACATTCCACACATACATTTCTGGTGCCCACCGTAGGGCCAAGGAAATCAATTTCTTTGGCCTCATCTACATTTTTTTTTGTTATTTTAGCATTTTGTCTATACTATTTTGTACCATTACTCAAATCTTTGTGTGAGACATTCCATTTTTGCACGAGGATTTGAAAGTTTTCACGTAAATTTTTAAATTGTATTGTGCAAAAAAGTGCCCCATTGCGCAAGTCTTCATGTGACACATCATTTTCTCACACAACTTGGTGAAAGATTTCATGCGACCCTGCATAAGGTTTCATGCAAAATTCTACAATAGAAAGTTCAATTTTAGCATTTTTTAGCATTCTGTTTGTTTAATTTTGCTAATGTGTTTTTCTCTGGATCTTTGTTCTATTTCTCCAATTTTCTGTAGCTTAACTATTGTCTACAGGACTTTTTGATGAAGATTCCTTATAAAACCCACTCAAACAGAAACTAACCCTTAATTCTAGGATTATTGCCAAAGATACGTTTGACAAAGACTACTTTTAAAATCCAAAAAATAGTGTGTCTTCTTTCTTGCTTTCAAAACATAGATTAATTAGGGCTTGTGAACTTATTAGGGTGCAACACGAAAGAATAGGGTGTTATGCTCTTCACCACTTGGAGGTCATGATCAAGGGTGAATTAGAAACCTAGATGCTTTTGAAAGATGATATTCTGAGGGAGGCAAGTAGCTTAGTGGTTCTCCAATGCTTGTTATTTTCTATGATGAGATGATGGTTTTCTTTTTAAGGGAATCAATATCTTTAGGAAGAATGAGTCTGGATTGATTAAGCTAAGTGGGTAATTAACCTGTTTTATATATTTGAGCAAGGAAATAAAGTAGAGGATTATGGTCTTTCCCCTTGAGGGAAATCAGAAACTTGGACCCTTAAATCCAGACCATCAGTGTATGTTAGTCCTTTAGAGGGCCTTATAGAGTGATCCAACCTCTGAGAATGACCCAAGTCAGCACACTCCTTTTTCCAGAGATTCCAACTCACTATAATAAAGAAGCCTTGTAGAGTGAAAGACTCCAAGGCTGAATTAATTTTCTCTCCTTCACTCTTGATATCACAATTTAAGGAGAGGTTCTATCTATGCACTAGTCGGTGCTAGCCCCTCACTTGCTAAGAAAGTAGTGTGCACTTTCAGATGTTGGTGTGGGCTACTAGCCTCAACTCTTCTTTTGGAGCCACTAGGGATTAACTCAAATGGAAGCTAGGTAAATAACTTTTAGCTAGAGACTACTTGGTTCACCTCCAAAAGGAGGCATAATCTTTGTGCAAGGATGGGGAAGAATCTTTCCTATAGAACTCACAATAGGAATGCTACTAGATGTTTGAAGGTGGTATATGTGCTCATCCCCTACCACGAGGGCACTCATTTAGTGTATACTATTAAGTCTTTTAAATATACAAAAAACATGTGCACCCTCTAAGGGGTGACATGGTTGTGTGAGGTACACACATGCACATAAGATGTGGGACAAAGGTTTTGCATTCTCTACCATTTTCTATTTCTAGGAATAAAGCATGTTTATTATTGAGTTTTCAACATGTCCAAACTTCCTTAAACAAACTAAGAGTCAAGAATCCTGTATCCCTCTGAGTTGTTTTACCCTTAGTTGGATTGCATTTGACTACTGATTGCTTCCCACTATCTTGTTCAAACACTTTTCCTTAATTTCAACTTGAAACATTTGTCCAAACAATTTTCAGAGTTAACCTTGCTATCTATCCAATAAATCAGTCCAACTAGTCTATCCAATTTGTCCAAATAGTCAAGAAATCTCTTTGAAATCCAATGTTATTGTTAATTTGGTCATAATTTTTGTGCACAAACTTGTATTTTCTTGCGTGAGATTTCATCTTTTCGAATGAGCCAGTTTAGGTTTTCACGTGAGATCTTGCATATTCCCACATGATATCTTGCCAACTATCTTTGTTGTCTTGTCACTTCTTTGCACAAGCCAAAGAAAGTCTTTCAACAAATTTAAATTGTTGTTCTAAGTCTTTGCCTAACCCATTAAACTTTCTTGCGTGGCTTATAGAGAATCTTCACGCGAGACCTTGCTCTAAAATTGTCAAATTAGCTTATTCGACCAATCTACGACATGCATTCAGTCTGTTTCCTACATTAAGTTGTCTCTTCCCTATTTGTACACAATCCTAAACAATGTCATTTAGCTTAACTAAGGATTTGTGATCCACATTTTTGACTAGTCTTGTCCTTAGTTCTTTGGATTCTTGTTCTTTAGTGCTTGTCATACTCCACATTATGTTAGTTATAACCTTTGGCTATTCTATCCTTCAAATCAGACTACTCATGCCTTCATATACAACAATCTTGTCTTGTCTTATTGAGGCTAAGTTTTAGTGTGGTCCTCGTCTAGGTTCTTGCTTTTTGTCCTTGTCTATGACTATCACAACAAGGAGCAACAATGTGTTTTATCCTCTTAGACTTAGGTAAGGTCATGATAGGGGTTGTAATCATGGTAGAGGTCACCTACCTTTTGTTAAAAAGCTTGTGTTTAATTCATCTAGTGAGGCATCTTCACAATCTCCCTCACCCGTCAGGTCACCTTGAGTTTAGTGAACATTTTCCATAAATCTACAACAAACTAAGAATCTTTTGTACCAAGAGGATCCTGAGATAGGTAGAGGTCCTATATCTCCAAACATGATGTTTGACTTCCTTTTCAAAGGACCTTTCAAAATATAACATATTAAAACTAAACATGTTCCTATAATGACTAATTGTGAACTTGAACATGGTAGTCACAGTAGACATCAAGAACCACCTAGGAATGACAAAGAGAAAGAGAAAGACCATGAAAAAAATGAGGAATAGGAAGAGGTGGAAATACTCCCTGAACACATAGAAAAATGTTGAAGAGATAAAAAATTTCAAAAGGTCAAGGGAATCCTACTCAACAAAGAGAAAGAAAAGTAGTTTCTCAAACTTTCCCAAGAGGGAGTTGAGCTACCCTCTCATTTCAATGTGGAAACCATTATCATGCTTGAAGAAGAAATTGAGACTTCCAAACTACAAAAACAATTAAAAATTATGCAAGATCAACTGGCTCAGATGATGCATAAGAAAGAGAAATCTACAAAAATGTACACATTAGACACTCTTTGTCTATTTTCATTTGACAAGAGCATAAACATGCCTCCTTTCCCATGAGGTGTAGAGCTACCTAAGTATGAAAAGTACTTTAGCACCACTGATCCCCAAGATCACTTGTGGGAATTCGGTGCCTTGTCTATGGAGTTTATACAGGAGCAGACATATCTCATACATTTATTTCCCAGGATCCTAGGTAGTTAGGCTTTGGAATGGTTTCCCACTTACCTCTCGTTATCAAGACTTTCGATAAAATTGCCAAATTATTTGTCCAATAGTATTCTCATAACATTCAACACCCTATCAACATTTGATATCTATGCAACCTTAAGCAGAAATTTGGAGAGCCTTTTCTCACATTCCTCAAATGGTGGAGACAACTTTACACTAAGTATTCACACAAAATTTTGGAAAAAGAAAAGCTTGACATCTTCACTGATAATCTTCTACCTAATTTTAGATATAGAGTCCTACTTCAAGGTCCATGTACCTTTGAAGACATAATTACACAAGCTATTCACATCAAGGAATTTATGGTCAAGAAATGTGAACTCACTCTTCAGAAGGACACAAAAAAAGGTTCCACCTCCAATAGGGATAAAACCAAATATGTCAACAAGAACTGAGAAATTATACATGATGGATTTGTTGAAAATGTCACTCCCAAACATGCTAAGGCATCATTTAATCTCATATATGGCCTCATTGCGGCCAAAAATGCTAAGAAGCCTCCTCCTAATAACAAGACATCCAAGAACAAACTGAGAAACTCATTGGCCACATGCCCTAAGAAAGAGTATACACCCTTGGGTGAACCTTTGGATGTGGTTTATAGAACATTACTACAACACAAGCTTATTTCACCAATAGACAATCCTCATCCTTATGATCCACAACGTTGCTCACCATGGTGGAATGAAACCTCATTTTATGAGTATCACCAAAATAAGGGACACAAAACTAGTAACTGCATAAATTTTTCCCTTAAAGTCCAGGACATGATTGATGCTGATGAACTTGTGGTAGATGGACATAACAAAAACTCGGATCACAAGGCAATCAAAGAGCCTTTCCTAGCCTATGAAAAAGGAGAAACTTCAAAACAAAAATCCAACAACAAGGTCAACTATGCATATTCCAATGATGACAATGTGATTAACATGGTTGAACCTATGGATTTTGAATACTACGATGTCATTACCATTAAGGGAAAACAAGATAATAAAAAACCCAAGACACTATTTGTCTTGAGGGGCCCTACTTCCAACAAAATGGATAACACACCTTCGCAACATTATGCTAATCTTGTTATCGGCTCTCACACCAAGTTAGTGCTCAAAGGCCTCGTGCCTTCTACTCCCAATCTTGAACAACATAAAGACAAAAACCTTGCTGATCCATTTGGAAAAGGTGCAAAAATCACAACAAACTCAATGACAACCAGTTATAGTGTTCTTGATCAACTAAAATGAACTAATGCTTAGATATCTATCTTTGAGCTGCTTAAAATCTTGCCTGCTCATAGGTAGATTTTGGACAAAGCTCTCACTGAGGCAAATGTTCCTCAAGATCTTGATCTTGAGTGATTTAAATCCATGGTAGGTCACCTAACCTCATCTTATCTTATGATCTTCTTTGAGGAGGATGATAAATCACTGAGTCACCCACACAATAAACCTCTGTACATCAAGGTTATGATACATTAGACACATGTTCATTAGGTACTCATCGATAACTGCACTGGCCTAAACATTATCTCTATTTTGTTTCTTAGACAATTGAATTATTTTGAGGACTCTATTGATCCTTGATGCAAGATCACTATTAAAGCATATGAGAAGTGGAACAAAAGTCTCTAGGTCTTATGGTCTTACCCATTCACATCGATCCTGTAGAGAGGGATGTCATATGTCAGGTGCTTGACATTCCCTTGGCTTATAATATTTTGTTAGGATGGCCTTGGATACATGAGATGCACACTATGCCCTCAACATATCACCAATGCATCAAATTCCATTTTCATGGTTCTAAAGTTACTATACCTGCAACTACTAGCTATACCTATAATATGCTCAAGGCTGTTGAAATTTTTATCCCTACTAACTGGGAATCCACTGATTATTAGGACAATAAGCTAAAAAAAATTGAGTAGTCATTCAAATTGAAAGAAACTAGCATGGGAGAGTACCATATTGAACCAATTCTATCATTAACATCTCTTCTAGAGTCTCCTTGTCATTATGGGAGACCCTCAAAGGCAAAGAATCTGTTCATGCTGACACCACATACCAAGTATAATGGAACTTTTGTTAAGGCTATAGTTCCCCTAGAGGATGAAAGTGAAAATAGAGCTATTGCTACATGGCTTTATAGACAAAAGACTCTAGTGGACTTAATAGAGCAAGCTCGAGAAATCACTCCTGAGAAATATGGACCTAGTCTTAAGCTTATGAAGCATTTTAGTTACAAGGAAACTTTCCCTATCAAGTGAAATAACAATGTCCTAATTGATCCTATCAAAGCAAAAACTCAAAGAAATAGTAGTACAACTGGACTTGGGTTTAAGAAAGTTCCTTTTCATTTGGGACCTAATAACAATCAGACACTCAAGAGGAACAATTTGATGATGAGGATCCCTATCCTTATCCTATTCCTCATGATCTCGCTAAATTCTTTGCTGAGCTAGATAAATTTGTGCCACATGTTAGCACTGTGGATGATACTAGCAATTCTTCTAAGTACAATGCTGAGCAACCCAAAGATCATTCAGAAAAGCGAGAGTCTAGTCAGTCATTACATATTGAGTATCTATGTAAGAACCCAGATGATGAAGGCAAGTATATCCCTATCACTATTGGGGAGTTCTATAGTCTCTCGCCATGTAACACTGATTCAAAGGAATATGAGTTTGACTCTCTTTTAGAAGCAACTACTAATAAAGACATTGACCAAGTTCATGTCTATGAAAACCAAATTGAAGTGGGTAAAATGTCTAGGGTTAGGTCAGATGGGTCTGATCCAACTAGTAACCTAAAGTCATCAATTGGTGATGTTAGTACTCAAAGGTGTTTGAACACATCTATGGACAAAGTCATCATAGGTCTCAAAATGCTGGTCCAAGCACTTAATGTAAGGAAACTTGACAATAAATAATATAACCATTTCCACATAGCCCATAATAGATATGAAATATGGAATTAAAATCCACATGCAAGAGAATAGACAACATACCCACAAAATTGTGACACAAGATATACCTTGGAAAACCCTCATTGAGGGAAAAACCTAGCCTCCAAAAGTATCCATCACCGTGTATTATTTAGCAAAAATACCATTGCCAATCAACCATGGAAGCCTTCACGGCCATAGCCACAATCGAGAAAACTATGTGAACAAGCATGAATCCACACATCCCATGCCATGCTTTCAACCTTCACAAATGCTCCCTTGGCTAACCTATCAAGCCTTGTCCCACTTGACTTTTTCCTTTCTCACTCTTACTCTACAACAACTACCCTTGTGGCTGCTTATATAGTAGCAAGTCCCACAAAACCATTAAGTGGTATTACATAAACCATGTGCTAAAACCATGTGCCACCTAACCCACTGACCCCACATTTAATATTGGTCATTTAATTTTTTTCCCCAATATTAAATAATTACATGAAATATTATCACAATATTACAATAAAACTCATCAAAAATATTCCATGGGAATCTTTACATGTTGCACATCCATCTAGGTACAACATTACATAATAAAATAAAATAATAAAATAGAACAATATTATGCAATGTGTGCAACACCCATTATCTCAACAATCTCCCACTTGTTGTATACATTGCATAGGGTCAATCCGTAGCCACATAAATGAATAAGGGAAAAATCTCTCTCAACACATCCACCATCATGAATCAAAATACACCAAGTGCTCCATCCTGGTACCTACAACAAAATCAAAGTATTTAGCATCTCAAACATGAATGATCTCACCTCCTATTATGCCACTACCACTGGACATACATAGAAGCCATCCAAAGAGAAAGCCACCCAACCTATCACACTAGAAGATCATAAAATTCTGTACCAATTGAAATTCCAAGCACCAAAAAAAAATCTGATCTAAAGGTAATCATATGTATCTGCAGTTGTCAAAATATATCCATAGCTGAAATAGCACCCACAACAAAGTGCCAACCCATCCAACTATGCATACCTCAAAGGTATAACAAGTGAATCTCATATGACCGACATATCCAATCTATAACTTACAATCACAAGCCTCAAGAGCAATACTTACCACATATATACCAAGAAGCTCCCACTACAAAAGATAATGGAAAATCTATAACCAATCCACTCAACACATCTCAAAGAAGTGAATCCATGTAGTATCAAGGACATCCGTAATACATAAACTGATATCCTACAAGAATAACTCTTGTAACAAGTCTCCAATGCTCTCCCAAGTTCTCCACAACCAATAGAGGAAAGAGATAAAGGAATAACCATGTCATCTCTCACATGACATACATGAGCACAAACCAGTGATCACAATCTCTAACTAATCTCAAATCCAATGTAGGAAAAACTAAACATCCAAGAAGATAACCAAGACTAGAGCAACCATGAAATAATAACATGTATCATGTCCTTCTACACACACTTCTAGATGTAAACTGTACAAGTATGATCTCCTCTAAAAAACCCCAACAAGAAGCCTTAACAACACCCAAACCATACCATATAACTAATCATGGGTGTAAGCGTCTCACAAGAAGATCAAACTCATAAACCATTCCTAAATCAAGGAATATGCCCAATATAAAACCATCTTCCAAACTCAACCAACATAATAACATATGCACATGGAGGTAACCAATGCTAAACCATCTCTCAAATGAACCCTCTAGAACTAACTCATGTACCATAGCTCAAGATCCATATCCATGAAAGATAAGCATAAATATAATGCACCTGAGAAAAACAATGGGCTATACTTCTCAAGTAGCAAACTGCCAAGTAGGCCAGTGGGGAATGAGAATGCTCATCAAGATACCCAAGTCTCCAACCAAGACTCATCTAAGAACAATCTCCTCTCAAGTCCATATCAAGTGACTATCCCTCAGAATTCCTGTTGAAACCGTCAACCATCCCAACAAATACTTCTCTAGTCCAAGAGAAATCAGCATCACCACCGTCTCTAAGTATCCATGAGTACTTGTAACCAATCAATCCATGCCAACTCCAAGTGCAACATAGCAATATTAGGAAGTATCTAGCTTATTATTAGTGTACTCAATACAAAGAAACTAAACCAAGATCAATATCAAAGTTCCAACCATGGCCTCAGGAACATAAACATGACAACATGATCTAACCATCTCAACCAAAGAGATAACATGCTCCATATGAATACAACATAACATGTCACAACTCTAAATGTGTATCAAGAGTATACCATGACATAATAATGAAACCATCCTCATACCAAGGATAACATGCCAAATAAAAGCATAAACCACACATTTTCCAAGAACCTTGTGAGTCCTTAAGATGCAACCATCTACACACACCATCAAGAAAACCATCTCCACATACCATGAAGATAACAAGTGCACCATGCAAATGTCAAAGATGCTTTTGCAGCAATAGGATCTAAGACAAACCTCCAACATCTACAAATACTCAATAAATATATCAATGCCAAAAAACTCCCACTAAACTATGGTACCAAGTCACCTATGGCATCATAAAATCTATCTCCTACATTAAGATCCAAACTAAACCAGGTACTAATCCTGCACTATCACCCCATCATTGTCACAAGCTCCCACTAAACCGTGTATCCAAGCTATCTATGACATCATGATGAAAAAATCTATCCTCTAACCATGAGAATCAACCAAGGCATCAAACCATCAAAGAACTCAAAGTGCACATCATGAGCTCCTTAAAAGAAACCAAATAATCATGATCCTCAACCAAGAAGATATACGACCATAACTAAATCAAAAAATCTAAGCTAATGAACATCAAGGATATACCTGTATAACCAATCATGTCATGCAAAAATCCATGGCACCATGATCACATCCATGAACTGAGCATCTGGCTCTCAATATGTCTAACCTATCAGCATAAAATAATCAACCATAATCCTCGACCATGATTATACCTAGTAACAACATCTCATCCCTTCTACATGAAGAAAAAATCAAAAAATCATGTGACTTAGGGCATAGACAACCCAAATTGAGGCCACCAATCTGAATATGCATCAATAATGAAAGATCAATGGGAAAAGACAACCCATAACCAAACTATAAATGCAACCTATAAGTATAGACTGCTTACAACACTGCACAACTTATAGATTCAACAAGTCATCATACATATCCAAACCAAACACTAATAACCATATCATTATGATACCAAACTTGAGTATACAATGACATCAAATCTTAAATCTCTAATGCCATAAACTCACAATGTTACCATAGTCAAAATATATATCTATAAATTGTTTAGATCAATATATCAATAAATAAATCATGTCAAACCTACACTAAATTTGAACCAATGTGTAGAGCTCTCCAAGAGCTTTCCATTGACTACTCGAAGTCCAAAATTTGACTCTGTATGCCCAAGTTATGACCTAATCTTGCTCAAAATAAATAATATTTGACTTTAGGGCTTTTAAAATCTGACAAAATATCAAAATCATAGAACCAAACCTACACCAAGTTTTAGTTCTCTAAATTAGCTTTCCAACGCCTATAGGAACTTTGAAATCTGATATTGTGAGAGAAAGTTATGGCCATTTTACCAAGACAGTCTTTTTACCATTTTCACTATGAATTTTTTTTTGTGTGATGAAAATTTTGACGAGATTTAATTTGATGGCCATCATGGGTTGAAACCAAAAAACTCTTTCATTTCCTTTGAACATGGCCAAACTAGGGCATATTATATATCAAAATTTATGGAAATGTCGACTCATATCTAATGGTGAGGTCTATTTTTACGTAGGAGGTCATTTCTGCATGCTACCCCCCAAAACCCTCATTTTAAACGAAACATCCAAAAAATCTTTTTTTTCCAAAAAATTCACATGCACAAATATTTTAACATCCCATCATAATAGAAAATCCAAACCCTCAAATCTACAATAAATCACTCATATATCTTGCCCTTTTCTTTTATCCTCTCATGCATTCCCATGGATTCAATCTAGGGTTACAATAATAAAACCATAACTCTGATACCACTTGTAAAAAAACTTGGCAATAAAGAATATAACTGTTTCCACATAACCCATAATAGATTTGAAATATAGAATTAAAATCCACATGCAAGAGAATAGACAACATACCCACAAAATTGTGACACAAGATATACCTTGGGAAGCCCTCATTGAGGGAAAAACCTAGCCTCCAAAAGCATCCATCACTATGTATTATTCAATAAAAATACCATTGCCAATCAACCATGGAAGCCTTCATGGCAATAGCCACAATCGAGAAAACTATGTGAACAAGCATGAATCCACACATCCCATGCCATCCTTTCAACCTTCACAAGTGCTCCCTTGGCTAACTTGTCAAGCCTTGTCTTTCTTGACTCTTGCCTTTCTCACTCTTACTCTACAACAACTACCCTTGTGGCTACTTATATAGTAGCAAGTCCCACAAAACCACTAAGTGGTATTACATAAACCATGTGCTAAAACCATGTGCCACCTAACCCACTGACCCCACATTTAATATTGGGCATTTAATTCTTTTCCCCAATATTAAATAATTACATGAAATATTATCATAATGTTACAATACAACTCATCAAGAATATTCGATGGGAATCTTTACATGTTGCACGTCCATCTACGCACAACATTACATAATAAAATAAAATAATAAAATAGAACAATATTATGCAATGTGTGCAACACCCATTATCTCAACACTTAATGACTATACCATGAATGTAATTAAACCAGCCACTACTCTTTCACTCACACATCCTAAGCTTATAGACTAGAACTCTAATGCATCTAGCGAAGTCCCCATGTTCCAGAATGACTATGCTCTTGGCTATTACCTAAATGCTATCGAACCTATAGCATCTTCCACCAATTAATAGAGTATTAACATGACTAAAGCTGACATCAAATATCTCAGTCATATAATTAAAAGAAAAAATTTAAAAAGTTTGATGGTGAAAACCACATTATGGTAGTGTCAAAACCTGAAAAAGTAAAAACAAAAGATGTATCCAAGGGTGAAAACCTCTCTGAGGCACTCATAGATGAGATATTTGATGCTCTTCCAAGTCACTTTTAGGAGAGATCATCAGTATTGATAGAGCCAACACAACCAATTAACTTGGGTACAGAAGAACATCCTCATCTAATACATCTAGTGCAATCATTGTCACCTGAAGAAAATGAAGAGTTCATTTCCTTTTTTAGAGAAAAGAAGATAAATTTTTCTTGGACATACTCTGACATGCTAGGATTGGATCCTGATCTTATCATGCACCACCTGTCCATAACACCAGGCATCAAACCAATTGAAAAAAAACTTTGAAAAATGCATCCTCACATTGCATTGCTCGTCAAAGAAGAACTAGAGAAACTTCTAAAAGCTGGTTTCATCTGCATAATTGATTATGTTGAAAGGATATCCAATATTGTTCCAGTCTCCAAGCACAATAAATCTATCAGGGTTTGTATTGACTTCTGTGATCTCAACTTGGCATGTCCTAAGGATGATTTTTGCTTCCTAATATTGATATGATAGTGGACATGGTGGCTGGCTATAAGATGTACTCACTTATGGATGGGTTTTCTAGATACACTTAGATAAAAATTGTGCCAGAAGACCAGGAGAAAACAACCTTCACATGTGCATGGAGAACCTTCTGCTGAAATGTAATGCCATTTGGCTTGAAGAATGCTGGAGCAACTTATCAATCAGCAGTAACCACAATTTTCCATGATATGATGCATAAGACCATGGAGGACTATGTGGATTAATGCCTGGTCAAAAGTGCCAAACAAAATACTCATCTACAAGATTTAGGACCCATCCTAGATCACATGGAAAAATTTAGCTTACGACTCAGTCCTAAGAAATGCACATTTGGTGTCACATCAAGAAAGTTGCTGGGGTACATCATCTCCACAAAAGGAATTGAGGTGGATCTAGAGAAAGTACAAGAAATCATGGATATGCCACCACCTTGGAACATTAGCTAGATGAGAGGTCTACAAGGAAGGCTCTAGTCTATTCACAGGTTTATCTCACAATTGGCAGATAGATCACAACCCTTCATAAAGATCTTACATAAGGGTGTGAAATTCAATTGGAGTTAGGATTGTGAGCAAAGCTTAACATAGATCAAACAATATCTTGTCAATTTTCCAATACTAATGCCTCCTATCCATGGGAAGCCTTTAATTTTATACATTTTAGCAACTAAAACATCTCTGGGAATCATATTGGCTCAGGAAGACAATGATAACAAAGAGAGAGCTATTTACTACTTGAGTCACACACTGATCTCTTATGAGAGGAATTACAACATCATTAAGAAAGCTTGCTTGGTAGTTTTCTTTTCTTCCCAAAAGTTGAGACACTACATGCTTGCCCATACTATGTGGTTTCTAGCTAAAATAGATCCACTAAAGTACTTGCTTAATAAGGTAGCTCTCACAGGAAGATTGGATAAATGGGTTATGATACTTAGTGAGTTTGACATCCAATATGTTGAACACAAAGCTATCAAGGGATAGGCAATTGTAGATCAGCTGGCTGATTCACCTATGCAGAGTCTTTTGCCAATGAATATTGATTTCCCTAATGAGTCAATCCTGACACTCACACATCAAACATGGGTCATGTTCTTTGATAGGTCCTTCACACAATAGGGATCAGGTGCTAGATTACTCTTCATTACACCATAGCGATATTCATTGCCCAAAGCATACAAGATTTTGTTTCCTTGTACAAAAAACATGGCACAATATGAGGCTTTGATCAATGACATGAAAATTGCAGCCAAATGGAGAGTGGATCTGCTAGACATATTTGATGAATCTCAGCTTGTCATCAATCAGGTTAATGATGTGTACCAAACAAAGGATGAAAAACTAATTCCTTACAAGTGCATGGTTGATGACTTGAAGAATTATTTTGTGCACATTACCTTCCAGAAAGTTCCATGAGTAGATAATAAAATGGTTGATGCCATGGCTACTTTGGCCTCCCTTCTACAGATGCCTGAAAATGATCTCCAACATGAGTTCCTGGTGGAAGCATTACACTACCCGGCCAATGAAACCCCTAATTCTAGGATGATCTGTTCTATTGTAGGATAAGAATCATCCCACTACCATCACATTTATTCCTATCTCTGCAATCAAACCATTTCAAAAGGTCTGACCCAGAATGAGAAACGTTACCTAATCCATAATGTTTCACATTATGTTATTATTGCTGATGATCTATACAGGAGAGGTCTCAATGAAACACTCCTTAGGTGTTTAGAACCTGAAGAGTATAAACGTGCACTAATTGACATTCACAAGGGCATTTGCAGATCTCACTCAAATGGCTTGACACTAGCTCTCAAACTCGTTAGAGTTGGTTACTATTGGCCTAAAATGGAGCAAGAAGCTATCAAGTATGCTAGATCTTACAAATAGTGTTAGCTTCATGGGAATATGATCCACACTCTAGCCAAAGAGCTGATTCCCTCTACTACAACATGGCCATTTCAATAATGGGCCTTTGACTTGGTGGGTCTGATTCACCCAACCTCTTCTAATGGACATAAGTTCATCATCATAGCTACAGATTACTTCACAAAGTGGGTAGAGGTAGTACCTCTCATAGTTGCCAATGGAAAAGCTATAGCTCTTTTTATCACAAATTATATCATCTGTAGATATGGTGTACCATCCTCAATCATTACTGACAATGGATGAAAATTCAAGAACAAAGAACTCAAGGAACTATGCAAGAAATTCAAAATCATACAACATTGGTCTTCCATTTATTACCCCCAGGGTAATGGCCAGGTTGAGGCATCCAATAAGGAAATCTTCAAAAAATTTCATCGCATAGTCAAAAAATCAAGGAGAGACTAGCATCTCCAGATTAATCTAGCCTTGTGGGCATATAGGACAAGCATTAGAACCCCAACAAGAATGACTCCCTTTTCTTTGGTGTATGGAGTGGATGTTGTACTTCTAATAGAGGTTGAGATTGCTACCTTGAGAATCTCTATGAAGGGTCTTATTACTAATGACGACTATAGAATAACTTGAATTCAAGAGCTAGTGTTACTAGATGAACAGCAACAAGTGGCATGTGATCATCTATGAACATATCAACAACGAATGTCAAAAAGATACAATTAGAGGGTTAGGCCACAGAAGTCTGGGTGATCTCATCCTAAGAGAGAACCCTAAGAATCAATAGCAACAATTCCAAAAAGGGAAGTTTGAACCAAACTGGCTTGGTCCTTACATTATTACTGCAATATATGGATTTGGCACTTATCAGCTTTCTACAACTGAAGGAGAAGTGCTCAAGGAACTTGTCAACACTCTACACCTAAAGTGGTTTTACAATTGATCTGATATCAATAGCTCTATGTACATATCTATACGTCTTGGAAAAAATAAAAAAAAATAAAAAATCCAAAAAATACAAAAAAATCAAAAATACAAAAATACAAAAAAAATGAAAAATCCAAAAAAAATACAGAAAAATTAAAAAAATACAAAAAAATTGAAAAACAAGAAAAGTGCCATTGGTAAAAACTTGGAAATAGGCATCATGGTAGCCAAAAAATGAAAGCTCTTCCAAGAAGGTGAAAACTTGGTAAATAGGTGCCTATTGTTCCCAATGCTCCATCTCACAACACATCTTCTGATTCTCTATATAGTTGCTTTACTACTTTTCCTACCTTCTACTCCTGTATCCTTGGATTGAGTCTTATTACAGCTTGAGGGCATTCCCCTTTAGTGTCACTCTTTTCAAGATTCCCCTCATAGAATCTCTTTCGCGATAGTCACTAGTCATTCTGGCTATGTCTGCCTACTGTTGCTAGTGTCACTCTTTGTCAAGATTCTCCTCATATAATCTCTTTCGCAATAGTCACTAGTTGTTTCAGCTATGTCTCCCTACTCTCCAAATTCCTTTATGGAAGTTCTCTCTTGCATTAGTCACTAGTTGTCCAATCTATGTTTTTCTAATGTCGCTTAGTCCTCCTACATTCTTCACCTCAAAGATTCCACTTTGACTTTAGTCACTAGTCATTTTGACTGCATCTGCCTACTATTGTCACCCTACTGAAAAAATTTCTTTCAAACATGTTCCAAACACTGACACTTGACATCAATCTTATAACACAAAAATGAACTCAAAATGACATACTTGTTTGGATATGTTGAGCATTTTCTTTGTTTTCTTTATTTTTTCTTTATCATGTCCCTTCAAGCAACTTGATGATGTCATTTCTGATTAGAGAAGTGATGACTAAGGGCATGATCTTTTCTTTACTTTTTGTCTGTGGTTTAGTTCTAATTAGTTGAAAAATTCCTATAAGAGGGGTGTCCACTATAATAGCTTCTATCTCATATTGAATGGTCAGGTGTACCTCAACTGCTTTTATATGAATACATCAATAACATTGGTTCTTCTCCTTGTCTATTAGAGTGAATTCTTTATGCTATAGTAATTCTAATACTTGTCCTACTAAGTGAACATACGGGTCATTGCAAGTATATATAATGCATTTTTGTCCTAGGTTATAGATGCAAAGGCCATTGCATATATACTACTTACCAATTACTTAGCATAAGAAGGATCTTCTATGTGTTTGGCATGTCTAGCATGCAAGCAACATTCTGGTCATTCTAATGTTTATGTTTTGATGCTTATGTTAACTTGCTACAATAAAAGGGACAAATGTTCTAGTCATTTTGACTTCTCGTGCCTCAAATGCTTACATTTAATCTCAACAAACTTACAATGTATGTTTTATTCATATTCCCATGATTGCAATGTCAGTGAGAATTATGCGATATGTGGGATTTTTGTCCTATGCTCAGTGATGATAAATGGTCGAGGCTTGGTAATTAGACCTAGCATTGCACTTAACATAGTCTTGCATTGTATAATTCATTTGAATAAGCACATGATTCAATTTTAATTCTATTTATTCCTTTGTGATGAGGGATTGGGGGTCTCTTCAAATGTATCTAGATTCTCCACAGCTGCACAAGCATTTGGTTTGTTGGTTTGTGCTCCTCAATGGAATACTTGTCACTGTCAAGAAAAGATATGCAACACTACATGAGATGTTAGTTCATTTTCATATGCATTGCATCTATATACTCGTATCATCTACTCTACATACTCACATCGCATCACATCACATCAAAGTATATATGCATCCATAACATAACATATACATCTCATAATCATCAATATCTCATATACATCAAGGTAAAGTAGACACAGACAATGACATGTACATAGGGATACTTGGCTCAAAATCTCTTATATATGTATATAAAAAATGTGTCAGTATAAAAATGGGTGCTACTCGAGCGCTATTGATCAAAATGGTACAAAATAGTGCTAGCACACCAATGGATACATAGCCAGAATCAAAATTGGGGATCAAAGTAATCAATAGCTAACTATGGCTTGTGCCATCACCCCCTACAGCTAGAGGAGGGGGAGGAGGCAGCATATCTGGTCTCGCTAGAGGACGTGCACCTCCAAAATCTCAAGCACAAATGTAGAGTACGTTGAGAAATAATAAGTTGCTCAGGCCATCTACAATCTGACCTCATCCTGTAGCATCTCCGCCCTTTGCTTGGCTGTCTGTACTTGCTCTCATAGTCTTAGGATCTCCTAATCTTGCACCACCAACCATGCATCCCTTACCACTACTGCAATCTATAAGTCTTTGATCTATTGGGAAGCCTACCAGATCCATTCCCTCTATCATCGAAACATCTCTTGCGATCTTGTGGCAGGTTGCTCCTACATCTCCTTATCAAGCATCTCTAGTGCCTACTCAATGGGTGCCTGCTCCTCCACCTTCAGCCTCAGTCATCATCTCTCCCCTTTGCCACTACCCCTGGCCCCTAGATCTGATCCCATCTATCGTGCATGGATCTCTACCTATCTCACTCTTTGCTACACCTCTAGTAGTGGGCCCTGTGAAGCCTGCTATGGGGGAGCCTATTGCTGCTATGTTGGTGCTTACTGTGAGCTTGGCTGCTCTCCCCCCAAGGGATCTATAAACTATGGGATGGGGTGACCAATAAGATATGCTTGATATGCTACCGTCACTCCTACATGTGCTACCTCTAGATGGTAGTCCCACTGTGTCGAAAATAGGTTACACACATCAATCATCAACTGCCTTTCATCTAGCCCCACTAGCCATCCCCATGTCAGATCCTTTGTGACTCGTGCACAGGCACAAAACTCTTGGGAGATGTCCTACTACCTCCCATACTACCTCCATACTTGACTAATGGTGAACCACTCAATGATCTATGTGGTCCTTGCCACCAGTGGCCACAAGCTAAACATCCACTTGAGCTCCTTGGGAGCATCATCCCACTCATTGGTCTCTCACCAGGGCCGCCATATGACGAAGACTAGGTCATCGAGATAGGCCCTCCAATGTTCCATCCTACCTAGGTAATATGTCCTCTATATCTACAATTGTATGGCTCTATAGGCTCTCAAGCATCCTAAAAAATTAGTCATGTGATTGGCAGGTGCTCCCATGCCCAGACCTATAGAACATACACACCAGCAGCCATACTCTTTCACTTGTGGTACACTATCTCTCGCATCTCATATAACATATGGGTGAGCATGTACTGGCTCCATTTGAATCTCTTTGGTAGCATAATCCCCCATCCACACTCCATTCCATGCTACCCTTTGTCAGGTACCAAGAACCAACTAATGAATATGGCAAAAATTGCAACGAATCTGTGTGTCTGCCCATATGTGTGGACAAGCTCATCCTAGGTGATGGCCCATCCAATTGCTAACTGTCTCCCAAAAATGGTACAAAACACCTCTATACTTGCCCGGGGCATTGTGTCATAGGTCACTCTTGGCCCATGGAAGGGGATTTGTAGGATCCTATATATGTCCTCTAGAGTCACAGTTATCTCTCCTTGAGGAAGGTGGAAGGTGTTCGGTTTTGAATGGAAACGCTCCACCAAGGCAGTCAATAGGCCATGATTCACTAGCAATGCTAGGATTTGGCATAGATAAGTGAGTCCCAATCTGTCTATATGAGCCATGTCTACTGCATCTAGGCTCCACAATAAAGCCCCATATGGCAGATAGTGGGATGTGAATGAAATATCACCAAAGATCTCCTGCACACATGAACAAACAAGAGCAATAAGAACATAGTCAGTACTCAATCAACAAATCAAAGTGATGAAGAAATGCATGCAAAAATCATGCTAAAAATGTAAAAACCACAAATTTCCACTATACTGCTATCACAGATTTTTGCATTAAGATGTATTTTCTCATGCAAGAATGTTCATCTTCATGTAGGCAAACATGTCCTCGTGCAAAAAAATGTGAGTCCATTCGAGCGATCACCACCCTGTGTGAAGAGAGACTCTCTCGCGTGAAGAAACAAGTTCTCGTGTGAAGAGAGAAAGTCGCGTGCGAAAGACAATGACCATTGATGCAAAATTTTCATGTTATTCACACGAGAAGTGGGTATCTCCCATGTGAGAATCCCCATCGACATGCGCAAAGATACGCCAGGTTGGTGAATCTTCGCACAAGAAGGGACCACCTTCATGCGAGAAAGGACAGTCTCGTGCGAAGATCGATGTTGACTACCTAAAAACATGCTAAAAGTGCAATGAATGACCTCAAAATGTGTGAAATTGAAAGTACAAGGGATGGTTATCAATCACTCACCAGTGGTCCATAATCCACCGGCCGGTTGTGTCGACAGGAGTGCTCAAAATGATGATATCTCACATTCACTGCCATCTTCCTCTTAGAGCTCCTATTCACAAAAGACAAAAGGTGCAAATGAATTGCAAATGACCTCTTTGGCCCTTATATAGGTGTTGACCTAATTTTTCAAAGTGCTTTGATTTGTGCAAAAATCACCCCTGGCTAATTTGATCATTCTGAATCCATTTTTGGGATCAAATTCAAAATCTGACACACTTAAGTACCTCAAAAACACGTTTTAAAATTTTGGTCCCGACGCGATTGAATGCTTGTGTAGTCTAAATTGTTTTTGATATTTTGGGATTCCTAGAATCTTTTCAATTTAAAAATCTTCATATTTTCAAAATTCAATTTGGAAATAGTCAACTCAAGTCCACCATGGTCAGTTCTAGTCAACTTTTTTGTCAAACCTTGTCTTTTGGACCTCAAAATCATACTAGATTGACTCCACTCTGATTTTTTTTTTATCTTTCTAATCCCTTCTACATTCTACTAGATCTTGGATTTCTTCTGCATCTCTCAAGATATTGCTTTACATCATATTTCTGGTGTGTCATCTTTTGATTTTGCTCCCAAGGGGGTAGGATGATTACATCATTGAACTTGAAATTCAAAAAAATCTGAATCCTTATTGCTCATGGCATCTCGTGCCCATCTTATGTCCTCATCATTCAAAGGATCTTACCACTAGGGGCATCTTGTTTCTCTCTTTTTGGCATCTTTTTCCTCTATTTCATCTGGTCATTAGTTGATTACAAGTTTTGGGACAATCTAAACCTTGACTCTTGAGGATCAAGCCTCATTTTGGGGATGATTCTATGACTCATAATTTGATCTTGCTATCTTTTATCAAATCTCAAGTATCTAGGTGTTCTATCTGGATCCTTAAAGATTAAGCTCTATTTTGGAGATAGTCTTTTAAATGCTTATCACTCTCAGGTATCTAGGTGTTCTATCTAGATCCTTAAAGATTAAGCTCCATTCTGGAGATAGTCTTTTAAATGCTTATCACTCTCAAGTATCTAGGTGTTCTGTTTGATCCTTAAAGATTAAGCTCCATTTTTGAGATAGTCTTTTAAATGCTTATCACTCTCAGGTATCTAGGTGTTCTATCTAGATCCTTAAAGATTAAGCTTCATTCTGGAGATAATATTTTAAATTCTGTCAATCTTAGGTATCTAGACATTCTATCTAGATTCTTAAAGATTAAGCTCCATTCAGGAGGTAATCTTTTAAATGTTGTCAATCTTGAGTATCTAGACATTCTACCTAGATTCTTGAAGGTTAAACTTCATTCTGATGGAAACCTTTAGAATGCTTATCATTTTGGGTATCTAGGTGCTCTATTTGGATTCCTTGGGGTTAATCTTTGTTCTGGAGATAGTCCTTAAAAGCTTATCAATTGGTCTTCATATCATCAACTTTGGAACCAATCTCATCTTCGCATTATTGCTTCCTAATTTTCTTTGAATTGAATGTGCTACTCGCACATTCATTCAAAGAGGGACAAAATGTAATACCCCAAAATTGGCTCATTTCCATGATCACCAATTCTAGTCTATTTCAATCAATCCTAAGTCCTATGTCATTAGACAATTCTTGTTCTAACATTTGCTACTTGACTTAATTGCCAGATGTAGAAAACCCTAACTTGAGTTCATCATACTTATTATTTAATTCCTATAGTATTTACTCATATTAGTCACATTGAACCTATTTGACTTAAATTTAATTTAATCTAAAGTATTTATACTTTATTAAATTGAATTATCACCTAAGGCTAATGTACTAAGGAATTAAATTTATTAAATTTAATAAATATGCCTATTCTAATTAATTGAATGAAATTATTTAACTAAATAGAAGAGGTATTTATCATGTCATATCTCATTTTATTAAATTAAATATCTTTCCTAATTCTACTCTTCAGTTCTAAATGGAAACTCTAAGTGAACTATCTCTCAAATTGAAATCTATCTAGTTAACTTGATCTCACACCCATTACAAGCTCAGTTAACTACTCATCACACTCAGATCATAAATAGTTCACTTCACCTGTATAAGGAAGTTTCCATCTTAACCGAATCTTTGCTTAAATCCTAATCGTCAATCTAAATTGATCTCAATCGTTGATGGATTCCAAGAATTCTATTTAAGAAGCTCATAATTCCTCATTAAGGAGGTTGGAATCTTTATGCTATTGAATTGTTATCGGATTGCATACCCACTTTCATAACATTATATGTGCTTTTTCTTAACATCTTAGTATTCATTTAGATTAAACAATGCATTGCATATAGCTTAATTTCTTTTATTGTTTAGATTAAATGTTTTCATAGCATTTAGAATAATTGCACTCATATAGGATTAATCATTTCAAAACCCTTTGTTCTAGCATGGTCTAATTGCCTATACCTTGAATCTAAGAGTATAAGAAGGTAAAATCCACCTAGATAGAAGGCAACATGTCACCTTACTAGATCTATTTCAAGTGAACAATCTCATGTTAATCTTGGGATGAATCCTCATACATGACCATGTTGAATTTTCTGTGTTAAATAGAGGCCACATTCCATGCATACACTGAGCACTAGTAAAGTTTAGTTTAAGTTGAGTGTTTTGATAGTGGATTATGAGTAATGCAATATGTGTCAAGCATCAGAAGCAAGTTAATAGTGAGTGTCAACATTATGAGAAAGATCATGAATTTGATGAATTTGAGTATACAATTTTGATTTCTTGGATTATGTGAACTATGTGGAAGATAAGCTTGATGAGTTGGTGGCATAGAATTCATGATGAAACATTTTGAGGTGAATTCAAAGAAGATTGAAGAAGAATTTTCTAGAAGGGAATGAAATGAAAATATGGGTAGATTCATTGGATCCTATCTAATCTAACCTAACCGTAAAATGGACGAAGGAGGATGAACAAAAAAAATTCTTAATTCTCTATTTATAGAGATGGCTAGTCAGAAGCAAAGGTTGTCATGTGCGAGAACCTAAGGAAGACAAGGAGTCTAGGGTATTGCTTCATTCAGTCACCTAAGAGAAGAGACTACATTAGCAAGAAAAGCAAGAAGGATTAAGGATATGGATGCTTGAAGGGTGAACAAGATGTCAGAGTTGAAATGTGTGAATGCCAAGCAGAATGGAGGACTAAAATAGAGATCTGTAATCTGCAAATGGAGTTGTAAGTTGTTATCAGATCAAGCCTTATTGTTACTTTCTAATCATTGTACTAGTCTAGTGTAAGTCCTTTCGATTAAGGTTGACCTAATAGCCATTTGTAAATCCTTCAACCAAGTGACATTCCAAGTGAATGATCTAAAGCTCTTTAACAAGGCTCATTCCTAATAGGCTTATTGAAATCCTTTAACTAGGTCACATTTAATAGTGTGCATTATAACCTATAATAGAGTTGACCTTTCATAGGGCATCACTTTAAAAGAGTGAGAATGGGTAGCATGTTACTGGTGGTTTTTCCCAAATTGGGTTTCCACATTAAATCATTGTGTCAAATGTGTTATTAAATCTATTACGTTTCATGCTTATATTTCTACAATGTTGATTTGGCAGTAACCTACAAGTTTAAGAGATTGTATGATCTAATGGATGCATGCATGATGAAAATGTTTTATGGATATGAGTTCACTAAGTTGTGAAAAGTTTTAATTGTACATCTAGACCTTGGATAACTGATTCACCCCACCCTCAGTTATTGTAAAGAATTCCAACAATAAGGGAAACATTAATCAACATTTAGTCCATGTTGAGTTCACACATGGAAGTTTTGTAGTGAGAACTAGCCTTCACCGAGACATTGATTAAGAAAGATTCTAATATTTCAACATAAGAAGGTCTAGTTGATTTGGCAACAAATCTAGAAATTAAAATTCAATTACCAGATGCAGCTAGTGACAATTGGGATTCTACCTTAGGAATCATAATGGAAGTACAAAAGCCATTTGTGGATAAATATAATATTAGTGTACCACCCTAAAAGACATTAGTGTCAAAAAAGGGGGATTTTGAGTATTCTCAAGGAAAATATCTACTCAAAGGGAGTCAAAGAACTAGAATAAAGTATTTACTTAGGGGGAGTAACATAACAAGGTAATGACAACATGTTTTGCAAATTTTGATAATTATGAAATTTTGTATAGAGATTGAGCATAAGATTATACATTTTTTGACTTATGCATGACAATTGTATATGCCATGACAAAAGTATTTTTGTCACTCATGGCAAAGGGGGAGATTTCTAATCTCAGTATGGTTTGACATTGTAGTGAAAAAATACTTAGTCATTATCTAGCATAGTTGTTTGGTCATCACTGCAACCAAGCCACTACGTAGGCCAAGTGCATAGGATATGTCAAGCATAAGTGTCTAGATAATCCATGTTGAGTGATATGACATTTAGTGTTGAGCAATAGTAGGTGCTAAGAAGTCAATGTGTGCTAAGTTACTTGGGTGTCAAGAAAATAGAAGATGCAAAGAAAATAGTGTTTGCTTAGTGATTTAGGTCACAATCCATTCAAAACCTAGGTAACAATAGACATAGTTCAGTTAAGGTTGAGCATCAGAAGCCTATTGATGTCGAGTAACCAAAGAATGACATAGATTTTTTTAATGTCACAAAATTCTATGTAAACCATTTTTGGTTGACATGAACATTATGTTTCAGTATGAATAGATAAGGATCTAGTCATTTCACACATCTCTATGCAATACATGTAGCCAACAAGTAGAAGGGAAGCATTAGGAGAAAATAGGAGTAAACTAGAGCCATTGATTATGACCTAATATCATTCTCCAAATTCTTGTTTAGAAAGTAAACCTTAAGGGGGAGTTATCATGGTATGACCAGAAGTATCACATGCAAAGGTGAGAAGACATGCATGATGGAGAAGATGTTTTAGCATTGCAGAACCAGTTGATTAGAAAAATTAGTTGTGAAGAAAAGGAGTAAGAGATCAGAGAAGATATATTGGATTAGGAGGATCATGATACAAATTTTATAGAGGAGATCTATTTTCTAGTAGAAAGTGCTAACCGAAGAATTAGGTATTGAATCATTTTGATAGGTGATACATGGTAAATCTCTTAATAGAGTAGTCCTAACAGAATTTTGTAAATCTCCTAACAAAGTGCTTACTTAGTTGTGATATTAAATCCTTTACTCAAGGTGAGACCTAATAGTCTTCTAAGTCTTTAATAGGGAAAACCATTCATAAGGTAGATCATATCTTATGGTCAAAATTTTTTAACCTTAACTGGTTAAGTTTATTGCTACTATAGTGATGATTTATGGGTGTCATCCCCACCCTAGTTTTACCTTCTCCTTGTAGGGTTTTTGGGTAACCAAAACATTTTGTATTATGTGTTGATTTACATAATGTTATGGATATGATGCATGCTTACATATTTCAATTTACATGTTAAGTTATGAGATGGATGAATGGTGAAATGTTTTATTGTCAAAGTTTTAAGTACCGATTCACCCTACTCTCTTAGTATTTAGTTTCCCATTTATATTTCCAACAATTGGTATAAGATTTTATTTTTTTTTGAAAGGAATTTTTGATAGCTTTTGAGGAAAGATCTTGAAGATGGAAGTCTAAAAATGGGGAAAGACTATTGAGAATCAAAAGATTGAAATAAAATTTTCTTAGCATCAATTTAAGGAGGCAAGAGATGAGCTACACAATTCATTAAAGAGAAGAAAGGATATGACCATTCAAAAAAATGACATGTAATATCAAGAAGAAGACACCACATGACTGTTTGAAGAAAACAACTCCAAAGCATTTGATGTAGCAATTGCACACTTGATGGAAAAGAATTGTGCCCTAAATGAAGAAGTCGTGAATTTGAAAAGGGACCAAGAATCGCAACCAATAATGTTGTGTGAGATTATTTGAACTGAAAAAGAATACCAAAGAAGATAAATTCATGATAGAAGAAGACATAAGAATACTGGAAAATAGACTTGAGGAGAAGTCATTAGATGTGAAAAAGCTTACAAACACACAACTAGATCTAATGAATCAACCGATGCTTACTAATCAAGAACTGAATAGAATTGACATTAAGATTGTAACTTTGAAATCACAGAATAAACTACTATAGAATGACTTGAAGAAAAAGAAAGAGAATCTCAAAAAGCCTAACGAAGCCATAAAATATTTTGATAAACTAATGGGAGCACCAAGATCAAACAATGATACTACTAGATTGGGATATTCTACTATTGAGAAAGGAGAACCATTTAGAAGTGGTGAACAAAGGAACAATATGAGAAAGAATAATAAACCTACTTGTTTTTATTGTGGTATATTTGGTCACATAAGAAATGTTTGCAGGAGCAACACTAGAAATCATAAGCCTAATAACAAATATAAGGGACATTGCCATAATTGCAAGAAGCAAGGATATCAAGTAGATGAATGCAAGACCAAGACCATCAACACTTAGATATTTGAGGGATACTATTACAACTGTTAGAAGTATGTACACAAGCCATATGAATGTAGATCAAAACCTAAGTGGACAAAAAATAAGCAAACAAAGGTACATCATCAAGGAAACTCTTATAATGGGGATAACAATACAAGGTAAAGTTGTCACTATTGCCAAGAATATGGTCATGTTCCTATTGCCTAAGGACTCACTTTAGAGGTAATTAAAATAGATGGTTGAATGAGATTGTATGTTTTAGTTGTCTTAAAATTGGATATGTAATCAAAAATTTCCCAACTCGGTCACTTGCATTGAGTAATGAATTCAACAAGGGTAAGGGAAAGTTAGATTCTGATAAGGTAAAGATGAAGATTAACAAGACATGGAAAAATAATAAAGATTTCAGCACAACAAGTCTAGATGAGGTTATTTTATCTAGTGCATTAGGTGATCACACCATCACCAACTAGGCAATCAAAGCTATGTGTGGAATTGACACTTGAAATGATATATTTTGCATCAGTTCCAAGCATTCAAGTAATGAAAAGAATTAATAAATATGCATTAAGATGTAATGAAGTGAATAGAAGAAAGAAAAAATCTATCACTATATTATTTTCTATATTATTGCCAAGTATTGGAGAATTGTAGTAACTGTTGAGTAATGAGAGTTACTACTGAGTAATGAGATATTGTAGTGACTTCCTAGTTATCTATATTGATTAAGTGTATTGAAAATCCTATAGTGACCAAGCTCATAGCTATATAAACACTAAGAGTTAAATGCAAGGTTTTGTATCCTATATACAAATTATTTTGAGTCATTTGTATTTATCAGAAGATCGAGGACCACCTAGGCAATTTGAAAAAGATATTTTAGTGACTTCATACTAGATTCAACTACTACATGACATTTTTGATTGGATTAAAAGATATTTCACTTATGTCAAGATAAATCATTTTGCGATTTGCAAACCCTAGCAAGTGAAAATGACATCGAGTTCATCTATAAGAGTTAGGAAAGAGGGTAAAGAGGTTACTAATATACACATAATTACTAATGATGTTAGGCAACCTCCATTTCATGCTATTCCTAAGATTTCATGTAAAGGATATCCGTCTAGTGCATTATCAACAATTCTACCAAAGGTATTAATGATTTAGAATGTTAGATGTTTCTACATGTGAAAGGTAGGAGAGGTTGGATATTTGGAGATGAGAGAAACCTATTAGAGGTTATGTAAAAATTGAGTTTTTAAGGAAGAACACAAGGTTGTAGAGAGAAAAGGGCTAAGGCATGCCCTAGATTTTCTCTAGGTATTCAAGACTAAGTGGATTAATATTGTATTGAGAAGGATTCAAAACAATCAGCTATGCTCAAAGAATGTACCCATATAAATATCTAAGAGGATTATTCATAGGGTGATAGGGTATACTACCATAGATAGGCTGAAAAATTTGAGACATGATGTAAAGGAATCAATCGGGAAGAATATTGGAGCTGTATGGAACAAGAGGGAAATGCCAATTAACAAAATTATAGACCCTATTATTGCATGTGATAGCACACAAATTTTATGAATTTAGCTGATTCAACAGTGTGCCATACATTACCATTGATCTAGGTTACAAGATTATAAAGAAAGATCATACATATTACATAGCCAAGCTACAACTTCAAGAACTATTAGAAAACCTAGAAGCTATTAGAAAGGAAAAGAACTCTTCATGTAAGTTTGGTTCACTCATCATTTTCATATTCTTCAATGTACAAAACACATTTCCTACATTCGGAGAGGTAGTATGCAAGACCATTCGGTCTATTTTTTTTTTAAGGAAAAAGTGGTAAGCCACTATAATATTTATATAAAAATTTGATTCAAAATAAGTCAACTGGGAAAGAATCAATAACAAAACCCAACACCATCCCTTTTAATTATACTAGTATAGTTTCCATAGTTACATTTATGAGCAACATTAAGAATGTATCATGAATACAATAAGGAGTACCAACTACCTCCTATGAATATGCTTCAAATTTACAAAAATGTCTGTAAAAACAAAATACCATCACATTTGATGCTCAAATTTAAAAATTATCAAACAAAAAAATATCCAATATTCATTTCACTATTCACTCCTCCATATCATCATAGCCTCAAAGCCCCTTGTTTACCTTAGCATTCATATCCACCCTATCTTGGGTTCATCCATATTCTGTGTCACCCTACATGCTTGAATTCTTGCATTCTATAGATGCCCTACCCCAATAATGAGCATCCTAAGAAATGATAGGGTCCCATCTAGAACACACCAACTTTGATAATTTGGGGGATCATCTAGACCCATCTTGTACTACATTAAGTGATGACATTATTTTTGATGTAGCTAGAGAATCCCAAGCATTCCATTCATCCTCTTAAGTAGCCAGATAATTTTATGTCACCATATTTGGACCCTGACGATGAAGCATATTGGAAAATCTTTGCAAATCTAAAAGAGCATACCCAACTTTCTTTACTCTTTCTTCTAAATAAAAGCCTAGTGCATAGGAAGTGGCCTACAATGGAAATTTCACTTGTGAAGAGCTGCACTTATCAGTTGCCTTTTTAAGGTCTTCAAACATAACAAAACATTCATGCTTGTGAAGTAGTTGTGAATGCAAAAATAAACCCCCCACAAGAGCTATTTCAATCCAAAGATCATAATTTTGCATAGACATAGATAACTTATTATTAATAGTAAAGTGAGGCCATTTCACCTTATGAGCCAATGATTGAAGAAGTAGAGGAGATTGCATTATTTCCCTTGCATTAAGAGAAATATGGATACCATGTTGGAAGGGTATAGGAAATGTGGCACCGAAGATACCATAAATTCTTCTCCAATAACTTGTTTGATAGCTCTCCAAATTGTAAGGGAATGGATGATAAACATCATATCCAACACTAAATCATCCACATCAGATGGAAACACAATTTCATCAAACCTCTGAGGAATCCATATGCGATAGTTTTTGGGAAACAATACATGATGCTGCTTGTGATAGACTTCACAAGATGTAGAAACATATATTGCTTTCAACATTTTCATTATGATTGGATAAAATGCAGCCTAAAACTAGATATATAGCTTGGAGAAGCATTCTACAATGAAAGTATTTATTGGATGATATGGAAAATCCCTATCTATATGTACCTAAAGTGAAGTGGTTCTCTACATTTAATTTTGCATCTAAGAAGCCATGTGAATAGTGAATGATATATGTCCTTCAAATTGTCTACAACTTGTACTTCCAATCGTAAGAATTAGCACCCAAATATTCTACATGAAAGATTGCAATACTCCAATTTAATTCCTTATTGATTAATTATTTTAGCAGATGCTATCTATTCCAAATCATGCTCAAATTAATAATGCAAATGATAGCCAATCTTGTCTACTTCAATTAATATTTTAAGATCACTGTACTTTTCAATCATAGGTAATGGGTGTAATAATGAGAATATCAACCCATCACAACCCAAATTTGAGAGATAATCTACTACTTGGTTACCTTCCTAAAATGTATGAGAAATAAAAACATCTTAACATTCATCTAGAAACCTCTAGACTTGATTGAAGATATACTTTAATTCCCATGAATATGCTTTTCTATGTATACAAGAATTTGTAATAACTAATGAGTCTCCTTCAATGTGTAACATTTGATAATTACATTTCTTAGCTAGAATGAGGTCCATGAGTAGAGCTTGAACTTTTTCCATGTTATTAGTACCAATAGGTAGAGGGGATGTTGTAATAGCCACTACTATTCCATGAGAATCCTAGATACATACCCCCATACAAGAACTTCTTGGGTTTCCTCTAGATGCCCCATTGAAATTCAATTTCCAAAATCCCTTAGATGGAGATCTCTAATAAACCTCCATTCAAGACATAGAAGAGGATGTTATGTTATTAATTTTCCAACCATTGGGAATGATTAGCTACCTCCAATCCTGGATCACTTTAGAATCCCATGAAGTAATAACAGGATTAAATTTGCAATTTCTTAGACTCGTGTTAGTCACTTTTGATATTGGTATCTCAATTACCTTCTAAACTTTTTCTATTGTAGATATCTCTTTTTCTGAAAATGCACTTGTTTTGTTCTTGCCATATAGCCCACACAACTAATACTGGGGTACACTTCCAAAGATTTGCAAATAACAAATTTGGATAAAGGATTGGCCAAGCTTGAAACAAGTCCCATATATTATTTTGGAGTGGTGTACTATAATTTAACTTAATCAATATGTAACTCCAACATTGACTAGAAAATGGACATGTAAGGAGGTGATCCAATATTTCTTCACACTCATTACAAAAATGCAATTAAATGATGGGGCAATGTGCAATCTACTCAATCTATTACTAGTCAAGATCCTATGCTTTAATGTGAGGCATGCAAAAGAAACCTACCTTTGGAAGCACAAAATGGTTCCAACAAAATGAGAAAGCTCTACATGAAACTTTAGCCATTTCATTTTGCTATAAGATTTTATATCCCTCTTTAACTGAATAGTGGCTATCATTAGTTGATGCCGAAATGACCTTATCTATGGACTTAGATATAAATACTTGTTTAGAGGCCAATATTTCTTTGAATTGAGTTATGTCTTGAGACATAAATGGTAGCTCATCTAGAATTTTCCAATTCACTTTGCCTAAAGTTGCACATACATTAGCTACATATTGATTGAGTTGTGTACACTAGTGATTTTTTGAGACCATGATGATGTTCTGAGATACCATACTTTTTGATAAAGGAGGTTGACCATTCCAAGAGTTCCTCCATAAATTTACCCTACTACCATTATAAACTTCTCAAGTAACATATTTTACTACAATATCTCATGAAGCCATCATAAAATCCCAAATGATGGAACCTTTTAGAGGGTCCAAGATAGAGATGACTCTTGCAGGATCATTATTATCTAGATATTTTTTTTGCATAATCTTGCACCATGCGGAGTGAGGCTTAATGTACATTTTCCAAACTAATTTTCCACCAAATGCTTCATTTATTTGAGTTAAGTCATGAACTCCTACCCCTCCAAATGCCAGGATATGTGCCATATCTTGAAGGGAAGTAAGTAGAACTTTTCTTGTATCATTCATATTACCTGTCTAGATGAAACCCCTAATCATCTTTTGAATTAAATGTAATATTTTAGGAGGGGCTTTTACGATTGCAAGAAAGTAATTTGAAATTGCTGCTACTACTGATTTAATAAGAAAAATTCTTCCTGCGAAAGACAACCATCTACCTTTCCAAGTAACTATTTTGCTTTGAATACATTGAAGGACTTAAGACCAATAGTTAGTTTTATTTGATCCCATATAAAATGGGATTACCAAGTATATGGATGGTAGGAAGTCCACTTTGAAGCCTACAAGACAAATTATTTTGTTAGATATCACTTTGTTAGTATTAAAGAGATAAATTTTTGACTTTTTCACATTGATAGCTTGCCTTGACACCTCTGAATAAAGTTGCAACACGTATTTGATTTGTTAGGCCTCCTGAACTTTTGACAATCCAAATAGCAATGTATCACCTAAAAATAAGGAGTGAGTGATAAATCTATTTGTACTAGAAATATTTGCATCATTCCACTTACTTATCTCATGTTGATGTTTAATAGTTCTACTAAATGCTTTAGCCATGATGATAACAAGTACTGGAGATAGTGGATCTCCCTGCCTAGCTCCTTAGGTCAATGAAAAAAAGCCCGCTAGTTTTCCATTTACTAAGACTAAGAACTAAGCACCTGAAATACATGCCTTAATCCATTTACACCATCTCCTCATGATTCAAAGTGGTAAGCCACAATGATTCATTTGATATTATATATAATAAATGTAGATTTATTTGGATTTTAACATATTGATTTTGATAAGTTAGATAGTGGAGATAAGAATAATGTTGAAGAAGCTATTTATGATATGTGTAATGCCCCATCTAGAGATCCTTGGTACAAGGATACTTAAAATCCAAGATATATATATTTTTGAAAAAAAGTATTGGTGCACATGACAATCAACATACAAGGATCACAAACATTTCAATAGAAGAATAAACAAAAATCCAAACACCAACTTATCTCCAAGCAACACAACTGACCAAAAATGACAAAACTTTGGAGGTCAAAAACATGTTCCAATATGAAACATGCCAGATTAAAAAGGTCCAACACTAGGATTAAAGAAATCCATAAAGGATATCCAAATCACCAATCAAAACCTTTTGATGAAGTCAAAAAGTGCCTGCTAGTCACCTAAACAGGTTTTCTCACAAGGCCGTGCAATATTTCAAAACAACCATGTGATACTTTACCAGTATCATATGACATTTCTCAAAAGGCCACGTGATACTTTTAGGGACTGGGTGATAGATTTTTTGAGGTCATGAAATAATCTTCTAGTATCGTACAAGATCTCTCCAATGGGAATGTGATACATTCTAGTATTGCACACATTTTTTTCTTTGGGTGTGCGATACTTTCTAGTATCTCTCAATGTTGGAGCACTATCACCCATAAATGAAAGAAATATGTTGACAAATTAACATAAGGGAGAGATAGAGTTAGAATCTCCACACTAGGGAGTACCAAATCCACAAATCGAGGCTTGG
Organism: Cupressus sempervirens; assembly: GCA_028749045.1. Taxonomy (NCBI): domain Eukaryota; kingdom Viridiplantae; phylum Streptophyta; class Pinopsida; order Cupressales; family Cupressaceae; genus Cupressus; species Cupressus sempervirens. The sequence goes on along the minus strand of CM053788.1, from coordinate 562,699,296 downwards.
ACACTCGTACAGAAGAGTATCAAGATGAAAACAAAACTAACCATCTAACAAAAAGAAATAATGAGGAACATGTGAAAAGAAACATCACAATGTACATAAACAACTAAATTTATGCATGGCTCCTCCCAACTATAATAGCATCATGATACCTTGAAGGCCCTAGCCATCCCCTGTGGTAACATCCCAAACTCTAAACTAGATAGTTAGAGTTATCTTATGAGGGCATCACTACTACAATGTAATAACATCATAAGAGCAAGAAGATCTAACATGCTAATCAATAAAGAAATAGATACTCCAACTAGGTGAATCACATCATCTAACCATATGTTAACATCATAATAAAACATTGTGTCAAATAAACTAACATCATCGAATCATGATATCTATGCATTCCAATTAAAACATAAATCACAAGGAACATACTCTGGATACCTGAAATACCAAGTGAAACATCAAGCACCGGTTGCACTGGAATAATAGACCACCTCTATACATCGGTCCCCAACAGTGGTGAAGATAGATATATCTCCCAACAACATGGAACCCATAGGCCCTCTCCCATAGTTCTAGTGGAGATAATGATCAAACCACAATCACATATAAAGAAAATGCCCATGGCTAATACTCATGCCAATCAATAAAGAGGACTACAACCAAGATCATGAGACAATGAAAGTGGATTAGGTCCTAGTTAGAAAATCAATTGGTCAACTATGTAGGGACTTGTTGTAGGGTAAATCACTTGGCAATGGGTAGGCCAAGCTAGTATCATGTGACATCAACTCCCTCAAGGAGGCACACACACTATACCCTCAAAGTAAATCGGATGCTCACATATCCTTTTACTATCTTAAATTTATTACCTAGTAATTTTTATTTATTTATCACTTAATTAAGAAATATTCACACCAACTTGGGAAATAGTCACCACGGTTGTAGTAGAAGCCCCTCCATGGTGCTACCCTACCCTACCCATACTCATCCAATGGTGAGCACCCGTAGGCATGCATACTCCCAACCCAACCCCAAATCAACATAACTCCATCAAAAAAAAACTAGGATTTTGAGCTTTGGAAGTCACTTGACAAATACATGTGCACGTAGTTATGTGTGGGCATACCACCATCACAAAGATCATAACACAAGGGCTAGATGAGAACACAAAAAAAACAACACTCAACCAAATACAAGCTTGAGAGTTTAGATATGACACACATACCAATGTAATAAAATGGTGAAATAGTGGTTTTACCAACATCCCATGGATAATCCAAGTTCATGACCAAAATCATGCCAATAAAACCCAAGAAAACTAGGTAGCATACAAATTGAGGTGAAAATCTCAAAAAACCCAACATTGACAAAAATCAATGAGAATAAAAGCCATTCACCCTAAGGATTAAAAAGCCACAAATATCCAATAAAAATTATGTTTGAACACCATATACAAAAATGACCAGCATAACGATGTGAAACCCCAAACCTCCATCCTAAATATTAGGGAAATGTTCATACCCAACCAACTGGGCAGAACTAGCAATCAGAAATGGAGGGGAACACTAATTCTCAACCTCCTAATATACAACTACAAGAAATGGAATCAAAAATAGATCTGAAACATAAAAATGGGAGAGCCCTACCTAACAACCAAAAGGGAAAAAACAAGAATCAGTCAAATAAAATATTTATATCCCATGGAAGCTACTAAACGTTGTGACAATCTAAGGTCTTTTCAAGATGGATCCAATGAGATCAATATCATAAAAATCCCATGCCATTCCAAATAGTCTATTCCAAGTAATTTGAATTCATCTATGTCAAAGTTGTCAGGAATTATAATTAATTAAAATAAATCCTGAAAACCCTTAAACCAAAATCATAGAATTCCTTAATAACTTTCGTGACAAATGCAAACCTCTAAAATGTACAAACACATTCACAGGTCTAATCACATATTGCAAATGAGTTTGAATTTTTTAAATCACTAAAAGGTTTAATTTAAGAAATAAAACATGATACATCGACCATGTAGGGACAACATTGGGTAGATATAAATAACTAAATCACTAACTCCATGTGCCACCACTATGGATATAAATCCTACACACTAAAACACATGATGAACTGCAATTGTATATAATAACATAGCTGAAGAAATAATTCCATTTATTTAATTATATTGAAATAATCCATTTACATTACTCACATTCGCATAAAGCATCACAAAGAAAGAAAGAAGTAAATAACCATAGGATTAATTTCAAAACATAAATGTAATCAAACAATATATCCAAATGCTAGATAACTAGATATCATCATAAAACATTCTATCATTTCAAAAAAAACATCATCATGTAGATATGATCAATTGAACAACATACTAATCTAACATCTATAATATTGGAAATTAAAGTATAATATTTGGCCCTCAAGTCATTTCAAATGTAAAAAAAACATGAGTAACAAGTATCTCTCAGATCAAAATATAATAAGGTGCAGACTGTAGACACAAGAGGCACTACATCCTCCCCCACTAGGCATAAGCTTACTCTTGGAAGCCTACAAAAAGATAGGGGTACAAATCTCTGAATCATGTATCATCTTCCCAAGTAACAAAAGTCTCATCGCTTAGATCCCACTAGACCCTTACTTGCTCTATGTCTCAACCTCTTAAAGTCTACGTTTGATGCTGAAGGATACAAATGGGCTTCAAAGAAATCTACCCCTCCACCTAAAAAGCATCCCAATCAAGAAGATGGGTCAGATGAGGAATATACTACCTCAAAATAGTAACATGGAAAACATCATAGATGTATGATAGGATAGGTGGCAATACTAGTCAATAAGTAATAGGACTGATCTGCTCGAGGATCTCAAATGGTCAAAAAAAATGTGGTACCAACTTAGAGCCTTTTCCATAATGGATGGGGATCTTCCTCAAACACACTATCAAAAACCCCTATCACCAATAGAAAAGTGACAATCCAACCTATGGGTATTTTTACACTTCTTCTTCCTATCCTACACTAACCAAATTCTCTCTAATGTGAATAATTGTTGCTCCATATAATAAAGCATCTCATGAACTAGAAGTACTTGGTTCTCCAAACTATCTCAACTCAAAGGGGTACAACATATTCTACGATACAATGCTTGAAAAGGTAACATGTCAAGAGAACTATGATACCAATTATTATAAGAAAATTTAATAAGGTATAAATAATCCTCACACTTCACCTACCTATCTATTACATATATGCAAAGCATGTCTTCTAGAGCTTGGTTCACTCTCTCTATTTGACCATTGGTCTCTATGTGGTAAGTCAAACTAAAATTGAGCTGTATGACCAAAGCATGCTTGAGAGACATCCACAATACTAAGGTAAACATTGGATCTCTATCCAAAATAATCTGATGATGAATCCTGTGCTACCAAACAATGTCTTCCAAGATAACATGTGCTATAGAAGAAGCTATGTGGGATGTCCTTATGGGTGAAAAATGTGCTACCTTGGACAACTTGTCCACTATCACCATGATACAATCATGTTGTCATGATGGCATAGGAAACGCTATGCTGAAATCAATAGATATGGTATCTAGAATGGTATGTGGCTACAAAAGACCTACTAGGTGCTGATACTTTACCTTCACTCTCTAGCACTCAAGAAAATGAGCAACAAAAATAGAAAAATCACATCTCATCCCTACCCAAAAGTAAAATAGTTTAAGATTGGCATGCATCTTCTTAACAATAGGATGTATAGAATATAGTTCAGAATGTGCTTCCAAAAAATTCAAGGTACAAAGATCAGCTAACACTCATACATAGATATGACCTAAGTGTTGTAGTAGTCTATTAGACTCAAGAAAATAACCTAAAAACCTGCCCTCTAGGGTACATCTAGACTTAGGGTACATCTAGACTCAAACTCCACCCTCACCTCCTGATACCAAGTGTCACTAGGAAAAGCCTTCAAGATATGGCCTCATAAATCCACTCCCAATGACAAAACTGATATCTCATGTCACTTCCTACTCAAGGCTTCCATGATTAGATTTTCTTTCCCTTTAATATAGTGAAAATAAAAGTCATACTCATATAGGAACTCCATCTAGTGATGCTATCATGTATTCAGGTTTGGTTGAGTAAAGATATATTACAAGCTCCTATGGGCACTATGCAACTCAAATGTGTATCCCAAAAGGAAATGGCTCCAATGAACAAGAGCATGTACCATGTCCACAAATTCAAAATAATGAGTGGGATAGTTAAGCTCATGGTCCTTGAGTTTTCTAGACTCAAATGCAATCACATGACCATCATGCATCAATACCACACCCACACCTTCCAATAAAGCATCCATGCAAACCATAAAATTGCCTATAGGATTATGCACTACAAGGACTAGTGCATTGGTCAAACACTCCTTAAGAAAAATAAATGTTGCCTCACACTAGTTTGACCAAACACATTTCTTCCCTTTCCATTGAAGAGAAGTGATGGGATGAGCTACATGTGAAAAATACTTCAAAAAGCTAAGGTAATAGCCTGCCAATCCCATAAAACCATGAACCTTAGAAACATTAGTGGGTACCAACCAATCTATGATAGCTTGGATTTTCTCTAGATCCATCACAATACCATCACCTATGATGATATGCCCCAAATAATTCACCTCTAACTAGAAGAATCCACATTTACCCATGTTTTCATACAACTAATGATCTCACAAGCACTACAACACTTGGCATAAATGGGCTTCATGTTCCTCAATAGTCTTAGAATAGATCAATATGTTATCCAAAAATACAATGATGCACCAATTGAGATATGTGGGAAACACTCCATTCATTAGATTCATGAAGACTATGATGCATTGGTTAACCCAAAGGGTACAACTAAGAACTCATAATGCCCATAACATGTACAAAAAGCTATCTGATGAATGTCAAACTCATGAATATGAAGCTGATGGTATCCTAACTTAAGATCAATCTTTGAGAACACTTGTGCTCCCTTCATTTGATTGAACAAGTCATCTATCCTTGGCAAAGGGTATCGGTTCTTCATTGTCACCTTATTCAATTATCAGTAGTTAATTCATAAACACGATGATCCATCTTTCTTCTTCACAAAGATAACTAATGCACCCCACAGGGATACACTAGGATGGCTAATAATTCCTCCAACTACAATCTAAGCTCACTCAACTCTTGAGTAGACATGCAGTAAAGAGTTCATGATATTGGCTCTACTCCTGGTATGAGATTGATCTAAAAATCAATATCACACTATAGTAGCATACCTGGTGTCTCATCAAGAAGCATATCTACATACTCTCGAAGGATTGGATGATCATCAAGTATCATAGTATGACTCTCAGCCTCCTCAATATCATTTATAAAGATAAAAAATATCTGAAATCCCTTCCATACACTCTAATTTAGTTGATTAGCTAAGATCATCTGAAGTGAGACTAACCTTTAGACTCCCAAGAGCTCCACCTGCTCACCCATGTCATTAACACAAAGCATCAACTTACAGTGAAAATCTATATTCTCTTGATGGGTAGCTAACTAATCCATGACCTGACACAATGATGTACGATCCTAGCAGTAGGATACAAATATCCACTGTGGTGGTGAAGGTACCCAAGTTCAATCTACTATCACTGACCAAGAAGTTGACAACCACTATGGATCCTACAGCTAACTCAATGTGCCACCTGTTGACTTGATGTGCTACTATTAGCCCACGTCACTAAAAAAAAAGATGGTGAAATAAAATAATTTGAAGCACTTGAGTCAAATAATATTGAAGATGAAATACCATGTAATGTACTTGTAGCTTCGACTACGATACCCTATAGCTTAGCTTGATGATTATCAACCATTGCAAATACTGGATTGGTTCTTCCTACATCTCCTATAGTAGGTTGTAACTTTGTTGCAACTCTAGTAGGTCTTGAAGAAGTCTTTGAAGGAAATCTTGCTGATTTATGGCCAAGTTGGCCACAAGAAAAATATTCTCTTACAAAGCTAGAACTAGTTCCACATCCACCTTGGATAGCACTAGAAAATGGTATACTTCCCTTGCTAGATTTTTTTTGACTACTCTAAGGAGGGTGATTCTACTAGAAATTTTGGCCATAGCTTTCGTCATTCTCTTTCTTCCCTGAGGCACCTAAATTTTATCCATCCTTTGATCAATTTTCTCTTTTTTGATTTCCACATCAATATCCAGCCTATGAGGGTGCTGATTGGGTTCAGACCTTTCCTAAGGACTAAGTAAATTGTGCATCCTTCCCTGAAGTCCATGCTTTATGGTTCAGAGGGTCTAATTTACCACTGAACCCCTTACCCAAATTACTCTCTACAATTTGTGCTTTCTCTACAACAAGGATAAGTGTCCTAGGTTGATGCATCTGAACCTATTCAATAATGGAGTCCTTAAGGCATTGGATAAAATGCTAAGGAGTATCTCATCATGATTATAGAATGAGTACTACCTAATCTCAAAGAATTTGATCTCATACTAATCCACTTACATGTTCCCTTGTCTAATCTCATGGAACTCATCAACACAATCCTCCCTCAACTAAGTAGCTACAAATATCTCTCTAAAACTCTCCTTAAAGATCTCCCAAGTGAGATCTATGATACTAATCTAGAGCTTTAGCCCCTAGTTGTTCCAACAAATGGATGCATGGTCTATTAGCTACATGACTATACAACATGCCCTCAAATTGGTTGCATATGGATACATGAAAAAGTAACATTCCATATTCAATAACCAAGTCTCAACGCTGAGGCCACCTCCCTTACCATCATAGAATGATAGTTTAGTCTACTAAAGAGATTTCATAACTCCAAATAGATAGAATTCTCACCTTCATAGTTTTAACCTCCTTGACAGTGCCTTCTACCGCTAGGTGGTGTACGAGAATATTCATGCTCATGCTTCTCCTCTCTATGGTCTAACATGTAGGAGTCTCCATGATGAGATCCCTCTTCCTGGCTATGATCTTATTGGTGTTCCTCCACATGAGGTACCAATTGGGCCATAATCTTCTATAGCAAAGGCATTAAAGCCCCAATGCCACCCTGATCATTATTACCCTATTCTTCCCCACCAACTTGTCATTCCCTATCTTGGTGGTCTTGTTCATAGTTATTTCAATGGTTACCACCTTGACCACTAGGTCGACATGCAGGAGGCATCATTATGGAAGAAACAAGATAAGGGTAAAAATTATACATAAAAATCATAAGAGTCACAAGAATGAACCACCACAAGATATCAAAATAGTAAACATTAGATAAAAATATGTGCATTGAAAATAAAATCATAGTGGGAGCATAACATAGAGATCCCAATGTTGCAACATGGGATCTAATACTAGATGTTATGTCCTGCCTAGAGATCCTTGGAACAAGGATAATTAAAAGCCAGGATACACACACACACACACACACACACACACATATGTATATATATATATATATATATATATATATATATATATATGTATATATATATATATATATGTATATATATGTATATGTATATATATATAGATATATATATATATCTATATATATACATATACATATATATATATATATATGTATATATATACATATATACATAAATATATATACACATATACACATATATACATACATATATGTATATATATATGTATCTATATATACATATATATATATACATATACATATATATATACATACACATATATATATACATACATATTTTTCCAATGGGTGTGTGATACTTTCTAGTATTGCACAATATTTTCCCTTTAGGTATGTGATACTTTCCAGTATCACTCAATGCTGGAGCACTGTCACCTAGAAATGTAAGAAACATGATGATGAATATGAGAGAGATAGAGTTAGAACCTCTACACTAGGGAGTAACAGATCCATAAATTAAGGCTTGGACACTTGTACACAAAAGAAACAAGATGGAAACACAACTAACCATCTAAAATTAAGTAGTAATGAAGAACATGCTCCTCCCAACTAACCACCTAGATAGTTAGAGATGTCTTATGAGGGCATCACTACTACAATGTAATAGCATCATAAGAGTAAGAAGATATAACATGCTAATCAATAAAGCAATAAATACTCCAACTAGGTGAATCACATCATCTAACCATATGCTAACATCATCTAAACATGATATCCAAGAATTCTAATTAAAGCATAAATTATAAGGAACATACTCTGGAAACATGAAATACCAAGTGAAACATCAAACACTAATAATATTGGAATAAGAGTCTGTCTCTATACACAAGTCCCTAGTAATAATGAAGCTAGCTATGCCTCCCAACCATGTGGAACCTGTAGGCCCACTCCCATCATGCTGATGGAGATAATGATCTAACCACAAACACACATAAAGTAAATTTCCATGGTTAACACTCATGCCAAACAATAAAGAGGACTGCAACCAAGATCATGAGTTATTGCAAGTGGATCAGGTCCTGTTTAGACACTCAATGGGTCAACTATGTAAGAACTCATTGGAGGGTAAATTTCTTGGCATCAGGTAGGCTAAGCTAGTACCATGCAACATTAACTCCCCCAAGGAGGTGCATGCACAATGTCCTTGGACTAAACTGGGTGTTCATATATCCTTTTATTATCTTAAATTTATTACCGAGTAATCTATTCAGTTATCACTTAATTAAGCCTTCTTCACATCAACTTGGAAAACAATCACCAAGGTTGTGGTAGAAGGTCCACCATGGTGCTACCCTACCCTACCCATGCTCATCCAATGATGAATGCCTATAGGCATGCATATTTCTGTCCAAACTCGGAATGACCATAACTCTATTAAAAAAAAAAGGGATTTTGGGCCTCGCAAGTCACCTAAAAAATGCACATGCAAGCACTCATGTGTGAGTGTAACACCATCATGAATATCATAACACAAGGGCTAGATGGGAACACAAGAAAAATAACACTCTACTGAATACAAAATTAGGAGTTTGGTTGTCATATGCATCCTAATGAAACATAAAAGTGCAATAGTTCTTTGACCAACATCATATGAATAATCCAAATCCATGACCAACATCATGCCAAAAAACTTGAGAAAATTGGGTGGTATGCAAATCGAGATAAAAATCTAAAAAACCCAACATTATTAAAAATCAATAAAAATAAAACCCTTTCACCCCTAGGATGAATAAGATACAAATATGCAATGAAAATTAGTTTCAAACACTGTATGCAAAAACAACTAGCATAATAGTGCAAAACCCCAAATCTTCATCCCAAAAATTAGGGAAATGTTCATACTCGACCAACCGGACAGAACTAGCAATCAAAAATAGAGGGGAACACTATTTCTCAACCTCGTAACATACAAAAACTAGAAAGGGAAATAGAAATAGAGCTTAAATATAAAAAATGGGAGAGCCCTACCTAACAGCCAAAAGGGCAAAAATGAGAATTAACCAAATAAAATAAATATCCTCCAAAAGTTGCCAAAAGTTACATCAATATGAGGTCTCCCAAGTTGTATCCAACATGACCGATCTTGCAAAGATCCCATGCCCATAGCTCCTACAATAAGAAGAAACACAATCCTCTAGAAGAGGGTTTGGAAAAAAATCTCATTTTCCTAATTTCCAAAAGTGAGAAGTGAGGAATAAAATTTCTCTTTGGATACTTATTCACTTTTCAAGTGAATAATCAATCAGGGAAAATAATTAGGTCACCTAATTAAACCCTAATTCCACCCAAATGAAAATAGGCTATTCCAAGTAATTGGACTTCATCTATGACAAAGTTGTCAGGAATTAAAATTAATTAAAATAAATCTAAAAACTATTAAACCAAAATAACAAATTTCCTTAATAACTTTCACGAAAAATGTGAACCTCTAAAATGCACAAACACGATCATAGGTCTAATCACATAATGAAGATCAGTCTGGATTTATTAAATCATTAGAAGGTTTAATTTAAACAATAAAAGCAAGATACAATAACCATAGAGGGATGACATTGGCTAGATATGAGCAACTAAATCACTAACTCCATGTGCCACCACCAGGGATATAAATCATGCACACTAAAACACATGATCGAGTGAAATTACATATAATAACATAGCCAAAGTAATAAATGCATTAAATAACCTAATTTAACCATATATTTAATTATACTAAAATAATCCATTTACATCACTCATGTTCGCATAAAGAATCACAAAGAAAGAATGAAGTAAATAACCATAGCATTAAATTCAACACATAAACATAATTAGAGAATATATCCAAAAATTAGATAACTAGATATCATCATGAAACATACTATCATCTCAAAAGAAGCATCATCATGTAGATATGATCAACTAAACATCATAGTAATTTAACATCTATGATACTAGAAATTAGAGTATAACATTTGACCCTTAGGTTATCTTAAATATAAAAATAACATGAGTAACAAGTATCTCTCAGATGAAAATATAACAAGGTATAGAATGCAAACACAAGAGGCACTACAATATGATGGCTACTTTTAAGACTACTCCATTGGAGTTTGCTAACTCTATACCTAAAACCTTATATGAGAGAGTTGAGTAGAAATGGAAGTTTAGTTTGATGATTGAAAAAATTAGAGAGGCTAATTTAGCTCAAGTTATGCTTGACTTGGATAAAAAATGATTACAAAGATTATGGAGAAGTATAAAGGGAGATTTTCTCCCAAATACAGAGGATTTCATATTCTGAGGAACCAAGCTAAAGGGGTGGTAATGTTGGAAATGAGAATGAAGTAACTGAGAGGGGGAGGGGGTGAATCATGTGCTACAAAAACATTTCATAGTCCCTTAGATGTCTAAAAGTTTGATCTATTTTACAGATTACTGAAACTTGATATTGCAGCAAATAATAACAATCATTAAGAACTGATATCAAAACAATTCAGCAAACTCAAACATTAGAGACACCAGATTTAACATGGAAACCCAATATGGGAAAAACCACCAATGTAACTAGTTACTGTTTTTCACTCTTTTGAAGTGAGCCCTATTAGGAGCCAACCCTGTTAAAGGTTACAAAAACACACTGTTAGGTGTGACCCTCTTAGAGGATTTAAACACTCTGTTAGAAGTGGCCTTGCTAGAGGTCTTTAGAACAATTCAACTGAATTGTCACCTTGTTAGAGGATTTACAAAATGGCTATTAAACCAACTCTGTTAAGAGATTTGGATTCACTGCTGCAAAGGTTATAAAGCAACAATGAAGTGACCTGAATAATATGCAACTTATCTTTTGCTGATTACAGATCTCTGTTTGGCTTGATTGGATTCTTACTGATCAAATACAACTTTACAGCTCCTTTAATCCTTCATCAAGATTCACTCAGTCTCCTCTTATCCAAGTATTTTCTTTCGCATCCTTGCTTCTCTTGTTCTTCACTTGTTTTTACACCTTTTTTCTCACACACTTTTACAACTTGAATAACTCTATATATATATATATATTTCAGATTATTAAGTCAGCTCAAATAACTTGGAAAACAATTATTCCAATAGTCAGCTGAATTGCAAGATTTAACAAATCCCTTTACTGGCCGACCTAGCATGGTAAACTCTGTTCAAAAATAATTCCTGTGTTAACCGACTGAGCCCGGTTAATACAGAGAATTTTGCGAAATCCTTCAGTCACCGAGTGAACTCGGTAAGCACTGAGTTCCCTTTGATGACCGAGTGATCTCAGTGAAATTGACTTCTCCATCTTTTCTTCGATGACCGAGTGAGCTCGGTGAAAATTGACTTCTCCATCTTTCCTTCGATGACCGAGTGAGCTCGGTGAAAACTGACTTCTCCATCTTTCCTTCGATGACCGAGTGAGCTCGGTGAAAACTGACTTCTCCATCTTTCCTTCGATGACCGAGTGAGCTCAGTGAAAACTGACTTCTCCATATTTCCTTCGATGATCGAGTGAGCTCGGTGAAAATTGACTTCTCCATCTTTCCTTTGATGACCAAGTGAGCTCGGTGAAAACTGACTTCTCCATCTTTCCTTCGATGACTGAGTGAGCTCGGTTATCATTGTCTGAAATTGGTTAACTGAGATTAAAGAATGATATGACATTTTGTGTGACATCAATGACAACACTATCGAACAATCTCCCTCTTTGGCATTGATGGCAACACAACATGTCATAACAAAATGAAATTTTGAAAACAAGATAACAAACTTCTCCCTCTTTCACTAGTCTCCTTCTTTTAAGGAGCTTCATAGCAGATTTTTTAAGTCTCATAAATTTTAGAAGGATATGACAGTAAATCTCTCCCTCTTTGACAACACATGCCAAAGACAATAGAAGTAAAGTGAATTGCAATGTACCTATAGTACTGATTCATATGCAATGATTTCTGATTAAACTGCATCAACAGATAGATCTTCAATCTGGTATGCATTGATGCATCACTAAAGCTTCCTTTAGTGAACTTCAGATAGGGGAATGACCCCTAATTTACCTCTAAGATATAAAAATGCATCCTTAGACAAGGGCTTTGTGAATATATCAGCAATTTGTTCCTTTGTGTGGACATATTCCAATCTGATCTCCTTGTCTTGCACCAATTCTCTGACAAAATGATATTTGATTGCAATATTCTTGGTCTTGGAATGCATCACTGGATTCTTGGATATATTGATTGCACTTGTATTATCACAGAACATAACAACTGGTTCTTTGATTTCCATCTTCATTCCTTGCAATAGTTGCTTAAACCAAACAATATTAGAACAATTTACTGCTGCAGCAACATACTCTGCCTCTGCTGTAGATTGGGATGTACAATTTTGCTTTTTCCTTGTCCAAGAAACCAATCTCTTTCTAAAAAAGAATGCTCCTCCACTTGTGCTTTTTCTGTCATCAAGGTTCCCTGCCCAATCAACATCAGTAAAAACTTTCAAATCCAAATTACCTCCAAATTTGTACCATAGCCCATAATCTTCAGTTCCTTTCAAATATCTCATTATTCTCTTGATTGCCATCAGGTGAGTTTCTCTTGGTTTTGCTGAAAATCTTGCAACAATACCAACTGCGAGAGCAATATCTGGCCTGGTATGAACTACATACTGCAATTTTCCAATCATAGATCTATACAATTTTTGATCTACCTCTTTGGATTCATCATCTTTTGTAAGTTTCAATCCAGTACACATAGGAGTTCCAATAGGTTTATAGTCCTCCATACCAAACCTTTTCAATATCTCCTTGATGTATTTTGACTGAGTGATGAAGATGCCATTCTTATTTTGTTGGATTTGAAGACCAACAAAGAATTTTATCTCACCAAACATAGACATTTCAAACTCCTTGTTCATTTGTTCTGAAAATTCTTTGCAAAGATCATCATGCCCTGTGAAAACAGTATCATCTACAAATATTTCTACCAAGACAATCTTATTATCTGGACCTTCCTTTATATACAAGCTACTATTATCATTAGCTCTTTGAAAACCAATCTGAATAAGATAATTATGCAATCTTTCATACCATGCTCTAGGAGCTTGTTTCAGACCATACAGTGCCTTGTGTAATTTGCAGACCATGTTCCTTTTATCTAGATCAACAAAACCTTCAGGTTGTTCAATGTAAACTTCTTCATCCAGTATTCCATTGAGGAATGCTGACTTGACATCCATCTGATAAACTTTGAATCCTTTGTGAGTAGCATATGCAAGTAAGGTTCTAACTCCTTCCAATCTTGCAACAAGAGCAAAAGTTTCTCCATAATCTATACCTTCTTCTTGTGAGTATCCTTTGCATACCAATCTAGCTTTGTTTCTGGATACCTTACCATCTTTAGTCAACTTGTTTCTGAATACCCACTTGGTTCCAATTATATTCTTGTCTTTAGGCCTGGGTACAAGAGTCCATGTCTTGTTTTTCTCTATCTATTCTATTTTCTCATTCATTGCCTCAATCCAACTATCATTTTCCAGTGCATCCTTAATACTTCTAGGTTCAAAATCAGCAAGTAAACAAGTATTTTTCAACTTACTTCTTGTCAGGGTTCCTTCAGATTTGTCTCTAATGATCTAATCTGGTGCATGATGTCTTCTGACATATTTTGCTAATACAGGTTCCTTGCCTCTTGAATGAATTTCATTGTTATCCTTCTGTACTTCAGATTCTTGCTGTTCTGGCTCGGTAGATATTGGGTCGGTTGATTCAGACTTGGTAGACACTTGCTCAGTAGTGTTTGAAAGTTGCTGAGGCTCGGTTTGAACTATTTGCAACTCGATTACTGAAGACTCAGGAGTTGAGGATTCTTGAGTGAACGGTATACTTGGTATAGTATCTGATTCAATGTAAACAAATCTCTTGTAGTCTTCAGGTACCTTTTTGCTTTCTTCTTCTAATTTGTCTGCAAACTCATCAATTTTCACATGTGCACTTTCTATGACCTTTTGAGTGGATAGATTTAAACATCTATATGCTTTGCTTTTGCAAGAATATCCCAAAAATATTCCTTCATCACCTTTTACATCAAATTTTCCTTTTCTAGATTCTTTCAAAATATAAAATTTGCTTCCAAATACTTTCAGATAACTTACATTGGGTTTGTGGCCATACCATAATTCATAGGGAGTCTTGAATGAGTCCTTTTTCAGCTGTACTCGGTTTAATGTATGAACTGCAGTGCTGATGGCTTCCTTCTAGTATTTGATAGCAATGTTCTTTTCTATCATCAGGGTTCTTGGACAATCCATAATGGATCTGTTTCTTCTTTTAGCTATTCCATTTTGTTCTGGAGTTCGTGGTGCTGAAACCTGTCTTTTAATACCTTTTTCAATGCAGAATTTATTGAATTCATGTGAAATGAATTCACCACCTCTTTCTAACCTTAAACATTTCAGTCTTTTCCCTGTTTCTTTTTCTACTCTTGCCAAATACCATTTGAATTTCTCAAATGCTTCTAATTTATTTCTTAGATACATGACAGTCATCATTCTTGAGTAATCATCAACAAAGAGAATGAAAAATTTCTCTCCAGTATAGCTTTCTATTTCAATAGGTCCACATAAATCAGTATGCACAATTTCTAATATATCTTCAGATTGATAGTTTTTACCTTTAAAACTAGTCCTTCCCATTTTACCAATTTGACAGTTCTTGCATAGACAAACCTCAGGTTTCTTAATGTTAGGAATGCCTCTTACTTTCTTGAATTTGCTTATTTTTATCAAATTATCAAAATTGACATGACACAACCTTTTATGCCATAACCAACTCTCTTCAATTTGAGCAATAAAACATGAGCATTCACCAAGTTCTAGATAGAATAAGTTACCTTTAGTTTGGGTGCCAGATCCTATCAGATTTCCTTGCTAATTCAACAATCTTGCCTTTCCATGCATGAATTCCACCTTGAATCCAGTATTGAGTAACTGTGCCACACTTAGAAAATTATGTTTGAGACCTTCAACCCAATAGGAATTATTACAAACAAGTTCTTTGGTTAGACAGATTCTTCCTCTTCCTTTTATGAAACGAGGTTCATTATTACCAAACCTTACACTGCCACCATCATAATCTTCAAACTGATCAAACTTAGTTTTATCACCAGTCATATGATGTGAGCAACCACTGTCTATAATCCATGTATCATTCTTACTTATATGAGAGATAAGAGCAATTTTATCTTCCTCATCATTGTCAGAATCATCTTTAACAGCAATATAAACAATTTCATCCTCACTATTATCAGAATCTTTAGAATTTTCAGCCATGAAACGTGATTTCTTACCTTTTTTCTTGAATGATTTGAAATCTTTCTTGCCATTCCATTTATGATCCTTCTTTTCATCATTGTTCTACTTGTTCGAGCACCTAGCTGCAATATGACCAATTTCTTCACATGAAAAACATATTAGAGGAACTTTACCTTTATATTTTCCTCTGCCTCTGGAGTATTTTCTTTCTAGAAGAGCTTCAATTACTTCAAGATCACTGTCTGAGCTTAGATATGATTCATCTTCAATTTCTGACTAAAGTTTCTTTTTTCTTTTCTCCTTGAGTGAAAGTTTGGCCTCAAATGCTGATTCCATGTTCTTGGAAGCTGGAACATAGTTGTCAAAATTATCTAGTTCAAATGCAGTTAATCTCCTAACTATGGCCTCAAGATTTATCTGATGATTTTCTTCACATCTTCTTTCCTGAATTGTAGACACTCTGATTGCATAAACGGGAAGCAAGGTTCTGAGAACTTTGCTTACAACTATTTCTCCTTTGATGTCACCACCAGCTGCCCTGATTGCACTTACACATGCTTTAACTCTTTCAACATACTTTGCAATGTTTTCATCCTCTCTCATCCTCATTTGATCAAATTGTCCTCTTAGACTTTTTGCTTTTTCTCTTCTCACATTGTCATCCCCTCCATAGATTTCTTTTAGCTTGTTCCACATGTCAAAGGCAATTTTGCAGTCCTTAATGTCATCAAATTCTTCATAGCTGAGAGCAGATGCTATGTCTATCATCATGTTGTTGTGAGTTTTCTTTTCAGCAATATCATTGACTGATAGTGTGCCAGAAGGTTCTTCATATTTTTCTTCAAGGTATTTCAGTCTAGTATCACCAATAGTAGCTAGATGAAGTTTCATTAGTTCTAGCCATGCTGAGAAGTTATCTCTATTAAGTTTTGGAATTTCTCTTTTGTAAGACATCCTGATCTTTTGCTTAGATCTTTGAAATCTTCTCCTGAAAGTACCAAATGATTTGATACCAATTGTTGGAAATGAGAATGAAGTAACTGAGAGGGGGAGGGGGTGAATCAGTTGCTACAAAAACATTGCACAGTCCCTTAGATGTCTAAAAGTTTGATCTATTTTACAAATTACTAAAACCTGATATTGCAGCAAATAATAACAATCATTAAGAACTGATATCAAAACAATTCAGTAAACTCAAACACTAGAGACACCAGATTTAACGTGGAAACCCAATATGGGAAAAACCACCAATGTAACTAGTTACTATTTTTCACTCTTCTGAAGTGAGCCCTGTTAGGAGCCAACCCTGTTAAAGGTTACAAAAACAAACTGTTAGGTGTGACCCTATTAGAGGATTTAAACACTCTATTAGAAGTGGCCTTGCTAGAGGTCTTTAGAACAATTCAACTAAATTGTCACCTTGTTAGATGATTTACAAAATGGCTGTTAAACCAACTCTGTTAAGAGATTTGGATTCACTGCTGCAAAGGTTATAAAGCAACAATGAAGTGACCTGAATAATATGCAACTTATCTTTTGCTGATTACAAATCTCTATTCAGCTTGATTGGATCCTTACTGATCAAATACAACTTTACAACTCCTTTAATCCTTCATCAGGATTCGCTCAGTCTCCTCTTATCCAAGTATTTGCTTTTGCATCCTTGCTTCTCTTGTTCTTCACTTGTTTTTACACCTTTTTTCTCACACACTTTTACAACTTGAATAACTCTATATATATATATATTTCAGATTATCAAGTCAGCTCAAATAACTTGGAAAACAATTATTCCAACAGTTGGCTGAATTGCAAGATTTAACAAATCCCTTTACTAGCTGACCCAGCACGGTAAACTCTGTTCAAAAATAATTCTTGTGTTAACCGACTAAGCCCAGTTAATACAGAGAATTCTATGAAATCCTTCAGTCACCGAGTGAACTCGGTAAGCACTGAGTTCCCTGTGATGACCGAGTGAGCTTGGTGAAACCGACTTCTCCATCTTTTCTTCGATGACCGAGTGAGCTCGGTGAAAATTGACTTCTCCATCTTTCCTTTGATGACCGAGTGAGCTCGGTGAAAACTGACTTCTCCATCTTTCCTTCAATGACCGATTGAGCTCGGTGAAAACTGACTTCTCCATCTTTCCTTCGATGACCGAGTGAGCTCAGTGAAAACTGACTTCTCCATCTTTCCTTCGATGACCGAGTGAGCTCCGTGAGAACTGACTTCTCCATCTTTCCTTCGATGACTGAGTGAGCTTGATGAAAATTGACTTCTCCATCTTTCCTTCGATGACCGAGTGAGCTTGGTTATCATTGTCTGAACTTGGTTAACTGAGATTAAAGACTGATATGACATTTTGTGTGACATCAAGGACAACACTATCCAACAGGTAATCTATAGTAAATTACTTTGGAAAAAAATCTATGGGTTGTCCACTAAAATAGTGGAAATAGAGGAAGAAAAGAATGAAACATTGGAAGAGAAGGAAGTAATAGAAGAAGATGAAATAGATAATAGTCAAGTGACTACAAATGCCAATTTATCGAGTATTAGTCCTCCATAAGGAGAGAAAGAGAGTGAACAAAACTCTGTGACTATTCAGGACATTCCTGATAATTCTACATAGAATGAAAATCCCCTAAGTGAAAAGGACATCAAGAATTTGCAATAAGAATCCACCAATACAAAAACTCCAAGCTCAAACCCTATATTGGTTGGTATTGATGAATCTCAAAAGGATGAGATTGCATCAACTAAACAACAACAACAAGATACATCTATTGTACCCCCACTTGTTTTTTAGTCAAAAGAGAAAGAATCAAATGATCAATCAAAAGACAATTTTTTGGAGAAGAAAGATAAAATTACAAATGTACCATCTTCAATGCCTACATTTCTCATTGAGATGAAAGAAAAAGAGGTAGAAACACTAGTTACATCATTGCCTAATCTAAAAAGTTCTGGATTACCAACTATTGTGGAAATTGAAAAGGAAGGAAATGAAGAGCATAAGGGTAAGGAAGATAGTCCTAAGCCCACCTCCCCAAAACATATTGGAGATCAAAAGGAGGATAATCAAGGAGAAGAGGATAATATGAATACTAAGATAAAGGAGCAAGAAAAAATTTAGGCACTGATTACCTTACCAATTATGTCATCTCCTCTCAGTAGCCACACTCATAAATTGAGTACTTAGGCAATTCCATTGTAGATATCAACACTAAGTACAAGCACACTCAAAACTCATGAAACTACATAATTGGAGGATGTTAGTTTATATGAGGAAATTTTCTTTACCATTTCTTAATCAAACAATGATCACACTCTAAGAAATGGAGATACTACAAGAGGCTCTACAAAGGAAATCTAGAAAAGAGAAGCTTAAGAGAGGGCACAAGCAAAACAAGTTTTGTATGAGGTCAAAGAGATTTTTATTGATGCTTATGACATTTCAGACTCATTTTCCAATAATCCTATCATAGATCAACTTGTACATATAGTTGGTAGGATAAAGAATGTGAATATAAAAACCAATGCAAAGTTATTAGAATGGTCTGAGAAGAAATTTCACACTAAGGTCATGGATAAGATATCTAGTGCTATTGAACTAAGACAAGTTGACTTGTCAACCAAAATGATCAGTGCAAATAAATTTTGGATAATATTTACACCATGTATAGTAAATTATGTATTGTGGATTTATGTACTCAAGAAACTCAATGCACAATTGATCTATTGAAAGGAGATCTTATGTCTACTGGATCACAATTGAAGACATCTCCTTACACCAACCAAACACTCTTTCAGTGATTATTGCTCACACATAGTAGGATTGCAAGAAAAATACAAACGTAAGGGAAACATTGATCAACATTCAATCCATATTGAATTCACACATGGAAGTTTTTCAGGGAGAACTAGCTTTTGCCGAGACATTGATCAAGAAAGATTCTCATCTTTCAACACAAGAAGGTCTAGTTGATTTGGTAGTAAATATAGAAATTCATATTCAATCACTAGATGTAGCTAGTAATAATTGGGATTTTTCGTAGGAATCATAATGGAAGTACACAAGCTATTTTTGGATAAATATACTATTAGTGTACTAGCCTCAAAGACATAAGTGTCAAAAAAGGGGGATTTTGAGGATTTTGTAAATCTTGGGAATTGTCAAGGTAGATATCTACTCAAAGCGAGCCATAGAACCAAAATGAAGTATTTACTTAAGGGGAGTAACAAAACAAGGTAATAATAACATGTTTAGCAAATTTTGCAAATTTTGAAATTTTGAAATTTTGTATAGAGAATGACCAGAAGATTATACATTGTCTGACTTATGCATGAAGATTATATATGCCATGATAAAGTATTTTTTCCACTCATGTCAAAGGGGGAGATTTTTTATCTTATTACAGTTTTGACATTGTAGTGACAAAAAACTTAGTCATTATCTATCATAGTTGGTTGTTCATCACTACAACCGAGCCACTACTTAGGCCAAGTGCATAGGACATGCTGAGCATAAGTTTCTAGAAAACACATGCCAAGTGATATGATAGTTAGTGTTGAGTACTAGCAAGTATCAAGTGGTCAATGTGTGTTGAGTTAGAAAGTAGAAGGTGCCAAAAAAAAATTGTGTGCCAAGTGATTCAGGTGTTGAGCCATTCATAACTTGAGTAACAATAGGTAGAATTTAGTTAAGGCTAAGCATCAGAAGCCTATTGATGCCAAGTAACTAATGAATGCCAAAGATGTTTTTAATGGCACAAAATTCTATGTAAACCATTTTTGGCCAACATGAACATTATTTTTTGATATGAAGAGATAAGGATCTAGTCATTTCACACATCCCTATGCAATAAATGTAGCTAATCAAAAAAAGGGAAGCATTAGGAAATAATAGAAATCAACCATAGCCATTGATTATGACCTAATATCATTCTCCAAATGCATATTTAGAAAGGACACCCTAAGGATGAGTTATCATAATGTGAAGAGAACTGTCACATGCAAAGGTGAGAAGGCATCCATGATGGAGAAGATGTTTTAGCACTGTAGAACTAGTTGATCAAAATAAATTAGTTCTAAAGACAAGTAGTGAGAGATTAGAGAAGATATATTAGATCAAGAGGATCAAGATAAAAAGTGTATAGAGGATATATTTTATCTAGCAAAAAGTGCTAATTAAAGGATTAGGTATTGAATCATTTTGATAGGTGATACAGGGTAAATCTCTTAAGAGAGTAGTCTTAACAAACTTTTGTAAATCTCCTAATAGAGTGCTTATTTAGTTGTGAGTTTAAATCCTTTATTCAAGGTGAGACCTAATAGTCTTCTAAGCCTTTAATAGGGTAGATCATATCTTATAGTCAAAACTTTGTTACCTTAATTGGGTAATATAGTAGTGAAGATTTGTGGGTGTTATTCCCACCCTATTTTTACCTTCTCCTTGGAGGGTATCTAGGTAACCAAAATATTTTGTGTTATGTGTTGATTTACATTATGCTATGGATGTGATGCATGCTTACATGTTTTAGTTTTCATGTTAAGTTATGAGATAGATGAATGGTGAAATATTTTGTGGTCAAAGTTTTAAGTACTGATTCATTCCCCCCTACCCTGCCCTCTCTCTTAGAAATTAGTTTCCCACTTATATTTCCAAATTCATATGTCAAATGATATTTACAAGCTTTCCAAGGTTAGTTTCATACAAATTATTCAAATCATCAAAATCAAGCACTTGGACCTTCACTTCTTTTAGCAAACTCCCTCTACTCAAAGCATGCAAAACCTTGTTTGGTTGTCCACTTCTATGTTTCAACACAAAGGTGAAATTCAACAAATATTTAATCCACTTCATATGTCTTTGATTCAGGATGTTCTAACTTCCTATGCATTGAAAGGCCTTATGATATGTATACAAGAAAAATTCTAAAAGTAGGTATCAAATAATGTCTCTACTTCTTCAAAGCTTGAATAATAGCATAGAATTCTTGATCATAAACTGAGTATTTCCTTCCAACATCATTCAACTTCTCACTAAAGAAAAATATAGGTCTTCCTTCTTAACTCATAACAACTTCATTTATATTCTCATTGGCATCAAAGTCTACTTGAAAAACCTTAGTGAAATATGGCAAAGCAAGTGTTGGTAACTCTTTAACCTTTTGTTTTAATATTTGAAAACTCTTATATTTTCTCCTTGTCTCCACTTGAAAACTCTTTTAGCTCCTCTCATAGTCTTTGTCATAGCATTACATAACAAACTAAATTTTTGGATGAATTTTTGGTAAAAACCCACCAACCCATGAATTGATCTAACTTCTCCAAAATTTACAAGTGTATGTCACTCCAATATAACTTTTACCTTGTTAGGATCCATATTAAACCATTTAGCTAAAATCACAAAACCAAGATATACTAGTTCTCTAGAAAAGAACATTTCTTCAAGTTAATTAGTAACTTTTTCTCTTTCAACCTTTGTAAAACTTGCCTAATATGTTCAAGATCTTCCTCTTTAGTCTTATTGAAAATCAATATGTCATCAAGGTATACAATCACACATTTACCCAACAATGTCTTCAAAACATCAATCTCATGAAATTGCTAGGTGCATTAGTCAAACCAAAAGGAATAACCAACCATTCATATAAATCTTTGCTAGCCTTAAAAATAATTTTCTATTCATCTCTTCCTCAATTCTGATATGCTAATATCCACTTTTTAAATCAATTTTGGTAAAGTATCTAGCTCCACTCAAATAACCCATGATGTCATCAATCCCAGGAAAAGGAAACATGTATTTTACTATGATCTTGTTTATAGCTCTAGAATTAGTGCATATTCTACATTCTCTATTCCTTTTAGGTGCCAATACCACATTTATTACACAAGGACTCAAAATTCCTCCAATCAAACCTCTCTTAAACAATCATTGTACTTGTCTATTCAACTCAACATTATCTATAGGGGTTAGCCTATGTGGTTCTTTATTTGGTAAGATAGCTCTAGGTATCAAATCCATACAATGAGTAATACTTCTCATAGGAGGCAATCCATCAGGTACATCTTTAGAGATAACATCTTGAAATTCATATTGTAAAGCCTTCATATTAGGTGTATACTCAAGCTCATCTTATTTTTTAGTGTTTTTCTTGGTTTAGATTCTTCCATTCCAAACATCTTCATTATTTATTTTATATATTTTGAGTAATGTAAATATCCTTTGTCATTTGTTGTACCTGAAATCCAATGAAAAAAAATATTTCTTGACTTATAGAAATTACAAATTCATTCCTCATTTTTTATGCAAATGATATTCTTAACACATCATTCCTTCCAAATATTATTTTATTGACAAAGATTTCAGTGATTAGGAATCTATCTTGACTTTAAGTTTTAAGATATAGGTTATAGTTATCACTTGTTCTGACAGATCCTATTTGGATCATGTTGGGACTAAAAATTGCATGGTCAATTTTGAGAACCATTGAAAAAATCAAGCCCCATAAATGCCCTTTTGATGAGATTGTACCCGATTGTCAGTCTGAGGCCTAAGAGGTGTTTAATGCTTCTAACACCTTTCATTTAGTGCGTCTGTGTTCTATGAAGTTAAACTGACATTTTGAACCTTTCTGCGAAGTCCCATTTTGAGGAATGTTTCATGACCTGCCACTTTGGGGATGTTTAGTGTCCATAACAAAGAACCTATGTTTCAATTTTGCAAGTTATTTCGAATCTATTTGACTAGGTTTTGCACCCCCCAAAGTTGGTCATTTACTGTTTTGTGCATTTGACTAGTTGTTCACAATTCTGGGAAGCCCTGTTTAACAAATCATATCTTTGACCTAGTTGACCCAAATGAAAAAATTCTTTTTGCATTGTGTTCCAGGGGTAAGAAACTTCATATGTTCCAATTTTGAGATCATGTTGAATCCATTTGATCAGTTTGCCAACATGATAAAAAATGCAGTTTATATTATCTTGTTACGGCTAAGGTATCCTAATTGATCTGTACCCTTGTTCGGCACATTATAACTTTGATCCTGTGATTGGTGAGCCTAAATGGATTATATCATTGTGTTGTCTCCTAAAATTTCTTGAAGTATGCCAGTTCCCAAGTCATGAAAAATCCATTTGCATACTTTCTTATGGCCGTACATTTGCCAAAAATTACTTTTTGACACATTTCTCAGTTAAAATTTCCAAGTGCCTGTTTTTGGAAATTCCCCAAATGTGCCCTTTGATTCTTCATGAGCCCAAAATATGGAATTATATTCTCTTCATGGCAAAGAAATTATATCCTAGTTTTCAAAACCCCAAGTGATCAATAACCCAGTTTTATAATGCCGAACCCGAGCCTAGTTTATGTTTTTAACATTGTTTGCCTGCAGGATAATTGAAGTATGAATGTTCGGCAATTAAAATCTTTTGATCAAGAATTCCTCATGGACTGAAAATTTGTAGTATGGTAGAGTGTGTATGATTGAACACTCATGCAAATTTTCATAGCCCGATTACTTTATTGGATCAAGTTTTAATTACAACCGACAGGCCTCCAGACACTAATTCACAATTTGTAGAATTGATTAAAAGTGAGTTTAAAATAATGAATTGATGATCATTATGCATATGATTCAATCTTATGACAAAGTAAATGGTGGAAATGGTTTCTTAAAAGAAAAATACAAGGAGCATGCGAAGATTCAAGAAAGAGAGAATTTGGAAAAGTGTTCCATTAAAGAGGTTTAGAGGATCACAATATGATGCTGATTTGCCAACAGATTCAAAAGATAGTATTAATCAAGAAATTTCCACATAAATTAAAATCCACAAGCACAATGAAGCTTTTTGTTGTGAGTTTGCACATTGAATTAAGGAAAAAATTGCATAAAGGCTGCTCTCTCACACATTGTAGTCTCGATTTGAAAGTTGCAGCTGAGAGGTAGTTTTCAACATAGAAGATGTGCTCCATGTCTGGAGAAAATAAAGAGTATAGCAGCAAGCATCCACAGAGGAAGAAGCATCCACATTTTTAGTAAAATGAACAATTTTGCTGCTGAAACAAAGCTCAAGGCAGTATGTTATTCACGTTTTTGCAGCAAGCAATGAATAAAAGACCATATGTGCATAAAAAAGGAAGCAAACAACCCCCATTTTTCAAGCCCATAGCTTCTCTAAAGGTGCATCCACATTTTTGAAGGGAGCAGTTGCATTATAAACGCCCATGTGCATAAGAAATGACTATTACCATGAAAAGTTCGTAGATTCATAGCAAAAAATGACTAGTAGGATGGAGCTCCACGTTTAGAATAAGCAACTCATGCCAAAGGAGCTGGATAGCTCTTCATTGTGTATAAATCAACATCTACAGGGGAGTTGAGGCAAATGCAACACATATTATCCCACATTGAGTGGGAAATGATTTTCTTATGTCTTTAAATACAAAGGCTTACACATCTTAGAATGTCTAAAAGACAAGAGGCTTTTGTGAAAGCCAGCTCGTGTGCATGGACTTGTGGTTGGCCAACTGGCAGGACGCCTATGTTAAATTTTGATGCAAAATCCAAAAACGTTGCCGGAAAATTCAAGTTCACTGGAAAATTCAAATTCGACTGAAAAAGTCCAGAAATCTGGTGGTCGCTACCTCACTAGTCCAAAAATCTTGGAAAATTTGACTACTGACATAGCAAGGTTGCCAGAAAATTTCAAAAATTTGGTAAGATTCAGAATGCAACATGGGTCCCACCTGGAGATAACAGTGAATCAAAAAGTGACATGTGGCATTGTTCAAACCTAGAGTTGACCCAAAATTAAAGAGGCTAGGAAATATAAAATGATTTGAAAATTTTCATTTTAAAATTATTTTTCCAAGAAACTGACATTTAGGGTCTTTTAAATTGAAAATTTTATTTCCTAAAGTTTAAACTTAAAAAATTTTGAAATTATTTTAAATACAGAACTAAACACTCTCAGCAGAGCAGTGATTTTCAAAATGTGATTCAGGGTGTTTCCGGAAAGAAAAATACATGATGTTATATATCATCGGAATTGGCAAGAGATGAACTTTTCAATTCTAAAGTTTTTTTTTGTACAGAATATCACTGGTTCAAGCTATAGGGGGATTTGTCTCAGTTGAAATGCAGTATGGGTCAAAATTTGAGCAGATTCATTTAATAAAAACTAAAATTTCACCAGCATTTCAGTGGGTAAATCAGATATTTTGGTGACTCAGCAAGTTTTCATCATTCAGAAATAGACATTTACAAATAAGTTGCAGGAAATGATGAAACAAAAATCAGATCAATGGTAGAAGGAAGGAAGAGGTTTTCAGTTGCCAGAAGATTGAATTTCAAGTGGACACTTGTCAAGTAAAGATCAGATCCACGAATTTTTTCTCTTTTATATCTTTCTATCTTTCTTTCACAAGGGTTTCCAGTTGTTTTTGGTAACTGAGAGACCATTCATGGTTCCAATCTTGAGTTCTCTCAGATCTGTGATACCATTTTTCAGCAAATTTTTCATGTAATGAACAACAAGAAATAAGAATACAGATAGTCTCATCTGTTAGGTAGCTTTGCATTTAAATTTCATGCATCGTATTGTAATTTGTTTCAAGGAAATGAATGATAAGGCAGCAGCAAGTCAATCTTCATTCTGATATCTTGTCTCCCATTCATGCTGTTTGTGATCTTTTGTGTTTTTGTAAACAAAGAATATGAAACTCAGTTGCAACCCATTGGTTGTATATGTTGATTTATTTTGCTTATGACTCAAAGAGTTATGTAAATCCTTGATTCTTCATCATAGGATTTTAGATTTCATGAAGGGATAAGTCGAGTATGAGGTTCAGAATGATGCAGATGTCTAATTCACAAAGTGGATAGATAGATTAGGAAGTCCTGATGTATGGCATATGTTAGTGATTTTCAGGGACACGTGTTAGGTTTTTGTGTGAATTGTCCAATAGATAAGGCACTGATCATTTATAGGATCACCTGTTATACTATTGTATATTTGAGGTTTTGCTGAAATCAACATCAATAATCAAACGCTTTTCCCCTTTCATGTTGAAGAGCTATAAAATTTGAACCCTCACTCAGCTTGTGAGATTCCTAGATCTGCATTTAGCTACTGTAGATTGATTTTATTTCATGAGTTATAAGGAGAAATAAGGGTTTTATCTGCTTCATATTAGATTCAGTGTATGCTTTGACAACTGGTACCATATAAAGAATCTGTAGGTCCACCCGCCTAGGTTTTGCAGAGCCTGAAGAAGAAGAAGGGTCTAGCCTTATAGTTGGCCTGGTGTTTGAATGGGCATGTTGAAAATGGGAGTTAGCTACCCCTAGATGTGTTTTGTTCTCATCAGGGTAATTGAAAGTCGGTAACATTTTCAAACACCAACAGATCAAATAAGCATGTAGTCTTTCATAACATGCCCTAGGTGGTTGTTTTATTCTATATAAATATTTTTGTAATCTACACACTAGATCCTTTCCTTATTCTGTAGCAAAAACTTCAAGTTTCTCAATATACACTTCTTCCTCCAATACTCCATTTAGAAATTTCAATTTAACATCCATCTGATAGACTTTGAAACCTTTATAGCTTGCATATGCCAAAAAATTTCTTACTCCCTCAAGTCTAGCTACTAGGGAAAATGTTTTCCACAATGTAATCCTTCTTCCTATGCATATCCTTGACAAACCAATGTTTCTTTGTTTCTAATCACTTCACCAATCTCATTCAGCTTATTTCTAAATACACACTTAGTTATAACAACATTTTTATGCTTAGGTCTGGGAATTTGTGACCATTTTTTGTTCTTTTATATTTGATCAAGTGCTTCCTTCATAACTTGTTTCTAATCCTCATCTTTTAAAACATTTTTCACCAGCTGTGGTTCTATCTCCAATATTAGGCATGTATAATTTCTTATTCTTAGCCAACTGCTAGTTAATACTCCTTCATTTCTATCTCTAATTTTATCTAATAGATTATGATTGATTCTTATCCTTTTTAGTGTAACAACATCCATGTCTATATTTTGTTCCTTGGTTTGATCTTGATGAGTTTTATCGATAGAGTGTTGTCAATTCCATTTGTTTGTTGTGTGCTTATTTTATTAGGTTCAAAATATATCAAATCATTACATTCCTCTATTTTTCTACCATGATCCTTATTCTTCTCTAAAATTTATCTATCTTCACATTTGCATTCTCAATGATTTTGTTTATCTTCAAATTTAGACACTTGTATGCCTCTCTCTTGGTTGAATAACCTAGAAATATTCCTTCCCCACTTTTGGTGTCAAACTTCTCATTCTATTCATCTTTATTTCTGTAGCACTTAACTACTTTGAAATAACTTACATTTGATGTTCTTCAATATCATATTTCATAAGGAGTCCTATTTACTCCTTTCCCAAGTTGTACCCAATTAAGAGTATAGATTTTTGTACTCATAGCTTCTCTCCAAATTTGTGTGATATATTATTTTTCCTTTACAATGTCCTTGCAAATTAAACTATGGATCTATTCCTTCTTGTTGTGATACCATTTTTTTGGGGATATTCTTAGTGCTGTCAGTTATCTTTTGATTTCATTTTATTCACATTACTGATTAACTTCATTTGATGTAATTCACCTCCTCCATTTGATCTAAGACATTTCAATGTTCTTGTCATGTCTTTTTCTACTCTAACCTTTTCTTTTTTAATATATCAAATTCTTCTAATTTTTATTCCAAAAACATAACTAACATCATCCTTGAATATCCATCAACAAAAATTATAAATAATTTATCTCCATTATAGTTCATTGGACCAATAGAACTACAAATAAGTGTGTGAACTGGATCTAATTGATTTTGCGTTGAGTATTCTTTGCTTAAAAATCTTGAATAAGTCATCTTCCCTAATTGATATTCCTTACAAACAACATTCTCCTCTTTGTTTACTATCGAGACACTCCTCTTCCACTTTTTTTCTTTCTTACTTTTTATAGATTATCAAATTTACATGGCATAATCTCTTGTGTCAAAACAAGATTTCTTCAACTTTAGCAATCAAACATTGTCCTAGTGATGTATTTAACTTGAAAAGGTTTCCTTTTGTCTACTCACTAATAGTAAGTAGTTTTCCATTCTTTTCAAATATTTTTAATATTTTTAATTTCTAAACTCAAACTTAAAAACTTTATTGTGTAATTGTGAACCACTCAAAAGATTGTATTGTAAGTCATCATCCCAATAAAATTCATCACATTCAATATCATCATTTAGATTAATTTACCTTTTCCTTCGATCAAGAAGGGTGATCTATTTTCAAATTTCACAGATCCTTCATCACCTGGTTCCATAGTTGTGGAATTATCTTTTTTTCCATTCATATAATGTGTGCATCATCTATCAATGATCTAGTCTTGTCTACTTGTGAGATTAACACCTATTCTCTAATAAATTCTTTGTCGATAAATGATTCTTCTTTTATGACAACCAAAAATATCTCCTCATCATTTCCATCTACATCATCTTCATTGTCTTCATATTCAACTAATAACACACTTTCTTTCCTTTCTATAAAAAATATTTGTTCTTCTTGAACTAGTTCATCTTCTCTCCACCTTTCTCCTTCTTTAATTTGTTAGGACGTCTGTGTGGAAAATAACCACTTATTCTACAATTCCATCATGTAGTGGGACTCTTTCTCTTGTATATACCTTTACCTTTGGGAAATCTTTTTTCTATTAGGGATTCTAGTTCTTCTAGCTCTTTTTCTTCTATTTTTTAGGCCTTTGTATTCTCCATCATCAACAAATATTCTCCTTCATTATGTGTCTTCATTTTCTAAAGCTTGAATTGGAATTTCCCTAATTATTTGACTATTATCATAATTGCTTAGCTCAAACATGGTTAGCCTACCGATAAGTGAATCAATGGTAATCTTAATCTTTTCAATAGTTCTTAGTTCTTGTATAGATAAAACTATAATTGCATGTCGATTAGATAAGGTTCTCAACATCTTACTCACAACTTTAATTCCTTCAATAGTACCTCCAACTTTGATTGCTCCAAAAATTTATTTGATTCTTGTTCCATATCATATAATTTATCCCACATTTCTTTAGTCATTTTCAAACCCTAGATGCCAACATACTCTGAGTTTTTTAAAGAACTAGCCAAATCAATCATTAATATCTTTTGTAGTAGCTTTATCTTGTTTTGTACATCATTAAGTTGTCTAGTAGTTACTCAATACTCCTTGGTAAGAAAATATTTATCATTATCTCCAAGTCCTAATAAGTGTAGTTTCATCCAACTTGCCCACATTCCAAAATCAAATTCATACTTGTTAAAATTTGGCGTTTCCTTCCTATGTGTATTGCAATCTTTTCTCAAAGCAATCATGCTTCTAATTCAATGACCAAAACTCTGATACCAATTGTAGTTATAGGATTTATTATAGAAAATGGGGTGGGGGTGAACCATTAATCATAAAATTTAACTTTTTCCTTTAGTTTATTCCTTTCACATAGTTTACCAATAAGTTCTAGTTCTTCCTATAGTATTGCTATCGGTTAAAAAATAGCAAACCCCCAAAAAAGCATAACCATAACATAATTATAACATCAAAATATATTTTGTGGAAACCTAATTAGGGTGAAATCCATGGTGTGAGAATGGTGCCCACAAATGTAGCACTCTTCTGGAATACACTATGTCAGGAGCCTTCCTAATTCAGGGTTACAAAATACTGTTACATGTACCTTGTTATAGGATTTTCACCTAGATATGTTAGGATCTTTACTTTGCTAGGAATAACCTATTTAAAGAATTTTAACACTCTGAACTAAGAATGCCACCTTCTTGGAGGTTTTACAATATACTGATCAAGGTCACCCTTCCAAGGGATTTAGATTTCTACAATGGTAAGAAAGTAATAGAAACAATAATGATCTATAATTTTGCCTTGCTATATAGGATCCAATGAAGCTCTTCAACTTTACAACATATCATTTACTATTTCTTCTTCCTTCTTTCTCTTCTTTGATAGCTCTTCTCCTCTTTCTAGCCATTATTCTCTCATCTATTTTATTTTAGTCCATTCCCCTTCTAAACCTAGATCTTATGATCACAAAGAAATATCTCTGATGGAGACACATCCAAAGACCAAAATGAACACACAGGAAAAGGAAAATATTATTATTAATGAAAAATACCCTATGGGCTTACAACAATATGATTCTAGAGAAAGAAATCCTCCACACAGTACCTTCTCTCTAACTCCACTAAGAGCTACCTTTACAACGCAAGAAATGTTCTTAAATAAGCCCCAAATGGTTTAGAGTTATGAATAAATTCTAGAATATACTAGTTGGCATCCACCACCAAAAAAGAAGGTTCTAAAAATCACGTTAGAAGTCAGTGTAAAATTAGAAGAATCTAGAAACGGTAGTCCAACTTTTGGGAGGCATAACTTTTAAACAGTAACTCTGATTAATGAACAATTTACATTTTCGAAAAGCTCTTGAAGCACTCTAAACCCTATGGACCAGCTTTTCTCATCCCCCATTTTTTTTGCCTCATATAAGGCTGTTTAGTGCCCCATATCTGACTTTGGAGTACTCTTAGGAGGTCTCTAGGAACCAAAAAATTGCAATAACTTTGTAACTATGAAACCTTTTGACCTGATTCTTTTTCCAGAGTGTTTTAAATTACAAACATAACCATCCCTCCAATTTACACCCTCTAACTCACCATAATTATGGCCCAATTACATAGCCCTACTTTTTTGGCATTTACACATATCCCAAGGTGCTTAAAAACTCTAACCCAAAACACTAATAGTGGAACTGTGAGAGTTGGAACCTTTATTTGACCCAAATGAGTATCTAGAAATGAAAACACATTAAACAAAAACTATTTCTAAGCATATTTTTGGGTGATACAAGATTGCCCTTACACCACTAGATGCTCCTACATCACTTTCCATCCATGTAGAAAATTCTCAAATAATCCCATAATACTTAAGCTAATACCCATCTTTACTTTCCATTTTATTGATAAAAGATAAATTCATTGATAAGATTCTTTTATATGATAATCGAATAAGTTAATCCATCACTTAAAATTATTTCTATTTACTATTCCAACTATTACTCGAGAAGGTGCTTCCCTATTGCTTCTCATGATAAACTTTCTAAAGATATAGTAACAACATGAAATAATATGTCAATTGTTTGACATCAATGGAAAATAGTATAACTAATGAATACTATAATTCATAGCTTCCCTTATGCCATTAGAAACTTGTGAATTAGTTATGCCAACAACCTCTTCATTCCTTTCCTTCCATAAATGTCGCTAATACAATAGTAGTTAAAAGTCAACCAAAATAAATTATAGGTTGATTTCATATCATTAAAAAAATTGTAGATAATTTGTCTTTCACAATTATTATTGTTGGCACAAGTATCTTGGAAGTTGACCCATAGGAAAGACTGATAGACTAAGTAATCAAGGATGTTTTCATTAATGTCAACACTAATGAAATACTAATAGAAAGGGACAGCTAACAAAACACATTATTCTTAGAAATTTTTCCAAAACTCCCCTTGGGATTCATGACAAGGACTTAGCTACCTCTTTTGTACTATAAATTGAGTGGTTGTATTGCGTATGGATAGATCAATCTTTTGGTATAATGACAACTCTAGCTTCTAATAAGTAGTATTAGAGCTTGGTCATAGGTTCAAATCCTTAGACCCTCATATAATGCTGAGGGGGAAATCATTCTAATTTTTTTTAGCACTTGCCTCAATTATTGTGACAAGGGCTTAACTACCTCCTGTGTACTATAAGTTGAGTGGTTGTATTGGGCATTGGCAGATTAGTGTTTTGGTGCAACAAAAACCCCATTCTAATAATTATAAGATGCAAAGCTATCAAATAAGGATGATAAAAAAAGAGAAGATGTGTATGCCGAATAGAGGTGATGGAAAATATTATCCACTTAGACAAAAAATCTAAGTGTATTCAGCTTCAAAAGAAGAAATCAAAGGGGAAGGGAATATAGATAGATCGATGAGTTGGATAGGCCAAGTCAGTAAGACTTGCATGTAGCAAGGAACCTATGACTATCCAATCATGTAAAGGTAAATGAGTACACTCAAAATTGTATTTAATGGTGATGGGGTAATAGATTGAGGAACAAATAGAATAATTTGAATTAGAATTCTTCCCAAATAGAGAAAACCATAAAGAACACATGAATCCCTTGGTTTTTGTACAAACATGCCACACTTGAAAAGAGTGGTACACTATTGCAATGTAAAACTGTGCTAATAGTAGGGGTGATAGTTAAAATTTTGAATTTTTAGTTTTACTCTTGTAAGTAAAGATGATAAATTAGTATAAAAGGAGACACAATAGAAAGTGGAAAGGTTAGATTGCCATGTGTCTAGCCAATGAGACAAGAGAGAAAAGCTAAGGTGGAATCTCAAAGAGTGAAGAAGAACAATTAGAGATCTCATCTATAACCTGAGTGATTGTGCTGAGAAAATGAGAGTGCTCCTAAATAGTACAAAGAGTAACATGTGCACAAGAATAGTAATATGTTAACACAAGTGATCAATGAATGAAGTTATAGAGTTGAGATAGAGTAGACCAGAGTTCCAAATTGGTCAAGTCCTAAAAAGGGATATAATTAAAGCAAAGTTTAGTAGCTAAATTATCAAATAATTTTTCTTTTGGTTACTTACCTTTATAGTAGAAAATCATGTTGAAGTTGGATCCCAACAAGTTGTTTGTATTGATTCCTTAAAAAAGTGTCATGTTAACTTGTGCTCTTAATTCCTCTAACAATCCTACTCCTCAAAGGGAAAGATCCTAATAGGTCTTATCTAAATTACATAATAGGGTGACACTTCACAATGTCATAATATTTTAATAGGGATAAGCTCTTGATCAAGTGTACTTTAGAAGAGTGCAGATTTGTGAGGATCAACTTGCATGTTGTTTTTTTTCTACTAGTTGGGTTTCCACAAGATAAATATTGTGTTATGTGTTTCTATTTTCATCTGATGTTTTTTTACTTTTCTCTGACTAGTTAAGTTACATCATGCACTAACCCATAGTTAAGTGAGGAGTGTGATTTGAGATAAAAAAGTTTAACATAGTGATTATACTAATTCATGCCCCTCTCCCTTAGTATACTAACCTATGATTGGGACAAAAAATTGGTACCAGAGCAAAGGTCCTCAAGAGATGATAATTTAAGAACTCAAGGAAAAAATCAAGATGTTTAAACTAGATGCACCAAAGTTTTGTAGGGAGAAATATAGCTCATAGCGTAGACATATGTGCACACATCTATAGACTCTTGGAGATTCTTACTCAAAAAATGTAGAGGTAAAATATATTGATCTAGCTAGCTAACTCAGTGTTGACTAGTTGAAGGAGAAGGAGATACAAAAAACCATAATGGATGATCTAGTGACAACTCTATCATACTATAAATATAAATATGTGGAGGAACTAGAGTCAACCTATGAAATATAGGAAAAGCTAAAAGTCATCCATGATGGAGAAAAGCATGTCATGTGGGATAAATTTGAAAGCATCAGTAGAAAGTTTTATGACATGAGAATGTAAGAGGGTGAAGAGATTGAAGCTTATGGAAAGCGAGTGAATGACATCACACTATCCATCAAAGCATGCAACATAGTAATATAAGAAGATGAGTGTGTAAGAAAGATGTTGAGAACCTTTCTTCCCAAGTATGCCACAAGGGTGTAAATTATTCAAGAGTTGATAATAATAGACAAGATAAAGGTGTTTCTTGATTCCTTGATAGGAAAGTTGAACTATTATTGAACTAAGAATTTAAAAAATAGTCAACTGCCAAGGGTTTAAAATTTATTTAAAGTATCAGTTGCACTAGCCACAATACTACAAGAAAGAGAAAAACCAAGTATGTAGAGACATAGAAAGGAGATGGAAAGTCTCTATGTTGAAGAAGTACAACAAGAAGAGATAGAGGCCATGCTCACAAAAAGAACGGTTAGAGGAAAAGGGAAGTGCAAGTGTAAGATTCCTTTCAAATTATTTAACTACAAGGAAATTATGCTACTAAATGTCTAGAACCTATTAGAAAGGATAGTAGTGATTGGAGAGAAACCAATATCTAGAAAGGTTCTAGCAAGAAGTGATCAAAGGAAAAAGAAAAAAGTGGTACTACATCGGTAAAGAAGGTGTGACTGATGAAGAGCTAGCCGCAACAAGGATGAAGTATCATTTGTCACCATCATCAAAGAAATGGTGTATAGAGCCCTAATAATAATTACTAATATAAAAAAATAACTTTATAATAGAAAAAAAATACTCACACCACATGTTAGGTGATAGGAGTGAGTTCCATGAGGTTGAGGCCTACAATGAAATAATGGTGAAGTTTGACAAAAACTCACCATGCATGGTGATAGGAAGCATACCATTGCGTATGAAGATGTGAATCTAATAGAAGGATTCAAATAGAAAATGTTGAGAGTGACTCAACTAGTGGATAAAGGATATAAGTTAAAGTTCAAAAAAAGGCCTTGCAAAATATTTGATAAGACATGAAAGTTACTAGCTATAAGAGAGAAAAGCAGTGGTAACCTTTTTTACGTCAATATTTTTGTTAATACTTGTATGGTAGCTAGAAATGATAATAGTTGGTTATGGTATATAAGGTTTTGTCATGCATATTTTGAAAGCACTATCAAACTAGGAAGGAAGAACTATGTAAGAGGTTTACCCCCTATCAGCAACTCTAACAATGTTATATGTAAATATTGTAAACTAGGAAGATTGGCTAGTTCAAGTTTTTCTAGCAATTCAATTTCTGTTGGACATGTATTAGATCTAGTTTAGACTGACTTGTGTGGTCTTAAGAGGACAAAGAGTATAGCTTGTGACATATACTTCATGTTGTTTATTGATGATTTTTTTAGATCGAAAAGGATTGTCTATTTGAAAGAATAGTTAGAAGGCTTCTACATGTTCAAAGTGAAAAAAGAAAGGTAGAAAGAGAGACTGGTAGATCATTCAAGTGATTGAGCTCAAAATCAGGGAGGTGATTTCACCTCACAAGAATTTGAAATTTGCTATGAGGAGAAAAAAATCATAAGGAAAATGTTAACTCCTAGGACATTGTAGTTGAATGGTGTTGTTAAAAGAAGACACAAAACCATTATAGAATTTTCTAGAACATTATGATGACTTTTTACATTCCAATAGAATGTTGTCAATATCATCTTAAATTTTCTACTCAAATTTGAGTATGATGGAGCCTTCAAAATTTTATAACCTCTATTAAGGATCATGTTAAGAATTTAGAAATTTTGGGAATAGAATAAGACCAAATGTACAAAATATAGTCATATTTTTCTATTTTTGAGTTGTTAAAAGATGTCAATATAAAATCATGATTTTGCCAAGAAGATTGCATAAGATTTCGAGAAGCAATTTTCTAAGAAATTGATGGTAGGAAAATTGAGAGCTACGAAGTAGAGAAATCTTGGGCAACAAAGTTGTTGATTGTATTTTTGGAGCATATGAACTTTGAAAGGATGCAAAATAGAGAAATGATGATTTTTCATATTGACTTGAAAAGTACAAACTAGGAATTAAATGTCTGATTAGAAACAACAATATTAGAGTACAAATAAATGTTAAACATGTGTGGAATATGTTTGAAGGGACTTTTGAGTTAAATGATGACTAAATACATCCACTGCACTACATAAATAGGTCCATATTGATATCATTGTCAAATATTGAAGCACAAATATCAAATATCTACCATCACCAGGTCACATTTTTGGTTGAAATTTTTACAGAAATGGTATCACCAATTTAGGAATTACATCTAATTGTGTAGTGTCAAAACTAGTCATGCAACATGATTTAACTTGAGAGTAGGAGAATTAGTTTGAGGTCATTCATATCATGCATGTAGCTACATGGAATTTGTGAATTAACTATATGAGATCTGTTAGCGACTTTAGGGCCCATTTGGTCATAGGAATTGGATTCAAATAAGAAAATATGATAGCAAGAATTCAGAAATTCAATGTTTGGTTATAAACACAAAAAATAGAATTAGAATTCATTAATTTAAATTTTAGTCCAAAATGGGTATTGTCAAGCTTCCCACTTAAAAGTAGGAATGAGAATAATCTATTCCTATTGCATTTTTTTAAAACCAAATTCTATATCTCATTGGGTTTTGCCTGAGACACATTAGCCAAATTATTAGAGGTAAAAAATAGTGGTTGTGCTTGTGTGAGAGAAGGTTTTGGTCAAGCACAATTAGGCATTCTTTACAACCATTGTGTACACCATTCTTTATAGCCATTAGTTTTTTCCTTCTTTTTTGGCTTTATGCATTTTTAATATGAGGAAAAGAGTTGATAATTGAATTATAGGCAAGCCAGATCTACAAGGAGATTTTGAAGTGACTCTTCTAGGTTGAATCATCAGTTTGTTTGCTATCAAAGTTTGTTGTTGCCTTCTCCTTTATCATTATTTCATTCATGGGGGATCTACTTTTTAAAACCAACTATTTTCCTAGTAAGAGAAGTAACTTGCAAAATTTTATTTGAGAACCCTAAATTGATATTTTCCCTAAGAAGGATTTTTTATTTAGGGTTTCTTATATAAATATTTTTGTTGTAAAGATTTAGTTTCTTCCATATTTGAATCTTACATATATACAAGTGTAGACATTGAATTGGTGCATTATGATTTTTTATGAATCTATGATATGATGACCCTTCACTTCTCTAAACTTGATGAAAACTTAGACAAAGCAACATATTTAGAATCATTGGCCATACAAAATTTTGTGGGAGGATGTGTGTAGTAGTGTTAAAATGTCAAAGTTTTTGATAAGAAAATTAGGTTTTATAGGAATCCTAAAACCCAAGAGTTAAAAAAAATCATAAGGCTGATAATAAGTAGTTAAAGCCCAACTAGAAAAAGAAGGCCAACCAAAGGGCCAGTTCAAAAGATAGAGAAAAAGCCAAAGGATGATAATACATAGTTAAAGCCCAACCAAAAAATGAAGGCCAACCAAAAGGCCAATACAATAGATTGACAAACAAACTAGCCATAAAATGTAGCAAACTAACAATCCAAAGATAGGAAAAGAAAAACCAAAGTTATTCCTCTATCTTTCTCTCGAGTTCTTGCATCATTCCCATTTCTTTATAGGCTTTGTTAATCTCCTCAGTCATCTATTCCTACTTTTTCTGACCATCTTGCTCCATGCTATTGAAAGTAATGTTAGTCATCACATCCTCTTCCATTCTGGCTCTTTCACTGTCCTTTTCCTCATTCTCATCTAGAAGACCTCTAGCTTTCAGCATAATAGTAAGGGACAAGATATTATCATTGATAAAAGTTAGAATACATATCATCTAGTTAGCCAAATTATGATTGTAGTTCTCCAAATTTTGGATTCTCTTCTCAGCCAAACTAAGTCGATTCCCTTGTTCATTCAAATTACAACAATCTAGCATCTTCCTTTTGTTTTCCAGCTGACCTATTTTTCTTTGAGCTCCTCCAACTCATGGTAAAGCCATTTGATTGACTTGAAGTTGTCATTCATGCTATTTCTAGCATTATTAAGAAAATTCATGCCAATCTCCCTTGCATTATCCATTATGGCCACCATTGCTGGTCAATGAGATCCTCCAACTAGAGCTGGCCCTATTTTTCTTCTAAAATTTGAGGGTTCATAGCCTCTCTTACTATATCCATTTTGGAAGTTCTAACATCAAAGTTTCTCTAGGCCATGTGCCTATCCTTAATTACCACCTCTCCTCCCTTACCATATTTCTTCTCCTTGCCCTATTCCTAAGGATTAATAGGGGATAGAGGAATGGTAGATAGCTCCAACCCAAAATCTAGAGTCCCTTTGCTTCCTTCTCTTTAGACCTCCTCTATCTTTTAGCCACTGGCTTCACTATCTTAGTTTCTACCTCCTCTTCAAACTCTTCATTAGTTTTCATATCTTCCCCTTTCTCATTGTACTCTTCATCTCCCTAGCCTGATAATTTAGAGTTGTGTCCTCTAGGGCTCTTCCTGCTTGGGGTTTTGATTGATGAGTGTGATTTCTTTTCTAAATCCTTGGCCTTCTTTCTAGGTGTAATGTTCTCTTCATCCTCTGAACTAATAATTTGGATGTCCTTTGAATTAGATGATAAGCTAGAGCTTCATGTGTCTATAGAAGTGACCATGCCCTGTTGGGGGGTTTTGTTTATGGTTTGAGCCTTGAAATGCTCATAAATTATAAGTAATAACCACTCATGTAGGGCCGAATTCACAAAGGGTTTCTTCTTATGCCTAGAAATACTCTTACACATTGAAGTATATAAATAAAAAGGGAATAAAATCTTGACACCATAGTGAAAGTGATTCAGTAAAACAAAATGGTGTGTTCTTACTCTATCAAATCTAGTGTCCAAAGAAATATACTCTATAATGGCCTGTAAAACATAACTCCATAACTTCTTGATAGAATCCATTTTGTAGTAAGTTTCACACTTTACTAGTTTATTTCTCTCCTTTTTATTCTTTGCAAATTCTTTATAGTGTTCGCTGACATCTTTTTATCTCTGTGAAATTTCAACTACTCTGCCAAAATTTTAGTTACAAGAGCAATGACTTCCTAGGTGACCTAAAACAAAACCCCATCCACTTTAACCCTCTCATCCTTTCATGAATCAACCATACTATCAGTTATCATAGGGTCAAAGCCATGAATTTTAGTAATATAGTTGGCTATACCACCCTTCTCTAGCTTATCCCAGACTTTAATCCTTTGCTTCCATTTTTTTGCTTCACCAATAGGTTCCTTCCTGTAATACCCCAAAATTGGCTCATTGTCATGATACCAATTCTAGTCTATTTCTGACCGATCCTAAAGTCCTATTCCATTAGGCAAATTCTTATTCGGCTACTCGCTACTTGTCTTAATTGTCATATGCAGAAAACCCTAATCTGCATTCATCATGCTTATTATTTAATTCTTATAGTATTTACTCATATTAGTCACATTAAACCTATTGATTAATATTTAATTTAATTACTAAGTATTCATACTTTAATTAAATTAAATTATCTCCTAAGGCTAATGTACTATGGAATTAAATTTATTTAATTTAATAAAATGCACCTATTTTAATTAATTAAATGAAATTATTTAATTAAATGGAGAAATTAATTCTAATTAATTAAACAAAATTATTTACTTAAATGGGAAGCCATTCCTAATTAATTAAATGAAGTTATTTAATTAAATAATAAAAGTGTCTCTAACTAATTAAATAGAATTATTTAACTAAATAGAAAAGGTAATTATGAGAGCATATCTCATTTTATTAAATTAAATATCTCATCAAAATCTCTCTTCAGTTCAAAAAGGGAGATTTCCAGTTCACTGTTGATCACAAAGGAATTAAATCAATTAACTCCTTATTCTACTCAAATTAAATCAATTAACTCTCTTTAATTTGGAAATCTTCCTTTATGACTAAACTTCACCTTTAATCTTGACCATTGATTGAAATCGATCTCAACCATTGATGGATTCTAGGAAAGTCTATTTAAGAGACTTTCATCTCTTCATTTTGAGAGAGGATGAATTTGGAATTTTCATCAAATTGCTGCTAGAATTCATACTCACATTTGCTCATATTTTACATACATTTGCATCCTTAACTTAATTTCATTTAGCATAATATGCATATGATTAATCTAGTTTCCTTTACTTGTTCTTAGATTAGAATGCATTTCTCATTCTAGATTAATCTGCATAATCATATAGATTAATTTCATTTCTTAAATCCTTCATTCTTAGAGGGTTTGGTTTCTTAACACCTCAAATTTGAGGATATCTAACAAGAAATTCCCTTTAGATAGAAGGCAACAGGTTGCCTTGTCGGCTGATTTTCAGATGAACAATCCAATGTTCATTCCGGGATGAATTCGCAAATAAAGACTCTGTTGAAGTGTGTGTGTTAGCAGAGGCCGCATATTCACGCATACATTTCTAGCGCCCACTGTGAGGCTAAGAAATCAATTTTTTGGCCTCATTCTTTTTGTTTTGCATTTTAGTTTTTTATTTATATCTTGTTTTGTAGGTTTGTCTTGTTGCAGGTTTGAAGACACTTCGAGAAGGCATCCAACAATGATGAGAAAATGAGCATTTGAGAAACCTCTTCCTCTTCTCCTCTTAATCTTCTTCTAGTTCTCTTCTTCTTCTTCTTTTTCTTACTTCTCATGTTCTAAATTTTATTTTATTTTATTTTATTTTTTTAAGAATTGATCAAAATTCTTTTTTTAAATCTTTTTTATGATTTTTCATAAAAATCATAAAAATTAGACCAACTTGATGAATTTTGGTCTAAAATATTTATTGAAGGTTCTAGACAACAGGGAAAAATCACATGCAAAATTTTAGATTTTTCTGATTAAAGCTTTATTTTATATATATATTTTTAATGATTTTGTCATATGTGAATTATTTGAGCTAGTAAAATAACACATTTTGATCTGATTTTTTTTCTACAAATTTTGGACAATTTCTAGTGTGTACAGTAACAATTTTCGAATTTTTGGATCAAAATTGAATTTTTAGTAATTCGTTAATTGGTTTTTCATTGAAAAATTAATTTACATAGCAAACCATCGAATTAAAATCTAAAATTTTTACTATAAGTTTAGGATGATGTCCAGATATTGTAATAAAAAATCAGAGTTTTCAGATTTAAAATATATTTTTATTAATTCTTTTATGGTTTTCCATAAAAAAAATTAATTTATCAGATAAATCTCAACATTTTGATATGAAATTTTTATTGCCAATTTGGGACACTTTTTGTAGAATACAGTAAAAATTTCAGATTTTTTGGATCATAATTCTATTTTTAATAATTTTTTTATGTGTTTTCATAAAAAACAAATTATTATTAACTCATGATGCAAATCTTTGAATTTTAATCAATAATTTTTATTGCAAGATTTTTTTTTGGAAAACAGCAAGGAAGAAAGAAAGGTCATCCAAATATGACAAAAGAAAGCAAAAATAAAAATAAAAATGTATCTTGCTTTTGCTAGCTTCAAAAATAGCACAAGAATTGTTAAAAATCAAGTAAACTCTACTAAGCGCATTGCGAGGATCACCAGGTAACCTTCTTTAGCTGATAACAATTCATTTGGATCTAAAACAAACATCTCTCGTGTCAAGCTTGTGTGTGTTCCCTTCCATGTTTTCATTTTACAACACATGCATAATTTGATACTAGGGCGTGATCTCTATTAGTATTCATTTAGTAGGCTTAGGTACTAGTGATAGATTTAGATAGCTATTTTGGGTTATTGGACTTGCTAAATCCACCGGCCCCTCATTTCACCCTATGGTTGCAAGATCAACACCACATTAAAGGGGAGGGGTCTACAGGAAAGAAGTGTTAAATTCTCCACTAGGCAAACCTTTTGTGCTTTCTAGAATTCACTAGTTTTTGAGTTGTGGACTTGTTTTGGCTTGTGTGAGGGGTTAAATGTTCCACATCTTTGGACTCACCTCGCATTAGTTAAAGCATTAAGTGTACCACCTTGTGCTCTTTGACTACTTTTGGATAGATTTTCTTATGAGAATTAACATCTGTACACACATAGTAATTAGGCCCCATGAACACTATTCGTGGATCTTGAGAGAGCGGGTTCCTAGTGAAACTCCTCTCTATGATGGATTCCTTGTAGGTGGGGAGGATACTTTGAGCATCTCGAAGATAGATGAATCTTCAACTTGTTGATTGAGGCATCCTTTCTTTGGAGAGGTTGATAGATCATTGGGAGTTGATATCATAGATCTTTAAGAGATACTCTTAGTTTAGCGTGTCAGATTAATCTGTTTTCTTTGATTGGGCTAAAAGTGAAAAGGTGTCAAGACCTTGAATCTAGAAGCTAAGTCCTCTTGTGGTACACTATTGTGAGTCAGTCACCTTTAGAGAGGGTTAACCGTAGCAAACAATCCCTCTATAGGGAAAACTGTGTTGACGGAACCTCGAGCGGTAATAGCCATTTTTGACGTGGTAGTGACAACCACTATATAAATTTTCTTGTGGAAGAAATCTCCATGGGTGTGGTTCATTGTGGGTTGTCAGATCTCCCTAGTAGCTCTTGAAGATTAAGTTCTTGGACTGTGTTGAAACCTTGGTGCGCCAGGATTGGAGGTCACCCCTATGAGTCATAAAAGTTACAGAGTCAAAACATTACTAAAAACCTTAGAGAGGCCAAACTTTTCAATTTCTAGGAATGTGTGCAATGATTGCAAAACTCTTTGAAAACATACACAAATAGCTCTCCTAGGGATTAGCACAAAATAAGTCACTTGATTTTTCATGTGCAAGGTTTCTTTTTCCCTTGCTCATTGTTTTTAGACGTGCTTGAAATCACCTGCTTGTTGTTCTATGTGCTTGTTTATCTGCCTGGTTACTGAAATGAATCAACAATCTATCCAAAACTGTCTAAAATTTTCAAAGTCTTTTCAAAATCCAATTCAGTTGTCAGTTTGGTTTCTATTTTCATACATAGCTTGCAAACTTTTGCGTGAATACTTGTTGTCCTACCACTTCTGCACATGGCTCTATCCAGGTTCTCACATGAATAGTTACACATCTTTGCATGGAATCTAGCCTTAGTATCCTTATTTTGTTGTCAAACCTTGCACTTCTTTGCATGGCCTAGAGCCCATCCTCGTGTGAAATCTTTATGCTATCCTAAGTCTTTGCATGGCCCTGTGTACTTTCTCATGTGCCTCTCAGATGATCTTTACATGAGATCTTGAGTCTAAACTATCAAGTTAGTCTATTAGAGCTATCTATGCTCTATACCAAGTCTATTTCTTGCATTGATTTACTGCTTATCTATCTAAAAATAGTCTCAAACAATTGCATCCTGCTTAGCTAATGACTTGCGATCCATACTTTAACTAGTCTTGTCTCTTAGTTATATTGCTCTTGTCCTTTAGTGCTTGTTGTACTCTGTGTCATGATAGTCATAATCTTTGGTTGTTCTAGCCTTCAAATCAGACTATTCATACCTTAGTATATTGCACTCTTATCTTTCTTTTCTGAGACTATGTTCTAGTGTGGTCCTGGTCTAAGCTTTCGCTTTTTGTCATTGTCTATGACTGTGGCAACTTGACTTATGTTCTAAAACTTGGCTGTCACTACTTGAAACATAGTACATCAAAATGGCTAACAATAAATGTGCTAAATCCAATATTCCCAGTGAGGAAGAAAAGCTACTTATTGCCAACATGAAGCAAAAAATCCAATCAATGAGTGCTCAACTTTACAGATTAAAAGAAGAGGAAAACACATCATCAAACAAATTCTCCTTGAGAGAAATTTTCTCTTCCTTCTATGACAAC
Organism: Cupressus sempervirens; assembly: GCA_028749045.1. Taxonomy (NCBI): domain Eukaryota; kingdom Viridiplantae; phylum Streptophyta; class Pinopsida; order Cupressales; family Cupressaceae; genus Cupressus; species Cupressus sempervirens. Next base: position 562,655,015 of record CM053788.1, on the reverse strand, counting down.
CAAAAATCACATTCTTGTGATCTTGAATCCAAGATATCTGAGAAAACTTTACAAACACCCAAGAAATCTAGAAATATCTTTGAAGAAAAACCTTGGGAACCTAAACCAAAGCGTGATTTCACCCCTTTGGGAAGATCTTATGAATCAACCTTGGAAGAACTTCTTGACGAAAAACTCATTATTTTACCTCAGGTCACTTTGGCAGGAGTGTCCTTTACGAGTAACTATTGTGGCTATCACAGACATAATTTACATAAAACTTCACATTGTAAGGAGCTGAAAAACAAGATTTAAGATCTCTTTGATAATGGCATAATTCAAAAATCTAAGCTCTCAGCTACTAAAGATTCTACTCTCAAGAAGGATCAACCTCATGAAACCATGTCTAGTAATGGTTCAAATGCAACTTCTACTTCTTACAACATACATCCACCTTCTAAATTGTCCAATATTTCCAACACATATTCAAAAAAAGAACTCACTACTCTCCTAGTTGACTATGTGTACCCTCAAAGGCTGCCTCTAAAGGAAACTCAAGCTAATCTTGACTTAGCTACAAAACTCTCCCATACTACTCAAACCAAAGATCCAAAACCTCCATGTGTTGCTCCTCCTATTATCCCCACTCCAACTATTCCTCCATTGTCCCTTCAAGAGCCTTTTATGTAGACTCTAGAAATAGATTCGAATACAGATTTAGATACTCCCTCATCCTTGGAATTGGATTCATGTCAAGAGGACTACTTAAATGATGAAGAAACAAGTGTTGATCAAGACCAAGATTCATTCATCCCCTTTCAAATCTTCCAAGATCTCGTGCCTCCATCTCAAGAGCCACATAGTCCTCCATCTCCCATGTCATGCACCTCTACTAAGAAAGATCAAGATATTCCTTCCACCATCCCTAAAGAGACTATTAAAGACCAAGAGAAGGATACTTTTCCTATGTTACTTAAGATTCCTTTTGAAGAAAGTGTTCCCTCACTCTCTTGTTCTACCTTGCTACATTCACTTCCAAACTATGCTCAAGCTTTAAATACTCCTGTCAAAGGTATTGCTCCTATAACAGTTACTCATAAATCTATTGATGGCTTTGGTCATATTGCTCACTCTAAAGATGCTGATATCCATACTCATGGTCCGTTCACATCTTCTAAATCTATCCTTGGTCCCTATCCATTTAAGCTAAAACCTTCAAGTCTTCCATCCATATTGGGACCTTATGTTCCTCTATCTCCTACTTCCACTCTCGGCTCATTACACATTCCTCCTACCCTACCCCAAGATCAACAAAGATACACATACTTGAACTCTTCACATTCACCTTTCCATCTAAACCAGTCACATTGGCCTCATTCATCCACAAGTCCCAAGTCCTTTGGAAGAAATTTGGATGATCAACTCAAACACAAGTACATGAATCCATCCTCAAAAGTTCACTATGTCTCCCCTAATCGACATGTGAATGTCAAGAAGAAAAAAATAAAAAAGAGACCACAAAGGTCCACTATTCAAAGAGCTCAACCAAAGAAAGTATGGGTTCTTAAATCTATTATTGAAGAAATGCATTCCAAACCATCTAATGAAAAATCAAAAGCTATATGGATTCCCAAGTCTCTTTTGAAGGACTTGAATATTGAAAACAAATCAAAGTTGACATTCAAGCTTCCAAAGGTTTCCACTCCATCTCCTTCCCAGCATCTTCCTAAAAAGGTTTCAAAACCTTCTACTCCACCCCTCTCCAAAATGGCTTTGCTACCTCATATATCTAAGCCTCAATCTATTTCATCCATATTTCCTCCATCATTCCACTACCCTTCAAGGTGTATGTCAATGTTGATCTTGCCTAATATCTCATCCACCCTCATGAGATCATCTAAATCTTATGCCTACTTTCCATCCTTGCTTGTTTTAGTCTTTCAAAACCAACAACCTTATCGTCCATCTACCTCTCATTTTCCTATCATTTCCCTTCCATTACCTTATCAGCATCTTTGAGTGTACCTTGCTATGGCCTTGGCTTATCATCACTTATCTTTCCTATAGGCATGCTATATAACTTGAGAAGGGCTTGAATTCTTTCCAAAAACTCTAAAAATCCAAAAAGAAGAAAAAAAGAAAAAAAGAAAAAGAAAAAGTTCCTTGGTGAAAACCTAGAAATAGGCACCTTGGTAGCAAAAGTAAAGAAAAATAAATCCTTCCTATGGTGAAAACCACTTCTTGTGGCACCTTGGACAAGTACCATGATGAAAACCTGGCAAACAGGCGACATGTGTAATTCTTCCATCCATGAAATCCTATCATGATCTTGCTTATCCTTCAGATGTCCTCATTCCTAAAGTCATTCACTCATAACCTCCATAACAAATTTTTCTATCCTATTCAGTTAACCTTTTGGTCTTGATCAATGAAAGAAAGAAGAAAACTCAGTTCTTAGCAATCTCTTGACATGGTCATTTTCTTTGATTACTTACACGATACCCTTCATTACACCATGAGCTTATATCCTTTTCGCTAGCTTGGGTAATCTTGTGAAGGCTTTCCTTGAGGGTAACATTCACCACTTCATACTCCTTGCCTATCCATCTCTGCTTATCCACTTGCTTGCTACTACATCTTGTCCTACACCTTGCTAGACATTGAAACAAAATCAAGGTGATCCTTCTTGAGAGCTAGTAATCTCTGAAAAAAATCTAAAATTTGGAAAAAGTCCTAAAAAAAATTGTTACCCTGGTGAAAAACTAGCAATAGGCGCCTTAGTAACACCAAAAAAATTGAAAAATCTCAAAAATACAAAAAATAAAAATACAAAAAAATTGAAAAAAAAAAAACAAGAATAGTGCCATTGGTGAAAACCTAGAAATAGGCATCATGGTAGCAAAAAAAAAGAATCTTGCCAAGAAGGTAAAAACTTGGTAAATAAGTGCCTCTTGTTCCTAATGCTCCATCTTGCAGCGCATTTTTTGGCTACTCTATACAATCACTTTCATGCTTTTTCTTTCCTTCTTTTCCTACTTTCTGCTCATGTATCCATGGATTGAGTCTTGTCATAGCTCGGGGGCATTCCCCCTTTAGTGTCACTATTTTTGAGATTCTCCTCATAGAATCTCCTTCATGACAGTCACCAGTGGTTTCATTGCATCTACCTACTATCGCTAGTGTCACTATTTTTGAGATTCTCCTGATAAAATCTCCTTCGCGATAGTCACCAGTGGTTCTCACTACATCTGCCTACTATTGCTAGTGTCACTATTTTTGAGATTCTCCTCAGAGAATATCCTTCGTGACAGTCACTAGTGGTCCTCACTGTGTCTGCCTACTATCGCCAGTGATACTCTCTTCAAGATTCTCCTCACAGAATCTCTTTCGCAATAGTCACCAGTTGTTTTAACTATTTATACCTACTGTTGCTAAGCTCATGTCTCCATATTCCTTTATGGAAGATCTCTTTTTCATTAGTCACTAGTCTTCCTAGCTATGTCTATCTATTGTCGCTCAGTCCTTCTTAGGTTCTTCATCATGAAGATTCCTCTTTGACCTCAGTCACCAGTTGTTCTGGCTACATCTACCTATTGTCGTCACCCTACTGAAGAGATTTCTTTCAAACATGTTCTGAACACTGACACTTGACATCAATCCAAAAAATGAACTAAAAAATGATATACTTGTTTGGATATGCTAAGCTTTTTCTTTGTTTGCTTTGTTTTTGCTTTATCATATCTCCTCAAGCAACTCGATGATGTCATCTTCAACTAGAGAAGTAATGACTTGGGGCATGATCTTTTTTTGGCTTTCTGTCGGTGGTTTAGTTCCAACAAGTTGATACGTTCCTATAAAAGGGGTGTCCACTATAAAAGCCTCCATCTTGTATTTGATTGCCGTGTGTACCTCAACTCATTTTATATAGATACATCAATGACATTGGTTCTTCTCATTGCTTGTTGGAGTGAACTCTTCATGCTATAGTACATACTGATACTCGTCCTATTAAGTGAATGTATGGGTCACTGTGAGTATATCTAGCACACTTTTGTCTCAGGTTATGAATGCAAGGGTTGTTACAGATAGTATAAATACTAAGTACTTAGCATAAGATGGATCTCTTGTGTGTTTGGTGTGTCTGTTATGCAAGCAACATTGTCTATGCTTTGATGCTTATGTTAACTTGTTACATTAAAAGGGACAAATGTTCTGGTCATTCTGGCTTCTTGTGCCTCAAATGCTTACATTTAATCTTGACAAAGCAATAATGTATGTTATATTCATATTTTCATAATTGCAATGTTAGTGGGAATTGTATGACCTATGAGCTTTGTTCTATATCCAGTGATGATTAAAATATTGAGGCTTGGTAATCAGACCTAGGGTTGCATTTAACATAGTCTTGCATTACATACTTCATTTGCATAAGCACACAATTCGATGGTCATTCTATTCCTACCCTTTGTAATGAAGGATTGGGGGTCATCTTCACATGCATTAGATTCCTCCATGGCTACACAAGCATTTGGTTCATCGATTCACACTCCTCAATGGAATACCTATGACTGTCAAGCAAAAACATGCAACACTACATGAGATGTCAGTCCATACAGATGCATTCTATTTAAGTACAACATAAATCTCACATACATCAAAGTAAAGAAAAACAAAAAATGACATGTAAATAGGAATACTCGGCTCAAGATCCCATATATATATATATATATATATATATATATATATATATATATCAAAAGAATGGGTCAGTACAAAAATGGGCGCTACTCGAGTGCAATCGATCAAAAATGATACATGTGGTGTTGGGACACCAATGAATACATAGCCAGAGATCAAAATAAGAGATCAGGCATAGAGCATCTAACTTTGTCCCATACCCTCGCCTCCAGGAGGAGTAGGTGGCAAAGGTGGTGGTGGCATATTTGGTTTGGCAAGAGGTCGTGTGCCCTGAGACTCTTGTGCATACTGAGAATAGCACTACACTTGAAGTGTCTCATCTGGCACGGCGTTGGTATATGCAGCATAGTAATACGCTACACAAGATGATTGAAATTGGATCTCATCCTGTGCTAGCTCTAATCTCCAATCTGCAGTCTCGACGTCCTCTCTCCAAAGATCTATATCCCACTATCGCTCCACCAGCTGTGCATCTTGAACTGCCACTACAATCTGTAACTCTCCCAACTATCAAGAGGCCTGATGAACCCACTCTTGGTACCACCATACTATGTCCTACACCCCACCTGCTAGCTGATCTGGCATGTCCTCATCTAGCATCTTTGGTGTCTGCTACTGTGGAAGTGCTTGTAGCTGTGGTGGCACTTGCTGCTGTAGAGCCTCCTACTGAGGGGCCTCCTCCTTTGTCCTCTACCTATGGTGCTGACACTATCCAGTCCCACTAAACCTAGCACCTGGGTCTAATCCCATCTGATGTGGGGGAATCTACATCTACTGAACCCAGTGCCAGACCTATGACTACTACTGTGGCTGAACTAGTGGTTGTGGTTGTGCTTTCTACTACTGGGACACCTATCTCTCTACCTGCCCTGCCATCCCCACTAGATCTGTAAAATGTGAGAATAGATGGCTGATAAAAAATGCTTGATATGTAGGCATCATCCTGGCATCTAGTACCTCTGATAGGTAGTCCCACTGAACTGCAGCTAAGCTATGAATGTCTATCATGGATCACCCTGGATCCATTCGTGCTGGCCAACCCTACTCAACATCCTTCTACAACTTGGCATAGGCGTATTACTCAGCAAAAATATCCTATTGTCGGCCATACTACTGCCACACCTATGATATCACAAATCTCTCAATAACTGATGTCGTCTTGCTCGCCAAAGGTCAAGAACTGAACATCCATGGTAACTCTCTGGGAGCATCATCCTAGTCCTCTATCTCTCACCAGGTCACCATACAACAGACACCAGGTCATCAAGACGTATCCTCTACTGCTTTGTCTTACCCAAGTGGGCCTGGGTAAGATGCCCTTGATCTCTACAAATATAGGGCTCCATGGGTTCTTGGGCATTGTCAAAGATTGGCCTACATACAGGAAGATGCTCCTAGGCCCAGATTTGTAACACATATACTCTGGTTGCCATGGTCTTCTTCTCTTGGAAGACAACCTCGTGCATCTCATGGAAAAGGTGAGCCAACATGCACTGACCCCACCCAAAAATCTCAGGTGCCTCTAGCATCCTGCGGTGCATGACTCCCCACCCACACTTCAAACCATGTTGTCCTTTGTTAGGACATAGGAAGTAGCTCAAAAATATAGTCAGCACTAATGCTAGCCTGTGTGTGGGTCCATAAGTGTGCATCAGCTCATCCTAGCTGATAGCCCTACCTCTCAATAGCTCCCTCCCAAATACAATGGACAATGCCTCTATCCCTACTCAAGGCACTATATCGTAGACAACTTGAGCATCGTGGAAAGGAATCCTCAAAATCCTCCATATATCCTCTAGAGTGATAGTCATCTCACCCATCGGCAAGTGGAAGGTGTTCATCTCTGAATGGAAATGCTCAACAAATGCAGTGAGAAGGTCATGATTCACTATCATGGTTGGAATTTGGCACAAAGAAAACAAACCCAATTGAGCAATGTGTGCCTGATCTGCATCATCAAGACTTCGCAATAACTCCCCATATGGTGGGTAATGTAACCTGAATGTGACATCACCAAAGACCTCCTGCACACACAGTAAGAAACAACAAAAATAACCAATCAGTATCAATACGAAATGATGCATCAGAACAAATTAAAATGCAATTTTTTAATGCAAAAATCAAACTTTTACACATGACTGTCACAGAATTTCGTGCAAAATTCATAAAATCTTGCATGAAATTCTATCAGTTTCAAATGAAAACATTCTTTCTTCACGTGAAGAATCATGCCTTCATGTGAAAAAATAGCTATCCATGAGAAGAAAGAACTATCCGCATGAGAAAAGAGATTTTCACATGAGAAATGAATTGCCTCGTGTGAAAAATCTCTTCCTTCTCACAAAATATAATGTCTCCCGCGCGAAGATCCTTCCCACCATGCACGAAGAAATAGTGAACCCTGTTTCTTCACACGAAGAAAGAAGATCTTCGTGCAAAAGTCCATAAGTATCGTGCAAAGAGAGATTTGACCCCCTAAAAAATGCTAAAATGTGCAATAAATGACCTTGAAATGCTTAAAAGTGAAAGTACGAAGGAGTGGAATCGATGACTCACCAGTGGTTTGCAGTTTGTGGGGCGACTGTGACGTCTAGAGTGCTCAAATCGATGATGCCTCACACTAATTGCCATGTCTCTCTCAGAGCTCAAATCAATAGAAGACAAAAAGCACAAATGAATTGAAAATGACCCCTTGGACCCTTATATAGCTGTTGACCCAAGTTTTTCAAAGTGCTCAAATTTGCATGAAAATCACACCCCTAACTAATTGGATCATTCTGGATCCATTTTTGAGATCAAATTTGAAATCTGACACCCCTTAGAGCCTCAAAAATGTGTTTTAAAATTTTGGGGACCGACGTGATCGAACGCTTATGCAGTCCAATTTTTTCTGATACTTTGTGATTCTTGGCATCCTTTCATCTCTACATTCTTCATATTTTCAAAAATTATTTTTGAATAGTCAACTCAAGTCAACCATGGCTAAATCTGATCAACTTTTGGTCAAACTCGGTCTTTGTGACTTCATTATAATTTCAAATCAACTCTTCTCTTTTCTTCAGATCATTCTAGTCTCTTCTACATTCTGCTACAACTCAGATTTCTTCTATATCTATTGCTATATTATTTCACATCTATCTCTAGTGTGTCATCTTTCAATTTCACTCCCAAGGGGGTAGGATGATTACATCATTGAATACTTATTGCTTGGGGCATCTCATCACTCAAGGCATCTTGTTCCCTTCTATCTGGCATCTTTGCCATCTATCTTATCTTTTCATCAATTGATCAACCTTATAACAAATCTTCTTAGAGTTTGATGGACAGGTATTGGGACAGTCTAAACCCCTTTTCCTGAGGATCAAGCCTTGTTCTGGGGATGATTCTATGACTCATGATTGGACCTTGTTATCTTTTATCAATCTTGGGTATCTAGGTGTTCTACTTGGATCCTTGAAGGTTAAGCTCCGTTCTGGAGATAATCTTCTAAATGCTTTCAATCTTAGGTATCTAGGTGTTCTACCTAGATCCTTGAAGATTACGCTCTATTCTAGAGATAGTCTTCTAAATGCTATTACTCTTGGGTATCTAGGTGTTCTATCTGGATCCTTAAAGGTTAAACTTTTTTTTGAAGAAACCTTTTAAATGCTTATCAATTTCAGGTATCTAGACATTCTGTTTGGATCCTTAAAGATTATGCTCTGTTCTAGAAATAGTCTTTTAAATGCTACCAATCTTAGGTATCTAGGTGCTCTACTTGGATTCCTTGGGATTAAGCTCTATTCTAGAGATAGTCCTTAAAAGCTTATTAATTGGTCTCTGTGTCATCAACTTCGAAACCAATCTCATCTGTGCATCACACTTTCTAATTTTCCTTGAATTGAACGTGTTGCTTGCACATTCATTCAAAGAGGGGCAAAATGTAATACCCCAAAATTGGCTCATTGTCATGATACCAATTTTGGTCTATTTTAGACCAATCCTAAAGTCCTATTCCATTAGGCAAATTCTTATTCGGCTACTCACTACTTGACTTAATTGTCAGATGCAAAAAACCCTAATCTGCATTCATCATGCTTATTAATTAATTCTTATAGTATTTACTCATATTAGTCACATTAAACCTATTGATTAATATTTAATTTAATTACTAAGTATTTATACTTTAATTAAATTAAATTATCTCCTAAGGCTAATGTACTATGGAATTAAATTTATCTAATTTAATAAATGCACCTATTTTAATTAATTAAATGAAATTATTTAATTAAATGGAGAACTTACTTCTAATTAATTAAACGAAATTATTTAATTTATGGGAAGCCATTCCTAATTAATTAAATGAAGTTATTTAATTAAATAAGAAAAGTGTCTCTAACTAATTAAATGGAATTATTTAATTAAATAGGAAAGGTAATTATGAGAGCATATCTCATTTTATTAAATTAAATATCTCATCAAAATCTCTCTTCAGTTCAAAAAGGGAAATTTCCAATTCACTGTTGGTCAAAAAGGAATTAAATCAGTTAACTCCTTATTCTACTCAAATTAAATTAGTTAACTCTCTTTAATTTGGGAATCTTCCTTTATGACTGAACTTCACCTTTAATCCTAACCGTTGATTGAAATCGATCTCAACCGTTGATGGATTCTAGGAAAGTCTATTTAAGAGACCCTCATCTCTTCATTTTGAGAGAGGATGAATTTGGAATTTGCATCAAATTGCTGCTGGAATTCATACTCACATTTTCTCACATTTGCTCATATTTTACATACATTTGCATCCTTAGCTTAATTTCATTTAGCATAATATGCATATGATTAATCTAGTTTCCTTTACTTGTTCTTAGATTAGAATTCATTTCTCATTCTAGATTAATCTGCATAATCATATAGATTAATTTCATTTCTTAAATCTTTCATTCTTAGAGGGTCTGGTTGCTTAACACCTCAAATCTGAGGATATCTAACAAGCAATTCCCTTTGGATAGAAGGCAACAAGTTACCTTGCCAACTGATTTTCAGATGAACAATCCAATGTTCATTCTGAGATGAATCCGCAAATAAAGACCATGTTGAAGTGTGTGTGTTAACAGAGGCCACATATCCGCGCATACACTTCCTACGTCTTTCCCTCACCATTTCTGAATCTTCCTCGCTAACTATTCTCATAAAATTTGACCTCTACTATCCCTTCTCTAACCTCTAAAAACCCTAATGGCCACCTCTCTAATAATCACCAAAATGACTTTCTTTTTCCCAAAAATGATAAAGAAAGAGAAAACAACCAACCCAAGAAATGTTTTGATTTGATACTGATAACCTCTTCTAAATACATTTTGCGTAAATGCCATAATTATAATTACTCAAATCCCAACTCTCATTAAATACCATTATAATAATTAGTTATCCACTGTACTTCCCTAGATTTTGTCTAGCTCAACAAGGCTTATTGCTTCTTCTGGGATGTTCCTGCTAGAATTCCAAATCATCTCCCTATCTTGCCTAACTACTTTTTTGGCAAACTAGTTTGTCATAGAATTTTCCTCCCTAAATTCATGGGTGATCTAGACACTTTCAAATTTACCAAGAAAGGAGTGAGTCTCTTCAATAATATTAGCTATGGACCATGATGGCTGGGTGACCCCTTTAATACACCTTATGATGTTATTTGAATACCCCTCCAACCATAGTTTTTTTTCTCCCATGTCCAAAGCTAATTTCATGGTGTGTCATGCAGCATTGGCTTCTACATAATGGTTTGTCTAATAACCCAAAGGATGGGAAAAAGCCACCATCCCTCCACTATAGCTATTTCTAATGATACCTCCACAACCTAAAGGTCTAGGGTTTCCTTTCACTACACCATCAAAATTTTCTTTATGCCATCCCTCAGGAGGGAGTAGCCATTTCACATCCTATCTTTTAGTCCTCTTGTCCTCATCTTTCTCCTTCTTATTACCACCATTTTCAATATCTCCCCCTTTCTAACTTGGTAATTTTCCTTAATGCTTCTATAAATATTTTTTGCGAGAACAAAAGTAGGTTCCTCTCTATCTCTAAATATTCTATTCTTTCTTTCCTTCCACACTCCCCAACAGAAATGAGGCAAAAACCAGGTACTTAAATCCTACAAATTTATACCTTTAAACATACTATTCAATTGATAAGAGAAATCCAATACATTACCTTACTTACACCAACTTACCCCAAGATTCTTGGTTAAGCTATCCCAAACCTCCCTTGAGTAAAGACAATGGATAAACATATGATTAGCCAATTCTATTTGATTTTTACACAGTGTGCATCTATTAGGCATATAATGTCCTCTTTTAATTAAATTATCCTAGGTAAGAATTTTGTCCTGTAAAGCCAGCTAGAAAAAAATGTTAATCTTTGGGGTTAGACTAGGTACCTAGGCTTTAGCCCAAGGGGGCTTCTTATTCAAGCTCCATAGAGAGTTATATCCTGATGCCATCGAGTAACAACCATTTGGGTTGTCTCCCCATATTAATTCATCCCTCTTGTTATTAAGAATCACATCATTCAACATTATCATAACTGGCTTGAGGTCATCTGAAATGAGAGACAAGTCTCTTCAACCCTGGTCAATTCTATAATCACTAACTTTCAAACCAAATTGCCTAATACAAATATTTGGCCAGTTTTCAAAGATAAGATTATTTATAAGGTGGCCTTGAATCAACCAACTATCATGCTGGAATAGAATGTCCTAACCATTACACACTTTCCACTTAATCTTAGCTTTGTCCAAGTCCCTTGCCTTAAGTTAAAATGTCAAAGTTACTACCTTCAACATAAACCATTATTGTTACATTTGAGTTCAGGTTATCTTAGATTAGTTGGTTTCTTGGGAATTTTGACTATTAGAAAGATATATATTAGGCATTTACTATTTCAATAACTTGTTACTTCTATAAAGAATCATATTGCGTATTAGTCTTAAAATGTGTATAGAAACCAAATTATTATATTGCCTAATCTATGAAGGAGGAGGTAAGTGAAATTGACTAAGTATACCCAAGCTCAAGCATTCATCGAGAAATTATACTTACACCAAGTTGAGGACAAGTAAGTGTACATTGAGAATAAAGTTTATTGAGCTACAGAAAGGATGCTAAGCAAATATTTACTGAATGATAGTAAGAAAGAATATTATATTTATAGAGTGACACCAAGATGACATCAGAGTTTAAATTGACACATATTGTAATACAACACAATCCTACCAAGAAAGGAAAATGGTTACATAAAATGAGGTAAATATTTGAAAATATTTTATTGAAGAATGTGAATTGATTGTTGTTGATCTCAAGGTTTGAATGGAAAATCAAGATAAAGATGTAAAAGAAAGTAAGAATGAATTATTTTAGAAATGTTTATCATGATTAGAGAATGATTCTAGAAAGTTCTAAAACCCTAATCATGTCAAGATTTGAAATGACACAACAAAACTATAAAACGAGTAGTAAAGAACAATTATAAAGTTGTTTTTGGTCAGAGTTTTGTTGGAGTAGTATTGCTAAAGTTTTGAAAGACCATCTAGTTAGGGGTGTTAAGGCATTTGAATCTAAAAATCTCAAAGATGCAACACATTGAGCCATACTTGTAGAGAAGAGTGTTAATATAGGATATGGTGGCTTTGTGGGAGTACCTATTATAAGGTAACTTGCAACAAAGAATATAAATGTTTCCACATAACCCATAATAGATTTGAAATAAACATGGAATTAAAATCCACATGCAAGAGAATAGACAACATACCCACAAAATTGTGACACGAGATATACCCTAGGAAACCCTCATTGAGGGAAAAACTCAGCCTCCAAAAGCATCCATCACCATGTATTATTTAGCAAAAACACCATTGTAGTACAACCATGGAAGCCTTCAAAGCCATATCCACCACTAAGCAATCCATGTGAACAAGCATGAATCTGCACATCCCATGCCATGCTTCCAACCTTCACAAATGCTCCCTTGGCTAACCTATCAAGCCTTGTCCTGCTCAACTCTTACCTTTTTTGTCTTTCCTTGTCACACCAACAACTACCCTTGTGGTTGCTTATATAGTAGAAAGTCCCAAAAAACCACCAAGTGGTATTACATAAACCATGTGCTACCTAACCCATTGACCCCACATTTAATAGTGGGCATTTAATTCTTTTCCCCAATATTAAATAATTACATAAAATATTATCACAATGTTATAATACAACTCATCAAGAATATTCCATGAGAATCTTTACATGTTGCACATCCATCTAGGTGCAACATTACATACTAAAATAAAATCATAAAATTTAAGCAATATTACGCACTGTGTGCAACACCCATTATCTCAACACCTATAGTATTAGGATCCAAGGGTAACCACATCTTAGGTGGGAATATGAAACCCCCTTATCCTAAGGGAAATCAAAACCAACAATGACCTTAACAATAATAGCAACAGAAGGGATCATACCCTAAAACATAGAGTGGTGGTGCTAGTTGCAACGCTAGCAACTACCATAGCTCTCAGTGCAACAAGTAAAATCAGAACACTCAACCTATGTAGAGAAACCAATATTTTTCTAGTAGGGGTAGTCACCAGCAATCAAGTAAACCTCAAATAGGGAGAGGATCTGGTAGAGGCATGAGATGTTATTCTTGTGTACAGTTTGGAAACATTGGAGCAAACTGCCCATAATGTGCATCTCACTATTCAAGTTCTAGGCGAGCAACATCTAACCCTATAGTTGGAGATATAGGTAGAACTCATAGATAATTTGCAATAGTGGACCACCATCAAGTAGATCATTAGGAAACTTTTGTTAAGGCTACAGGAGTCATCCAAGCTACACCTCTCTCCATCTTGATTGATTCAAGTACTATAGACTCTTTTATTTCACCATCTATAGTTGCTAAACGTAAGCTAGAGGCACTAAAGTAGGGTTTGGGTTGGTAAGTAGAACTAGCCTTAGGAGCTAAGGCTCCCACAAATTTGTTAGTGTAGTAGTGTAAACTAAACCTAGGAGGGCTTTTAATGTCAGTAGACCTTTGTGTCATTCCTCTTGGCTCTTATGATGTGGTTTTAGGTATGGATTGGCTTGGCTCTTATAGAGTTAGTATTGATTGCAGAAAGAAGACCATTTTGTGTAAAGATGATCAAGGGAAGGACTTAGAGATTGTGGGTATCCAGAGGCCTATATCTCTATAGATGATATATGCTATGCAATTAAAGAGGAGCTTTCGTAACGGATGTTAGGTGTTTTCCATTACTATGAGTGAACTAGAAGAAGAAAACCCTATAGGGAATACTTTAAACCATCCTATTCTATAGGAATATGTGAATGTATTTCCTAGAAAGATTCTATGTATGCTCTAATGAGGGATATTGATTTCAACATTGATCTTATTCTAGGAGTAGAGCCTATTTCTAGAGCTCCTTATCAGATGACCACTCAGGAATGAAGTGAGTTGTGCCTACAACTTGAGGGACTTCTAGCCAAGGGTAGTACTTGTTTGAGTGTATCTTCATGGGGTGCAATAGTGCTCTTTGTAAAGAAGAAGTATGGTTCATTTCACTTGTGTATTGACTATAGATAGTTGAAAAAGGTGACAGTAAAGAAAAAATATCCTTTACAAATGATTGATGATTTATTTTATCAGATCAAGGGATCCACAATGTTCTTCAGAATTGATCTAAAGTTAGTATACCATCAGCTTCACATTCAAGACGCTGATATTCTTAAGACCACCTTTCAAACTTGCTATGGGCACTATGAGTTCACAATAGTCCCATTTGAGCTGACAAATGCTCCATCAATTTTTATGTCTCTAATGAATGAAGTGTTCTATTCCTATCGTGATTAATTTGTACTTGTGTTCTTGGATGATATTATAGATCCTAGAAGGAGCATGAGGAGCATTTACATTTGGTTTTGCAGTGCTTGAGAGATAATCAACTTTATGCCAACTCAATGAGGTGTGATTTCTTTCAATCAAAGATACAATATTTAGGGCATATCATATTAGGTGATGATATCTCTGAAGACCCTATGAAAATTTAGGCAATGGTAGAATGGCCTACACCCACTACCATGTCAAAATTTTGTAGCTTCATGGGTCTAGTTGGTTATTATCATAGGTTCATCTAGAACTTTCTATAGTAGCATATCTTATCACTTCCCTTCAGAGGAAAGGAAATAAGTTTAATTGGATGGAGAAATGAGAGGAAGCATTTCATAACCTCAAGGAGATTTTGATAAGTGCATCGATCTTACTAGTACTTGATCCAACAAGTGACTTTATGGTGTGTATAGATGCTTTCCTAGAGGGGATTGGAGTAGTATTGATGCAAGATTGATGGGTGATTACTTATGAATTGTGCAAACTCAAGGATCAAGAGTTGAATTACCCTATGCATGATCTTGAGTTAGCTATAGTAGTTTATGCCCTAGCAAGATGGAGACACTTCTTGTTGGGACATTGTTTTGAGCTTCATAGTGATCATTGTGGTCTACAATACATTTTCATGTAGCCTAATCTAAATGCTAAGCAAAGGCATTGGATGGAATTCTTTTGTGATTATGACTTCGAGGTGATGTATATTTAAGAAAATGAGAATGTGATAGATGAGGCTTTGAGTCATAGGAGACATGTGACACTATCTTTGACTCTTAGTGTAGATTTGAGGAGCTATATACTTTAGGAGCTTCCTATGGATACATGATATTAGGAGGTGAGTAGGGAGATAGATTTTGATAGACCTTTGGAGGGAAAGTTTTTAGGTTATGTTTTGGAGTCAGGTGGCATTTTGTGCTATTTAGGAAGGATATATGTACCACTATTGGATGAAATTTATGCATTAATCCTATAAAAGACTCATCATGCACCTTACTCGGCACATCTAGGTGTCAAGAAGATGCATGCAAATTTGCAACATCTATACTTTTGCATAGGGATGAAGTGTGATATCATTGATTTTGTGTCTAGGTGTCTTGAGTTTTAGAGAGTCAATGTAGAGCACCAACATCCATTAGGGCTTTTATAGCCTAATCTCATTCCTTCATGGAAATAGGATATCATCTCTATGGATTTTATTGTAGGATTACCTTTGACTACTCATTGTCATAACACTATCATGGTCACCATTGATTGGTTGACTAAGGTGGCACACTTTTCACCAATGAGGTCATCCTACAAAGTAGCTTCAGTAGCTAATGTCTTAATGCATGATATCATGAGATTTCATGGTATTCCTCAAAAGATCATTTTGGATAGGGATCTTGTAGTCACATCTACATTTTGGACATCCTAGTAGCATGATCTTGGAGTATAGTTGAACTTGAACTCAACTTCTCACCTAGAGATAGATGGTCAAACTAAGAGAGTGAATCAAGTTTAGGAGGATATGTTGAGGATGTATGTGATGGACAAATAGAATCTTTGGGAGGATTATTTATACCTAGTGGAGTTTTCTTATAATAATGGGTATCATAGCTCTATTGGGATGACCCCTTTTCAGGCTCTATATGGTCATCCTTCTCATACACCTTTGAGTTGGGACAGTTTAGAGGATCACATCCTATTGGGTATTGAGATGCTTTGAGATATAGAGCAATAGGAAGTGTGCATCCATGACCACGTATCTACAACTCAGGATAGATAGAAGAAGTACGCCAATGCTCATAGGATGGATAAGTAGTTTCTAGTCAGTGAGAAAGTTTTCTTGAGAGTACAATCATGGAAGATCCCACTCTATTATGAAAAGGGTTCAAATCTAGCACCTCACTTTGTGGGGCCATTTGAGATTCTTGAGAGGATAGGTCCAATTTCCTACCATCTTGCATTGCTAGCTAGCCTAGCTCGTGTTCATGATGTTTTCCATATTTCTGTATGTAATGTCCCCATTTTTTTTGGAAGAGTTAAATTATTTATAAATTTATCAATAAAAATATATTACAAGATAACTTTATATTTAATTAACTCAATAAAGTGATATTTTATAAAATCATTAAATAAAAAAATCTTCTAGAGGTTGCTGGAAGAAGCGATGAATAAATAAAAAGGAGGCCGACCTATCGAGAAAAAAATAAATAAATAGGCATTGAGGGCTCATTGCCTATCATTGAGATTTATTATTGATTTTTTCTTATGTGTGTTGTGGAGCCTAGGGTTTCTGCAAGTAGTCACAATTGGCCATTAAGAATGAAAACTCTCAATTGGTATGCAATTTTGAGGGTGTGAGAGATCACCTAAATTATTGCAGCTGTGGGAAGGATATTTCAATCCTTTCACTTGTGCTTAATTGCTGATTTGGAGTTTCAAGTGGAGTTGCACTTTCACCATATCAATTTCAGCAGTCAGTCTCCAGTATCTAATCAATCCAAGTTCTCATTTCAGTATGTAGTTGTAATAAATTCTCAATTGTATACAGCCAGTTAGGGTTATCTGTAATGTGCCAAGTCATAATTTTTTAGTTGAAAATTTACATATCATTTGTAAAAATATTTGGTTTTCATTGAATGAATGCATTGGCACTATTATTTTCTTATTTCAGCAATATACTTTAGCCATGTATTAAATTTAGGGTTTTGTTTAGTGGCCTATTGGTACGGGTCATTATAGTGGTATCAGAGCGATTTCCTGCTAGCTTGATAGGGTTACCTAGCCACCATTTAATTTAGTCTACAAAAGAACCAACATAACTAATAATATGGCTAAGAGACATTCTCAAAGCCCATCTAGAAGTGTGCGAGATGATGAGACTTTACAACAACATGAGAGGCTTCTACAATCAATAGAGGCAAGTACACAAGCAATGATGGTTATGATGCAACATTTGATTGGGGGAAATAGGAGAAATAATCATAATAATGACTAGGATGATAGGAGCATAGTAGGATCACAACATAGGACATGATCTAGAATATTTGATAGACCCACATGTCCTACATTCAGAGAAGAAACTCCAGCACACACATCTGATGCTATGGTAATAGATATTGTAGATGAACTCTAACAAGCAAGGAATGAGTGGGATTCATTACCAAAATATATACAGGATGGATGGACATTTGACAGGTACCTGAACTATAGAGCTGTCAAGCAAAAGCAAGTAGACAAACTCAGTGAGTTGCAATAGGTCACCAACAAGTTGGTATTACCCACATTTGATGGTAGTGGAAAAATGACTACTCATGCTTGGATTCATAAGGTGGATACTTTCCTATCTTTGAAGACGATGACAAAATTTGAAGCACTCAAGTATGCCACTTTACACTTAGATGGGGCAGCACATTATTGATGGACACATGGCATGATCACATTGCAACACAATTAGGTAACCACTTATCAAGAGTTTGTGGAAAGATTGATAGAAAGGTTTGATAAAAAAAATTGAAGTTTATTTCTGGGAGTTAGCCCAGTTAAGACAGTTAGGAGGCTTAGAACAATTTATCAATGACTTCTAGAAGTTTACAGTGATGGTGCCTGACATTTTAGAAAGGAGGCTAGTCATTTTATTCATAGAGGGATTAACTGAACCACTCAAGGGGTGGGTAAAGGCCTTTGATCCTCCTACATTATAGGAATCCATGAAGAAAGCCTGCAGTATGGAACTTGTAGCTCCAGCAAACCGGTTTAGTTCAAAGGGTTCTTCATCATTTAGAGATAACAAAGGGGAATTCAGCAAGAGTAAAGAGAAGGTTAGTGACTCAAAAGACAAGCTAGATGCAACTTGGGATAAGGAAACACTTAATGACTTGTGTAGGAAGAAGCTATGCTTCTTTTGCAAAGGTCCCTATGAGTTTGGTCATGATTGTCCTATGAAGCCTAAGGGGAAGGCTAACCAGGTGATGTGGGCTTATTATGAAGGTTCAAATTCAGCCATCTTAGAGCACCATGATGAGGATCCTGATGAGGTAGAGGGTGAACAAGAGGTAGATAGTGCTAAGAAAAAAGAGGCTCCAGAGATACATTTATAGGAGGCACGTCTGTCTAGTATTCAAAGAGAGGGATCTTTCAGATTTCAAGGAGTCTTGACAGGACAAAAGATTATTACTCTATTGGATACAAGTGCCATGCATAATTTCATTGATGCACAATTTGTGGAGAGGCATAGACTCATTACTAAGGAGTTTGAGGGATTGAGAGTTAAGGTAGCTGATGGATATACTCTTCATTGTGACAGGATGGTGCGAGATCTACCTTTGTGCCTGAACAACTATGAGTTTAAGGTGGACTATCATGTGGTCAACATGGGTGACATGGACATAGTACTTTGGATGCAATGGCTACATTCTTTGAATGAGGTTACCCTAAGATTGGTAGATATGGAGATACGATTCATGGTGGATGGCAGGACTCATGTGCTAAAGGCTATCTGTAATGGTGATGTTAGGACTATCTCATTTAGGCAGTTGGAGAGATTGTCTAGGCATAATAATATAGAGTGGGCAACAATATGTGCCTTGATGCCTACCCAGGGGGAGCAACATAAGACTAAATATCATCTAGCTTTTAAGAAATTGAGAATCAAGTATGGGAAGGTATTCAGTGAGATTCCACTAGGAAGGCCACCAGATAGAGGTATTGAGCACATTATTGAGTTGGAGGAAGGTGCTAAGCCTGTCATGATCACACCATACCAACACCCAAAATGACTCAAAGATGAGATCGAGAGGACCATCAAGGAGTTGCTAGCGATGGGACATATCAGACCAAGTAAGTCACCTTTTGCATCTTCTATTATTTTTATAAAAAAAAAGGATGGTACTCTACGAATGTGTATTGATTACAGGGTGTTGAATAAGAGAACTATAAAGAACAAATATCCCATCCCACACATTGATGAGCTGATAGATGAATTGCATGGAGCTTGTTATTGCACAAAAATTGATTTGAGATCAAGGTATCACCAGATCAGAGTTCAAGAGTAGGATATTGAAAAAAATGCTTTTAGATGTCATTATGATCATTTCGAGTTTGTAGTCATGCCTTTTGGTTTGACTAATGCACCTACCACTTTTCAGTCCACTATGAACAAGGTCTTCCACCATCAGTTGAGGAAATTTGTGCTAGTGTTCTTTGATGATATTTTGATCTATAGCAAGACATGGCAGGAACATTTAGAGCACTTGGAGACAGTATTAAGCATTTTAAAAAGCGAGTCCTTGTATGCCAAGGAGTCCAAATGTGATTTGGGGACGACAAAATTGTTGTATCTTGGACACATCATTAGTGAAAAAGGAGTGTGAATGGATCCTTAAAAGATCCGTGCTATTGTTGATTGGCCACCACTAGAGAAGCTCACACAATTAAGAGGGTTCCTTGGTCTATGTCGATTCTATCGCAGGTTTGTTAGTGGCTACTCATGACATGTAGCACCCATGACAGATTTGCTGAAGAAAGGGGCATTTGTGTGGACTCAGGAGGCATAGGAGTGTTTTGTGCGATTCAAGAAAATAATGACTACATGCCGAGTATTAGCATTGCCTGATTTCATGAAGCCATTTGAGCTTCAATTTAATGCTTCTAGAGAGGGAGTTGGTGTTGTACACATGTAGGACAAGCATCCTATAGCCTATGAGAGTAGGAAACTTAGAGGGGCTGAGAGATCATTCAGTATATATGATAAGGAGATGTTGGCCATCATGCATGCCTTGGCCAAATTCAGACAGTATCTTGTGGGCAACAAAGTTTATATTAAAATTGATCATAATAGTTTGAGGCACTTTTTGGGATAGCGAGACCTAAATGATCATTAGAAGAAGTGGGTGAGTAAGTTACATGCATATGATTTTGATATCACATATGTTAAGGGGACATAGAATATTGTTGCAGATGCTTGATCCCGTAGGCCACACCTCACTTCTATGATTCAGATATCAGAAGATTGGTGACACTTGATTGTAGCAGAATATGCCAAAGATAGGTGGGCCTCTGCTATAGTGGAGGGGACAACAATTGACACTAGATACACTCTCATAGATAATTTGATCATTTACAAGAATAGGATTTACTTAGTCCCAAGATCGAAAGTGAAGTAGTTGATTTTGAGAGCATTCCATAATTCACCTACAACAGGCCATCCTCGGTATTTCAAGACTTACAAGTTAGTACGAGAATGATTCACTTGGAAGAGACTTAAGGCTGATGTTTTGTAGTATGTGCATGAGTGTCATGTTTGTCAGTAGAATAAACAAGAGCACACTTGTCCAACAGGGCTCCTATAGCCACTTCCAATTCCTGATAGGAAGTGGGAGTGTATCTCTATGGATTTTATTATGGGCTTGCCTAGGGCCTAGGGGCATGATTGTATCTATGTGGTGGTGGATAGGCTGAAAAAATATGCTCACTTCTTCCCTATTGCTACTACATACTCAGCAACTTAGGTGGCAAAGGTCTTCTTCAACAAGATTTTTAGATTACACAGTTTTCCTCAGAGCATTGTGAGTGATAGGGATAGTTGCTTCATGAGTCACTTTTGGTAGGAGATATTTCAATTGCGTGGCGCTAAGCTTACACCTAGTACCAGTTATCACCCATAGACTGATGGTCAAATAGAGATTGTAAACAAATGGGTGGAAGGCTATTTGAGGAATTATGTGGTAGATCAACAACGAGCTTGGGTCAGATGGATATATCTCTGTGAGTATTGTTACAATACTACATATCATATGACTATAAAAATGACACCCTTCATGGCACTTTATGGTTATGAAGCACCTAGTTTCTTACATTTATTGTTGGGAGACAGTCGAGTACCCCGTCTAGGTGAACTATTACAAGAAAGTAAGAATATAGTTGCTACTCTCAGAGACAACATTGCTAGAGCTGAGAACCAGCAAAAGCAGTATGTAGACAAGAAGAGGACTGAGCATAGTTTTGAGGTAAATGATATGGTTTACCTCATGTTGCAGCCATATAAGCAGTCCACTCTCAAGAAGAGTGGTGGACAGAAACTCAAGCCATGCTATTATGGACCATTCAAGATCATCAAACGAATTGGTGAGGTCGCTTATGAGTTGGAGCTTCCCACGGATAGTAGAGTGCACAATGTGTTTCATGTATCATTCCTCAAAAAGACATTGGGTCAGAATGTGATGCCTTCTACATTATTAAATCCCTTGGGTGATGAGGGGAAATTGATCTTAGTTCCATAATCCATTCTGGATAGTAGGGAGAAGTAGCTTTGCAGGAGAGTAATCAGAGAGTATCTAGTTAAGTGGAAAGATTTACCTATTGAAGATGCTACTTGGGAGGGAGAAGTGATTTTGCAACATCCAGCTTTAAGATTGGTTGAGGCCAAGCAATTTTAGGAGGGGTGGACCTGTAATGTCCCCATTTTTTTTGGAAGAGTTAAATTATTTATAAAGTTATCAATAAAAATATATTACAAGATAACTTTATATTTAATTAACTCAATAAAGTGATATTTTATAAAA
This sequence comes from Cupressus sempervirens, assembly GCA_028749045.1. Classification (NCBI taxonomy): domain Eukaryota; kingdom Viridiplantae; phylum Streptophyta; class Pinopsida; order Cupressales; family Cupressaceae; genus Cupressus; species Cupressus sempervirens. Next base: position 562,632,882 of record CM053788.1, on the reverse strand, counting down.
TCATTAAATAAAACAATCTTCTAGAGGTTGCTGGAAGAAGCGATGAATAAATAAAAAGGAGGCCGATCTATTGAGAAAATAAATAAATAAATAGGCATTGAGGGCTCATTGCCTATCATTGAGATTTATTATTGATTTTTGCTTATGTGCATTGTGGAGCCTAGGGTTTCTACAAGTAGTCATAATTGGCCATTGAGAACGAAAACTCTCAATTGGTACGTAATTTTGAAGGTGTGAGAGATCACTTGAATTATTGCAACTGTGGGAAAGATATTTCAGTCCTTTCACTTGTGCTTAATTGCTGATTTGGATTTTCAAGTGGAGCTGCACTTTCACCATATCAATTTCAGCAATCAGTCTCCAGTATCTGATCAATCCAAGTTCTCATTTGAGTATGTAGTTGTAATAAATTCTCAATTGTATACAGCCAGTTAGGGTTATCTGTAATGTGCCAGTTCATAATGTTTCAGTGCTGAAAATTTACATATCATTTGTAAAAATATTTGGTTTTCATTGAATGAATACATTGGCACTATTATTCTCTTATTTCAGCAATATACTTTAGCCATGTATTAAATTTAGGGTTTTGTTTAGTGGCCTATTGGTATGGGTCTTTATAGAGTTAGTAACCATTGCACCAAAAGCTCAGACTGTTAGTAAATGGCACCTCCCCATGTTAAGGGGGCAACCCTAGAACAACCTTGCTGGCGAGGACCCTGGACACGTGGTAGTGACAAACTGCATGGATAGACCTATGTCACCTTCTATTAGGGGCCCACTCTAGGGAGATCACATCCTATTGGGTATTGAGATGCTTTGAGATATAGAGCAATAGGAAGTGTGCATCCATGAGCACGTATCTACCACTCAAGATAGACATAAGAAGTATGCCAATGCTCATAGGATGGATAAGCAATTTCTAGTGGGTGAGAAAGTTTTCTTGAGAGTACAATCATGGAAGAGCCCACTCTATTATGAAAAGGGTTCAAAGCTAGCACCTCACTTTGGGGGGCCATTTGAGATTCTTGAGAGGATAGGTCCAGTTGCATACCATCTTGCATTACTACCTAGCCTAGCTCGTGTTCATGATATTTTCCATATTTCTGTACTTAGACAATATTTTCTTGATGTGTACATGTTCTTGATTGGAATGCATTATAGGTAGAGGATGGGAAACTATCTTTGGAGCTAGTTTGCATTCTGCAAGAGTAAGATTTGACCCTCAAGAGTTGAACCATAGAGCAGGTAAGGGTCCAATGGGACCCTATTGATGAGTCATTATTAACATGGGAGGATGCATCTAGTTTATGGGATTTATACCCCTACTTGTTTATAGGCTTCCAAGAGTAAGCCTATGCCTGGGGGTGGATGTAGTGCCTACCCCTAGTTTACTTTTCAGTTACTATTGCCAAAATCTTTTAGGCCAGCTTATGTTATGATTGATGGTTAGTGGCGTTTGATTTTTAGATTATTGGATATTATTTCATACTTAGTTGACTATATGATGAGATTACTTTATTACTAGTTATTTCATGTATGCATGATTATACTTTGATGATGATAGATAGATTATTTATATGTGTTTTCTATGGATACTTACCCCATACTTGCATCTATATGGTGGATGTGTATGTTTTCTTTATGTTTGATATATCTGATGTGGCTAAGGAAGGGAGTCGTAGTCACCTGCTAGTTGGGATCTACATGATGCACCACTTCCTACCATTGCATATTTAGTTTAGAATATATGTGTTTGTACATGCATGGCTTTTATGTAGATTGTAGGTACTGGGTATCAACTTCCCTCAATTGCTAGGATGAGTGTACCCTATTGCAATATCTCAATGGTAAGAGATGAGAGATAACTCTTGAGTTTGAATCCTATTCTTAAACCATTTTTCCTAAAAATGTAGGGTGAGAATCTGAGTTGTCTACCTTCTGAATTCATCAAGTGATGTAAATTGTGGATTATAACCCTTGAGTTTGATTGAGTTTTCTATACTTTGTTATGGGTTTGCATTCAATCTTGTGGGTCTATGATTATTTTCTATTATATTAAAACAATTTAAAAGGATAATTGATAATTTAATTTAATGGAAAATATATTAAGAAAATTCAATATTTAAGTATATTTAATTAGTTGAGAAAATAATTAAATAAAGGAATTAAATTTAATGATCAAGTTATAAGTCTAATTTTGAAGGGTAATAATATTAATTTAATTTAATAATATATTTAGAAGATCATTTTAAATAAATGATAAACATTATTATTACTTAAGTTAATAAATATTTTTATTAAAAATGCTTCAAAAATTAATTAGAGAAAGCTAATTATTTAAATAAAGATATTTTGTAATTAAACATCTAAAAGTTGGTGCATGAAGATGTAAAAAGATTATAAAATAAAAAAATATTATGATCATCGAGTTCCCTCATGTGATTGCACAATCAGAGCCCCAAATTTAGGGGAGAATTGCTTATTAGAGATCTAGAGCTCATTTCACAGGGACTGAAATTTTGGAGAAGGGATTTTTGGAGAAGAAGCTTTTTAGAAGGGATTTTCTCACGTGCTTCGTGCACTTTTGTATTTGCATATTAGCATCAAATTTAGGTCAAATCTTATGATTAATTTATGGAAAAGATTTCCATTTTCCAATCTTCTGTCTGCTTCGTGTCTAGATAAATCTATTTTCAAAAATTCGTAGACATGTTTGATATCATTGATAAATTTGTGTTGTGAATCTTTGTTTAATTTTGTTTCAAAGATATCTATGTTTGAGGAATTAATTCTTTTGAAACCTTTGTTCTTTTAAACTTTAATTAGATGAGTTTTGGATGACAAATTGAATTCTAGAATGTAAATTTGACTACTTTTTCTAGGTTTCCCTATCAGAGTATTTTCTCACAATTTTATAAAATATATATATTTTGAGAGGAGGGGGCTGTGAATTTAATTTTATTGTTTTAATAAAATAAAATTTTAAAAAGAAATTTAAAAAATTGGGTTAGGGGCAGGGTCACCAAATCCCCCACCACCCATCATTGTCCTTGAGGATAATACAGAGACCATCGTAGCAGTCTTCCTATGATAGTAACAAGTACTACTTATGTAGGACCTACTATGGCCATAGAAGGGCTTACTATGACATGAAAACCACTTTAGTATAGTAGGTTGGTGGGCCTTAAAACATGTAGTGTTTTATCAAAAAAATTATTAAAATTTTATGTTAATTAAAAATTTAGTTTATTTAAATTAAAATTTAATTAAAATTTGACTATTATATATTTATTAATATCTTTCTTTTAATTATTAAAATATTATTAGTTGTTAAGCATTTTTATATGTTATTAGCAATTTAAGTTAATTAATTTAATTATTAATCAATAAATTTGTTAATAGGATTTTTTTTAATCAGTAAACAACTGAAGCCTTTGATTATATTAAGTTAATAAAAAATAAAAATACAACATAGTATCTTTGTTCAAATGGGCACTGGTAGGAAAGAATAGAGAAGAAAACCTCTAGTCTTGTTTGGGACCATAGTCCTTTATTATTACATTATTAAAAGGGACATACCCCAGTTACTATTGGAATTATAGATGGAGTAACTGAGGGGGGACGGGGGGGGGGGGGTTTGAATCAGTTATCCCAAAAAAAATTTACAAAACCCTTAGATGTCTATAATGCTTATTTACTATTGAAACTCGGTAAACAATGCAGGAATACTATAACTCAATAGATTAACTAGTTAGCATTCATAGTTATTAATATGCATGCAAAGGTTAAAATAAAGAACACAGGTGACACTGGATTTAATGTGGAAACCCAATATGGGAAAAACCACCAAGTAACTAGTCACCAATTTTTCACTCTTTTGAAGTGAGCCCTGTTAGGAGTCAACCCTATTAAAGGTTACAATACACACTATTAGGTGTGACCTTGTTAGAGGATTTAAAACCCCTATTAGGAGTGGCCTTGCTAGAGGTCTTTAGAGAAATTCAACTGAACTGTCACCTTGTTAGAGGATTTACAAAATGGTTGTTAAACCAACTCTATTAAGAGGTTTGAAATCACTGCTATAGTGGTTAGAAAGCAACAATGAATTGACCTGAACAAGATGCAATTGAATTTGTTGGATACAGGTCCCTGTTCAACATTATTAGATCCTCCTTGATCAAATATGGCTCTGCTACTCCTTAATGATCTCTGATCATCCTTCAAATTCGCTTCCACAACAATTAGTCTTCATATCACATTAACTTCTCATACCTCCACATACTACTTTTTGAATTTGCAACTTGACCTCTTACTTATACCATTCAGATGGTTAAGTTGGCCCATTTACATGTTACATTTACCAACAAACCGGTCATCAGTCGATTACAGATATTACTCTTAAACGTTATTTTATAAAATAATGAAATACTTTACTGGCCGACCCTACTCGATAAATATTGCTTTTAGGAATTTCCTGAGTTAACTAGTTTGACTCAGTTAACATTGCAATATCCTTAAAATCCTTTGTCTACTGGGTTTTACTCAGTAAGAACTACTTTTGCCAAATTCCTTTTGATGATTGAGTGAGCTCAGTAAGAACTAAATTTCTTTGATTACCTTGAAAGCTCAGTAAGAACTAAATTTCTAATTTTCTTTTGATGACCAAGTGAACTCGATAAGAATTGCTTCTTCCATATTACTTTTGATTACCGAGTGAACTTGGTAAGAACTACATCTTTTCTTGGCTAACCTTCTGAGCTTGGTAGACACTATCCTTTGCCTTGCTAACCTTCTAAGCTAGGTAGCCACTATCTCATAACTGATATGACATTTGTGTGACATCAAAGACAACACACAATTGAACAACTGTATTCAACAATCTCCCTCTTTAGCATTGATGGAAACACAACATGTCATAGTAGGATGAAACTTGAAAACAAGTCTTTTTAATGACAGAATACAAAGCTCCCTCTTTCATAATAATCTTTTTCAAAATTTTAGAAAGATATGACAGTATATTCTCCCTCTTTGACAACACATGCCAAAGACAACTCAAAACAACTGAATAGTATTGTACCTAATGTACTGATTCATATGCAATGTCTTCATTAATTTTCTGCATCAACTAATAGATTTCCAATTCTATTCCTGTTGATGCATCACTAAAACTATATTTTAGTGAGCTTCTGATAGGGGAATGACCCCTAAATTACCTCTTAGATACAATAATGCATCCTTAGGTAAAGGTTTTTTGAATATATCAGCAATTTGTTCCTTTATATGCACATATTCCAATCTTATTTCCTTTTCTTGCACCAATTCTCTAACAAAGTGATACTTTATGACAATATGCTTTATTTTTGAATGCATCATTGGATTCTTGGAGATGTTAATTGCATTTGTGTTATCACAAAACATAACAACAGGTTCTTTGATTTTTTGCTTCATACCTTCTAATAATTGTTTAAACCATACAATGTTTGAGGAATTTACCGTTGCTGCAACATATTCAACCTTTGTTGTGGATTGAGATGTACAATTCTACTTTTTACTTGTCTAAGAAACTAGCCTTTTTCCAAGAAAGAAAGCTCCTCCACTTGTGCTTTTTCTGTCATCAATATTTCTTACCCAATCTGCATCAGTGAACACCTTTAAATCTAGTTTTCCTTCAACTTTATACCATAATCCATAATTTTCAGTTCCCTTTAAGTATCTCATGATCCTTTTGATTGCCATCATGGGATTTTCTTTTGGTTTTACTAAGAATCTTGCTACAATTCCTACTGCAAGGGAAATGTTTGGTCTTTTGTGCACTACATATTGCAACTTTCCAATCATAGATCTATACAATGTCAAATCTACTTCCTTTGATTCATCATCCTTGGTAAGTTTTAATCTAGTACACATGGGAGTCCCAACTGGTTTGCAGTCTTCCATACCAAACTTTTTTAGTATCTCCTTGATGTATTTAGGTTGAGTGATGTAGATGCCATTCTTACTTTGTTGAATTTGAAGACCAACAAAGAATTTGATTTTACCAAACATTGACATTTCAAATTCCCTGTTCATTTGTTCTAAATTTTTTTTGCAAAGATCATCATTTCCTGTGAACAAAGTATCATCTACAAATATTTATGCCAAAACAATCTTATTATCTAGTCCTTCTTTTATGTATAAACTATTGTTATCATTAATCCTTTGAAAACCAATCTGAATAAGATAGTTATGCAATCTTTCATACCATGCTCTAAGGGCTTGTTTTAGACCATATAATGCTTTTTGCAATTTGCAAACCATGTTTTTCTTGTCTAAATCAATAAATCCTTTAGGTTGTTCAATATAAACTTCTTCATCCAATATGCCATTGAGAAATGCTGACTTGACATCCATCTGATAGACTTTGTATCCTTTGAATGCAGCATATGCAAGTAAGGTTTTGACACCTTCCAATCTTGCAATAGGAGCAAAATTTTCTCCATAGTCTACACCTTCTTCTTGAGAGTATCCTTTGCATACTAGTCTAGCTTTGTTCCTTGATACCTTACCATCTTCATTTAGTTTGTTTCTAAATACCCACTTTGTTCCAATCACATTCTTGTCTTTGGGTCTAGGTACAAGAGTCCATGTTTCTTTTTCCTCTATCTGTTCTATCTCCTCATTCATAGTGTAACGCCTTGCTCGGGAACCCAAATGGTAAGAAGGCACTACCTCCCGACCGTGTGGTTACCTAGTCAGGCTTCCACTCCCACTGTGCAGGGAAGATAATGAATGATCCACAAACGGCTATCAAACATAAAACATTCCTAGGCAAGGTACCCCTAATAGCCAAAACTACCTCAAAGGGAACACATGCTATTCCAGAAGATAAAATAATCCAGAAAGAAAGAACACTCCAACCAATACCGACATCACATAACCAAACATCATGCACAAACCAAGTATAAACCAAATACCAAGATCACAAGATAAAGTCAACAAAATACAATCACCTCAAGTCAAAAGCCACATGTCAAAAGTACATCATCCATGAATCACCAATCATCATCAATGAAAGTAAATAACCATAATAAACACATCTGACAATAGATACACCACCAAAAATAAGTACACCACCAGAGGTACACAAATCTATAGAGGAGACTCAGGCTACATACTAGGGAGTGTCATCACATGGCTGGTTGAGTTACCCTGGACTGATCTCTTAATAGACCTCGGACCCTCAAGCGTTGAGTTACCCTGGACTGGTTACTATGAACCCCGGACCCTCAACATCACACATATGGAAAACTAGAAAGTCCTCTCAAGAAGACGAGGCACTCATCTCATTCCCATCCTTAGTCTATACAAGCACTAAAGGCATGGGTAGATCAAAAATCTCTAACTTATCTTTTTAGTGTGTTTTCCCCCCATAAATTTTAATTACTAGATTATCACTTATTACATAACTTGCATTAGGTTACCCTAGTACTGACCACTTTGGGTCCCAGACCCCTATGCAAGCCACTCCCAAGTCACGTACCTAGACAATCTCTCCTAAGCACATAAAAACACAGTTGTGTCCCATACCACAACACCCATAAATATCAAACTCGGTTCCTTAACAAGCAAACTGAAAGCAAATTGGTTCTCCAAACCCAAGTACACATAAATGTTCCATAGAGTAAACCTCATAAACATAATCTCAATATGAATCACAAAACACATCACAACATCTAGTCCCATAAATAGTATACAAGAAATCTCACAAAACCTCTCGTGTACATCCTAGACTGGTCAACACCTACTCCATCCTAGACTGGTCAACACCTACTCGACTCCAAAATCCAAAGGCATAAATAATACAAGCAACACCACAGTTTCATAGTTTGGTTTGATTTGATAATACACAATATAGTCAAAAGTAAAGTTTCAACTCTCGTTTCGAAGTATGAACTTGATTGACAATATATTGTTGAGTTAATGATTAGTTCCCATTTCCAGTTGAATGTATGTTTTAACCAGATAATTCCCATAGTTTACCCTTGCAAAAATATCTTGTCCCTATATCCAAATGATTTCAAGTTAAGTCCCCAAGAGTGATAATTAAATTATTAATAATACTTATTGATCCAACAATATAATAATCTACGTTTTTCATTAAAATTTGGTATTAGAATAATTCAATTATCTTTAATTTAATCCACTTCCTTTACTCAATTAAATCAAATTTTAATTAAACCAATTATTATTATTTTTCATAAGAATCTATATTATATTTACAAATAATTTATTTAATTACAAAATTATTAATAAATGATAATACAAATTCAATATAATTAAAACTTAATATATTTAAGTTTAATAATTTAAAATTTTAATATAATTAAAATATAATAAAAACTAAATTATAATTAAAATATAAAAAACTAAATTATAATTAAAAAAATTTAATGCATATATCAAGAAACGTTTATAGCCCGCCGGTTAACACTACTGGCCGCAACCCTTAGTGCGGCAGCTCTACCATAGCAGGCTGCTGCCGCAGCAGCAGTACTATGTACTACTGCTGTTGCAGCAGCAGTACTATGTACTACTGCTGTTGCAGCAGTCACTGCTACGATAGCGGTTGACCGCCGTGCGAGGAGGACAAGGGGACAGGGGGTGGGTAAAACCCGCCCCTCCCTATATTTATTTATTTATTTATTTATAATATTTAAAACACCCACATCTTTTAAATAAATATTTTTAAAAAAAAAATTTAAGAATTGTTTTATTATTTGATAAATTTTTATTTCATTAATATTTATGATTTTTCATTTCAAACAAATTCTACAATAAAAAATTATTTTAAATATATATATATATATATATATATATATATATATATATATATATATATATATATATATATATATATATATATATATATATATAAATATATATATATATATATAATAATCTTTACATTATTAGTCTGATAGGAAAAAAAACTAAGTTTGACCATTCAAATTTCTAATTTTAAATCTTTCTTTTCCTTCAAACCCTACGCAATTTAATTAATTTCCTCTATGATTCTTCTGTATAAACAATGAGAAACTAATTTTAACCAATCAAATCTTGAAACAATCGAGATGATAAACATAATTTCAATCACCCAACAATCATGAAGCAAACAGATATTTCCAATTAAAATTGCATTCACGGGATTTCAAAACCCTACCTCGTACTGATGCTAAAACTCTAACAGCTGGATGAAAATTTCTACTGCAAGCAATATCCTTCAAGCTATGAAAAATTCCTTCTTTTCCAAACCCTCTGAATTGCTCTCCAAACCTATGTGTGCCCTTGACACTTGTGTGTCTCTTGAAAACCTGTGTGTGCAATAATGACCCGAAAACCCTCTAATATAGAATCTAATTACCTTTAGGGTTTCTGTCTCCACGACTCTAAAATAATAATTACTTTATTTAATTAATTCTTTCATGCACAATTAATTTCCTTTTTAAATTAAAATATTCTTTTTATTATACCTTCATGCACTTTAAGTGAATTGTTAAATTACTTTATTTAACTTTCCACTTTACTTCACTCTAAATTAATTTATTAACTTTTTAAATCTCATGCACGCTATAATAAAATATCTTAAATCATGTTTCACATATTTTAACTTTTCAATTAATTTCTTATATTTAAAACTCATTCATGCGAACTTAAATCTTTTATTCATAAATTAATATCTTTTCACTTTTAATATATTTTTGAACATTAAATTTGATAAATATTTATTAACTTAAATAACAATAATATTTTAGCATTTATTTAAAAATGAACTCTAAATATATTATTATTAAATTAAATAAATATTATCACGTTCTAAATTTAATCTTAAAACTTTTATCTTCAATTCAATTCTTTATATTTAATTAATTTCTCAATTAATTAAATATAATTAAATATTCATAATATCATAATAATCTTCCATTAAATTAAATCATTAATTTAATCTTTTAATTAGACTTAATTAACAGAAAATACATCAAACACTCACAAAACAACATACGCACAAAATACTCACGGGTTTAAAAAGGGTAGACAGTCTGTTACGAGTCCTCCTTGCAGGACAAGTATTATAGGCTTATGGCTAGGATTGGACCTGATCATTATCTTCCCATTCTCACCATTTGAGTATTTTTAATAGGGCACGCTCATCCTGGCAATTCAGGGAAGTCGATGCCCGGTGCCTGCATCCTGCATAAAAGACGAGCATGTACATGTATATAATATATCTAAACTAAACAGACAATGGTAGGGAGTGGTTCATTGTGTAGATCTCGACTAGTAGGTGACTATGACTCCCTCCCTTAACCACATCAAACATGTTAGACAAAAAGATAAAATAAACACGCGCACCATACACATGCAAGTATGGGGTAAGTATAAAATCACAAATCTAAGATCAAATGCGTACATATAATAATGCATCTCTATCAATACAACATAATCATCATTAAAAACATCATGTTAACATTTTTATGAAAGAAACCACATTTACTAATTAGGAATCATTAAGATATCATTAACAACACATGAATGAAATGAAATCAACAAGTATATATGTAATCCAAAACATGAAATAATATCATGATATTGTAAATCCAATATCTCTAAAACTAATCAATGCATAAAATCAACCTAAAGAAAATTGATAATGATAACAGAAATGCGAACTAGGGGCAGGCACTACATCCACCCCCCCTAGAATTAGGCTTACTCCTGGAAGCCCATTACAAAGAAACACGAATCAAACTCAAAAACTCAAAACTAAGGTCCACGATCAGGGCAATTGATCGCTCTATGACCATATTGTCCACAAAAGTAGCAATCTCCACTAAAGCCTCCCTAAGCTCCAGGTGCATGCGACTGATCACAACTACCAACACTAGCATCCTCACTAAGAGCTTGAGGAACTCGATCCAACCTATTGCGCATACTACGCTTCCAGTTGCGATAGTTCCCTGATTGTGAACCACCACTGTTACCATGGATGAAATTTCTTCTTGGCTTCTCCTGATTACCTTTAGAGAAGTTAGGAGAATTTTTAGAACTTCTAGCCCCCTGAGACTGGTTATCCCTCAATGCTCCTGAATAAAGTGCCCCACTAGCCTGAACACTTGGTAGGCCACCTTGACCCGCAGTCACACTCCTCTCAACCAAAGTAGCTCACAATATAGCATCCTTAAGGGTTTTAGGTTGGAAAACCTTAACACCCCCAATGATGTTAGCATTAAGTCCTCTAATGAAATGTTGGACCATCAATGGTGAACTATCACTAACTCCTGCATAAGACATAAGCTTAAAGAACTTACGCTCATACTCCACCACTGTCTTGGTACCTTGTCTCAAATCATGAAACTCATCTACCCTCTAAAGTTGCCACTGCTCTGATAGAAATTGCTCATGGAAGTGTTCAAGGAACAACTCCCATGTGATAGTCTGCATATTTATCCCAAGTTTCTTCTCCTCTATATTCCACCAAATTGCTGCAAAGTGCTCTAAGTGGGTGATGGCATATCTTGCTTTGACATTGGAGTCAAAGTCTTGCATGGAAAAACATCTATCTAGAGAAATCAACCAATTCTCAGCATCATATCTAGTACCTTCTCCATTGAAAGGTTTGATCTTGAGCCGTAATAGGTCCTTCATCTAGATGGATCGGCTAGACCGCCTTATGCTCTCTAAGCTCCTCCCTCTAGGACTCATGGACCTATCTCTATCTCCATGCTCTAAATTATGAGCTCTATCCTGCAAAGGTAGGCATGCTAGGATCTCCTTGACCAAGTCTTTAGTGACTGGTCCTTCTGTCTCAGCATGATGCTTAACACTATCATCCTCTCTAGCCTCTTCCTGAATAGGGTCTCCTGAATGGACCAAGGAAGGAATATGGGTACTAACTCTCCTGCGACTTCTACCATGTCCTGAGCTACGACCCCTAGCAATGGATCTAGAACCAAAAGTCATCTCTCCTACAACACCCAAACACAACAACGACATCTAAGAATCCATCATAACCATAAGGTCATAACTTACTGACATAAAGCAATAATCCGAAAAGTTTTATAAGTTTTCTAGTTCCATGTTTAGAATCTGTATCATTTCAAAGTTTTTTGTTCAACAGTTTGGTTTCAAGTTTGATGTCAATATAAGTTTTTCATTTAAATGAGTTGCAAGTTTACTAATTGCTCAAGTGATGGCGCACATAATGCCCAGAGTTCCCAATGTTGAAACTCTGGCTCTGATACATAGCTTCAATCCAACTTTCATTGTCTAGTGCATCTTTGATATTTTTAGGTTCAAAATCAGCAAGTAAACAAGTGCCTTTCAACTTACTTCTTGTCATTGTTCCTTCTGATTTATCTCCAATGATCTGATCTAGTGAATGATACTTTCTAACATACTTGGCCAACATGGGCTCCTTGCCTTTTAAGTTATCATTCTACATCTCAACTTCCTGTCCTACATTTGGTTTCTTAGGTTTGGTAGATGCTAACTTGGTAGCTTCAGTTTGCAACTCGAGTTCTTTCAGCTCGAGTTCTTGTAGCTCGGTAGATGCTGATTTGGTTTGAACTTCTTGTGACTCGATTAATGATGACTCTGGAGTTGAGGATTCTTGATTAATAGGTATACTTGGCATTGTATTTGATTCAATGTAAATAAATCTTCTATAGTCTTCATGTTCCTTTTTTCTTTCTATTTCTGTTCTCTCAGAAAACTCATCAACTTTCAAATGTGCACTTTCTATGACTTTGTAAGTAGATAAGTTCAAACATCTATATTCTTTTCTTTTGCAAGAGTATCCCAAAAATATTCCTTCATCACTTTTTACATCAAATTTTCCTTTTCTAGATTCTTTCAAAATGTAACATTTACTTCCAAATACTTTTAGATAACTTACATTGGCTTTTTAGCCATACCACAACTCATAGGGAGTTTTGAATGAGTCCTTCTTCAGCTGTACTTGGTTCAAAGTATGAACTATATTGTTGATGGCTTCCTTCTAGTATTTGATAGCAATTTTTTTCTCAATCATTAGGGTTCTTGCACAATCCATGATAGATATGTTCCTTCTTTCTGCTATTCCATTTTGATCAGGAGTTCTAGGTGCTGAAACCTATCTTTTGATTCCCCTTTCAATGCAAAAGCTATTGAACTCGTGTGAGATGAATTCACCACCTTTGTCAGACCTTAAGCATTTTAGTCTTTTTCCTGTTTCCTTTTCTACTCTAGCCAAATACTATTTGAACTTTTCAAATGCTTCTAATTTCTCTCTTAGGTACATGACAATCATCATTCTTGAATAGTCATCAACAAATAGAATGAAGAATTTTTCATCAATATAACTTTTAATGCCAATGGGTCCACATAAATTAGTATGCACAATTTCTAGAACTTCTTCAGTTTGATAGTTCTTGCTTTTAAAATTGGTCTTTCCCATTTTACCAATTTGACAATTCTTGCATAGACTAACCTCAGGTTTCTTTATGTTAGGAATACCTCTTACTTTTCTGATCTTACTGATCTTTATTAAGTTGTCAAAGTTTACATGACACAACCTCCTATCACATAACTAACTTTCTTCAATTTGAGCAATAAAACATGAAAATTCACCAAGTTCAAGATAAAATAAGTTACCTTTTGTTTGAGTGCTTGATCCAATCAGTTTTCCTTTGCCATCCAACAATCTTGCTTTTTCATGCATAAATTCTACTTTGAATCCATTATTGAGTAGTTGTGCCACACTCAAAAAATTGTGCTTTAGTCCTTCTACCCAATATGCATTATCACATACAAGTTCCTTGGTTAGTGAGATTCTTCCTTTTCCTTTTATACAACAAGGTTCATTGTTACCAAATCTTACACTGCCACCATCATAGTCTTCAAAGTGTTCAAACTTTGTTTTATCACTAGTCATGTGATGAGAACAACCACTATCTATAATACATGTATCATTTTTGCTCATATGAGAAATAAGTGTCATTTCCTCATCATTATCAGACTCATCTTTCATAGCAATGTAAACAATTTCATCTTCTTCTTCATCAGAATCATTAAAATCTTTAGCTATAAAACATGTTTTCTTACCTTTATCCTTGAATGATTTGGAGTCTCTTTTGCCATTGTACTTGTGACCTTTCTTCTCATCCTTGTTTTTCTTATTTGGGCATCTAGCAGCAATATGCCCAATTTTTTTACAAGAAAAACATATTAGATGAACCTTACCTTTGTATTTTCCTTTGCCTCTAGAGTATTTCTTTGCTAGCAAGGCTTCAACCACTTCAAGATCACTATCTGAACTCTGTTCTGATTCTTCATCACTGTCTAATTGTAGATCCTTCAACTTTTTCCCTTTTTCTTAAAGTGAAAGCTTGGCTTCAAATGTTGATTCAAAATTTTTGGTAGCTGACACATAATTGTCAAAGTTGTCTAGCTCAAATGCAGTCAATCTTCCAACTATAGCTTCTAGATTTATCTTATGATTTGCTTCACATATTCTTTCTTGAATTGCAGAGACTCTAATTGCATAAATGGGAAGTAGAGTTCTAAGAACATTACTTATAACTACCTCCTCTAGATGCTTTGATTGCACTAACACATACTTTGACTCTTTCAACATATTGTGCAATGTTTTCATCCTCTCTCATCCTCATTTGATCAAATTTTCCTCTCAGACGTTTTGCTTTGGATCTTCTTACATTATCATCTCCTCTATAGATTTCTTTCAGCTTTTCCCACATTTCAAAGGTAGTTTGTAATCTTTGATGTCGTCAAATTTTTCATAACTCAGAGCAGATGCTATATCTATCATCATGTTGTTGTGAGTCTTCTTTTTAGCAATATCATTGATAGATAATGTACCAGCAGGTTCTACATATTTTTCATCAAGGTACTTTAGTCTTGTATCTCCAATGGAAGCTAGATGAAGTCCCATCAATCCTTTCCATGCTGAGAATTTGTCCCTATTAAGTCTTGGAATTTCCCTCTTATAAGACATCCTAACCTTTGGGTTAGATCCTTGAAATATTTTCCTGCAAGCACCAACATCTCTGATACCAATTGTTGGAATTATAGATGGAGTAACTGAGAGGGGAGGGGTGAATCAGTTATCCCAAAAATAATTCACAAAACCCTTGGATGTCTATAATGCTTATTTAGTACTGAAACTCAGTAAACAATGTAGGAATATTATAACTCTGTAGATTAACTAGTTAGCATTCATAGTTATTAATATGCATGCAAAGGTTAAAATAAATGAACACAAGAGACACTGGATTTAACATGGAAATCCAATATGAGAAAAATCACCAAGTAACTAGTCACCAATTTTTCACTCTTCTGAAGTGAGCCCTATTAGGAGCCAACCCTGTTAAAGGTTACAATACACACTATTAGGTGTGACCTTGTTAGAGGATTTAATCACCCTGTTAGGAATGGCCTTGCTAGAGGTCTTTAGAACAATTCAACTGAATTGTCACCTTGTTAGAGGATTTACAAAATGGCTATTAAACTAACTCTATTAAGAGGTTTGAAATCACTACTACAGTGGTTAGAAAGCAACAATGAATTGACCTGAACAAGATGCAATTGAATTTGTTGGATACAAGTCTCTGTTCAACATTATTAGATCCTCCTTGATCAAATATGGCTTTGCTGCTCCTTAATGATCTTTGATCATCCTTCAAATTTGCTTCCACAACAATCAGTCTTCATATCAGATTAACTTCTCATACCTCCACATACTACTTTTTGAATTTGCAACTTGACCTCTTACTTATACCATTCAGATGGTTAAGTTGGCCCATTTACATGTTACATTTACCAAAAACCCATTCATCAGTCGGCTACAGATATTACTCTGAAATGTTATTTCATAAAATAATGAAATACTTTACTAGCCAACCCTGCTCGGTAAATACTGCTTTTAGGAATTTTCCAAGTTAACCATTTTGACTCGGTTAACATTGCAATATCCTTAAAATCCTTTGGTTGCCAAGTTTTACTCGATAAGAACTGCTTCTGCCAAATTCACTTTGATGACTGAGTGAGCTCGGTAAGAACTAAATTTCTTTGATTACCTTGAAAGCTCAGTAAGAACTAAATTTCTAATTTTCTTTTGATGATCGAGTGAACTCGGTAAGAACTGCTTCTTCCATATTACCTTGGATTACTGAGTGAACTCGATAAGAATTGCATTTTTTCTTGGCTAACCTTCTGAGCTCGATAGACACTGTCCTTTGCCTTGCTAACCTTTTGAGCTCGGTAGACACTGTCTAATAACTGATATGACATTTGTGTGACATCAAAGACAACACACAATCGAACAATTGTATCCAACAGTTACCAATTCACAATTTTTTTGTTGAGTACAATATAAATGATCGATTCCTTATGTGACTTATACAAGCTCCAATGATCTTAATAATGATCATTTGAACTTTTCAGTGTCTGAGATGAGAGCGACCACTTTGAACATATATATATATTTTATAGTTGACTCTTCTTTTGCAATCCTAGATGAAATGATAACACCTAGCTAACCTACTAATTAGTAGTGCAACTCAAAATGAATATTAGTATTATTAATTTTAAACATCAATTTAGATATCCCTGAATTCTTGGTTGGAGATTCCTATGTTTCTTTCCTTTAACATTACGTCAAAGATTACTAATTAATAGTACATTTTAAGAATGCTCATACTTAAATTCTCACATAATATCCACCTATATATCAAACTTTATCCTAACAGTGTTCATTAGTTTAAGATTTTGTCAGTTAATCTGAATCCCTATTAAAATCATTTCTTATTTAAAAGCCTTATACTTAGATCTAAGGCTGTGGCTTCAATCTGATGATCAATAGTTTCCTAACAATGAATAGAATCTTGCCCTTAGATGTCAATTTAATGCCAGATCAATTAGCATATTATGATTTTTTATACTTTATAATTGAGTCCTTGGTCTCCTATACTAATAGAAATAGATTCAGCATGGAGAAGACAATATATGCCGTAAATACCTAGTCGATATAAATAGAAAATTAAAACTCATTCAAAGGATCCATAAGAAACTATATTGTTTGTCATCATCACCTAATCTTTGCTAGATGACACTGACTAAATATGTAATATGATTTACCCTGGTGTTCACATAATGATGATAAGAGCATGGGAGACATAATGTCCTAAACATATTAATAAACCTACACCTTCAAGCAATAAATTAGGAATACATATTAATAGATATGATTTACTAATTCCTAATTCATACATAGAGTTCCTTTTCTAGATGTTTGAGTTATTATCTAATTGTTTTAATTTTTTTTAAAACCTTTTTTTTTAATTAATTATTTTTAGATTGACTTTGATTTTTTCAAATTCTTGATTAGTAGCTATAAATTTTCTCCCACTACCCCTATGATAACTATGTGGGTCAAATGTTCTAGTGACTATAAGTCATATTCAGCTAAATATATAGATTTTATGTATGTATATTCTTGGGCCAACCTTTGTACCCTTGTAGAAATAGATATCTAAAGGTAATGTGGATGTATCCTTAGTCTCTAACTACTCCAAATATAATTTTTCTAATAGAGTAGTTTTCCCTAATCCCTTTATATTAGTATGGCTATTCGGTTCCTTTTTACATTATTATTCCTTATATATTAAAATGTTTTCACCATCAACACCCTTATTTACTAGTTGATCTATGTTTTTATTACCTTCAAAAAAGATATGAAGAATCTGAATATCATCGAAGCGGTCCATAATATTTGGTACTTCTTCTAGTTTAGAGTTTAAAACCCAATTAGGCATCTTCCTTTTCCTAATGACATTTAGTACAATCTATGAATCTCCTTCAATAATAAGTTTTGAAAAACCTAGATTTAGGGTAGTTTGGAGACCTTCTTGCAGAGCTTCTAGTTTTGCAAGGTTGTGAGTGGTTGCTCCTATGGATTTAGCCCTTTTGGTGATCCACCTACTAGAATAATTATTAATTATACATCCTATTCTAGTAGTACTGGGATTACCTCTTGAGGCTCCATCAAAATTTAATTTGGTCCACCCAGTCAGTGTTGGGATCCATCTACATTTGTCCCTTGCCTCTTTATTCTTATTTTTATAAATAAGTGAAGAATTAATTAGGTTTTTGCAATTCATTTTCATTAATCCACCCCATAATGAAAATGATCCTTCCTCTTTCTAGGTTTTCCTTAGGTGAGCATTTAAAATTTCAACTATACATGCCTCAATTTTTTAATAATCTCATCTTCCATCATGTCCTTGTCATGAAATATTCTTTTGTTCCTTTGTTTCCATATTTCCCACATAAGGATAGATGGAAATATATTCCATAATTTTCTATATATACAATTACTATTATTTATTGGCCAACCCTTAAGAAAATCATCTAGGGATCCTAGCATAGGGGTGGTCCAACCCAACATCTATATGAGCCAATCCCAACAATATTGAGTATATGGACACCTATACTAGATATGATCAATATTTTTATTATCATGCTTACATAGCACACATCTTGATTGTCCCTCAATACTCACTTTATTGAGTCTATCAACAGTTAGGATCCTATTTTGAGATGCCATCCACAAAAAGAATCCTGCCTTCGGAAGACAAGATGAATCCCAACATAGTTTAAGTGGGATGTTCACTTCTTCCCATCTTTGGGAATGTGTGATAACTTTGTATACATTGTTTACACTATACCTGCCATCTTTTGATGCTACCCAAATGAGTTTTTCATTTCTTTCTAACTACTTTATTTTCCTTTTGTGAATGATTTTTTTGTATGCCTTTTTTACTACTAGTTCCACATCTATATTCTTCAGATATTTCCATTCTCATCTTATAATTCTATTAATAACATTTTTTGTTTTATAATTGCTGACCATACTTCTCAGAGTTTAACTAATTTCTCTTTGATGCTAGCTAGTATCCCCATGCTATGTACTAAGGGGTAACTATCCCATGAATCCTCCAAGAAGAGAGCTTAATCACCATTCCCAACACCCCATGTGAGAGATTTACTAATAAGGGTTCTACTTTTTGCTATAAAATTCCAACTTTTGGATCCTCTAGGAAGATTCCTTATTCTAAACACGAAATAGGGATCATCTACATTAAGGTATTTTTTATACATAATTTTAGCCCATTTATGATCCCTTTCTACAAAGAGATGCCAAGTAAGTTTAGCCCCTACCCCTTCATTTTGCCAGCTTAAGTTTTTGATACCTAAGCCTTCTAATTCCTTTGTCTTACATAAATTTTCCCATTTAATAAGCACCAAGTTTTTCTATTCATCAGTGTCAATCCAGAGAAAATTCTTTAGTTTTTTCCTCAAGCTTCTTATTGAATTTTTTTGATAATGGTAAGCAGGAAAGGGGTTATGTTGAGAGGGCAGATGAAACTTCTTTTATCTTAGTAACTTTATTCTCTTTAGTGAGCCATTTATCTTTCCACCCTCCTATCCTTTTCTCCATTCTATCAAGAATATTATGCCATCCTTTTTTAGTTTTGCTGCCTATTTCTATCTCTATTCCTAAGTATTTACATGGGAATGTACCTCTTTTTTTACCCATAATGTCACAAATTTGAATTTCCATTTCAGGTTTGGTGTTAAAGAAAATATTTCTAATAATCAATTTATGAGATTCATTTTATCTTTTACTATTGTTAAATAATTACTAGTTACTCATTTATTAGCTATTTTTTTGAATTGATGATCCTTATAGAGACGTCAGTTTTGTGAGTTAATGGTAATAGTGCATTCATATTTAAATGTAAAAATGGGTTAAGTTGTTAGGGGATTATAGTGAACTTTATCAAACCAAAATTATAAGAGGAGTAATATAAGAGGAGTAACTAAGAGAGGAGGGGGGGGGGGGGGGGGTGAATCAATTACCACTAAAATAAATCCCAGATCCCTTAGATGTCAACTATAAAATTCAAACTGATAAAATTGATTACTGTTGATACTCGATAAACACACAGAAATTGATGTAGCTCAGTAAATGCAGAGTGTGAATTACTTTAGTAAATCTTAAGATGTTACCAATAATTACTTGTAGGTATGAAAGAAATAAAATGAACACATGAGACACTAGGATTTAATGTGGAAACCCAATTTGGGAAAAACCACCAATGTAACTAGTTATTGTTTTTTCACTCTTTTGAAGTGACCCTTGTTAGAAGCCAACCCTGTTAAAGGTTACAAAACACACTGTTAGGTGTGACCCTATAAAAGGATTTAACCACCCTATTAGGAGTGGCCTTGCAAAAGGTCTTGAAACAATTCAATGGAATTGCCACCTTGTTAGAGGATTTACAAATGGCTATTAAACCAACTCTATTGAGAGATTTTAGATCACTGCTACAATGGTTAGAAAGTAAAAATGAAATGAACTGATTGTGATGCTACTAAATTACTAATTACAGATCTATATTCTAGTTCATACTTGATCCTTCCTGAATGAATAACACTATTTTCCTCCACAAGGATACCTTCTTATCCTTCAAGTTTGCTTCCTCTTCTTATCCCTTTCAACTCATTCAACTTGCATCTCATACTTTGAAATCACAACTTGACCTTTTACTTATAGCTTTTAGATTGTTAAGTTAGCTCAAATAAAAATTAGAACAACCAATATTCATCACCTTATCTAGCTAGAATAATAGGTAAATAATTAAGCTTTACATGTCAAAATAAGAAAATCCTTTGGTAGCTGACCCAGCTTGGTAGAAACTAGTTCTGAAGTGATTTTCTGTGTTAACCAATAGAAGCTCAGTTAACACTAAAAAATTAAAAAAATCCTTTGGTAACTAAGTGAACTTAGTTAGCACTAACTCTGTTCAACATTTCCTTTGTTAACATAGTGAGCTCCGTTAACATTATTTTCTACATAACTTCCTTCGACACCCGAGTGAGCTTGGTAGATATTGCCTTCTACATAGAGTAAAATCAAGAATGCTCGATAAACTAGGAAAACTATCTTCACTGACCAAGTGAGCTTGACATGCACTAACTATCAACTGATATAATATTTGTATAACAACAAGGACAACACACAATTAATTAATTGTATCCAAAAATCTCCCTCTTTGGCATTGATGGTAACACAACATGTCATAGCATAATGAAAATTTGAGAACAAGACTCCCTCTATCAAAAAATTTCTCCCTCTTTGTATTTATGTAGTAAACTTATCTTATAGTATTATCCCTCTATGAAAGAACTGCTTAAATTCTCCCTCTACAAAATTTTAGAAAGATATGATAGTAAACTTCTCCCTCTTTGACAACACATGCCAAAGACAATTCTGATTAATATCAATGTACCTTGAGAATAGATTCATCTACTATATGTCCTTTCCAATACTAGATCAACTGATTGATCTTGAACTTGGTTCCTATTGATGCATCACTAAACTTTATTTAGTGAGCTTTAGGTAGGGGAATGACCCCTCACTTACCTCTTAGATACAAAAATGCATCCTTAGGTAATGGCTTTGTGAGTATATCTAAAGTTTTTTATTTTGTATGCACATATTCCAATTTGATTTCTTTGTCATGTACTAATTCTCTTACAAAGTGATATTTTATAGAAATGTGCTTTGTTTTGGAATCCATCACTAAATTCTTTGATATGTTGATTACACTGGTGTTATCACAATTCATCACTATTGGCTCTTTGATTTCAACTTTCATTCCTTCCAACAATTGTTTGAACCAAAAAATGTTAGAAAAAATTGTTGTTGCTGCTACATATTCTACTTTTATTATGGATTGAGATGTGCAATTTTGCTTCTTGCTTGTCCAAGATACCAACCTTTTACCAAGAAAAAATGGTCCACCACTAGTGCTTTTTCTGTCATCAAGATTTCCTGCCCAATCAGCATTGGTAATACTTTTAGATCAAGGTTGCCTCCAAGTTTGTACCATAAGCCATAGTCTTCAATACCTTTCAGATATCTTAAGATTCTTTTTATTGCCATCATGTGGTTTTCTCTAGGTTTAGTTGAGAATCTTGCTGCTATCCCAATTGCTAAGGCAATATTAGGCTTGTATGTATCAGATACTATAATTTCCCAATCATTTTTCTATATAAGGTTTGATCTACTTCTTTGGAGTAATCATCTTTTGTAAGATTAAGTCTAGTACACATGGGGGTTACAACTAGTTTTGAATCTTCCATTCCAAATTTCTTGAGCATCTCTTTGATGTACTTAGATTGAGTGATATAGATACCATTTCTATTCTGCTATATTTGAAATCCAACAAACGATTTTATTTCACCAAACATGGACATTTAAAATTCTTTATTCATTTTTTCTAAAAATGCTTTGCATAAGTCATCATTTCTTGTGAATTTAGTATCATCTACAAATATTTCTGCCAATACAATCTTCCTATTTGATCCTTCCTTGATGTATAGGTTGTTGTTAACATTTATTCTTTGAAAACTAATCTATATAAAATATTTATGTAGTCTCTCATACCAGGCTCTAGGAACTTGTTTGAGACCACATAGGGCATTGTGTAATTTGCAGATCATGTCCCTTTTGTTTGGGTCAACAAAACCTTCTAGTTGTACAATTAGACTTCCTCATCAAGAATTCTATTCAAGAATATAGATTTAACATCCATCTGATATACTTTGAATCCTCTATGAGCTGCATAAGCTAGTAAAGTCCTAACACCTAATCTTGCAACAAGGGAAAAAGCTTCACCATAATCAACACCTTCTTCTTGAGAATAGCCTTTACATACCAATCTTGCTTTGTTTCTTGACACTTTTCCAACTTCATTTAGCTTATTTCTGAATACCCATTTTGTACCAATTACATTTTTATCTTTTGGACTTGGGTACAAGATTCAAGGTTTTATTATTTTCTATCTATTCTATTTCTTCATTCATAGCCTCAATCCAACTTTCATTTTCCAATGAATCACTGAAACTTCTAGGTTCAAATTCAGCAAGTAAACATGTACATTTTAGTTTGCTTCTTGTCATTATTCCATCTAATTTTTCTCCAATGATCTAATTAGGTGCATGATGCCTTCTAACATATTTAGCCAACATAGGTTCTTTGACTTTTGAATGAACTAAAATGTCTTCATTTTGAATCTCAACTTCAAACTCAAGTCCTTCTATCGATGGCTCAAGTTCTTTAGACTCAGTATGCACTAACTTGATAGCCTCTAAATGTGACTCAGGTCCCTATGACTTAGTTTGCACTTCTTGCAACTTGGTAACTAATGGAGATTTGGAGAGCTCAAGAGATGAAGTCTCCTTTTTGTCAAATGTGTTTGGCAATGAATCAGGTTCATAGTAGACAAATCTTCTATAATCTTTTGGTTCCTTTTTTCTTTCTTCTTCAGTCTTTTCTGCAAATTCATCAATTCTTACATGTGCACTTTTTTTGATTTTGTGAGTGGACAAATTTAGACATTTGTATGCTTTACTATTGCAAAAATATCCTAGAAATATACATTCATCACCTTTTACATCAAATTTGCCTTTTTTAGATTCTTTCTAGATATAACATTTGTTGCCAAATACTTTCAATTAAC
The DNA here is from genome assembly GCA_028749045.1 of Cupressus sempervirens. Taxonomy (NCBI): domain Eukaryota; kingdom Viridiplantae; phylum Streptophyta; class Pinopsida; order Cupressales; family Cupressaceae; genus Cupressus; species Cupressus sempervirens. The sequence goes on along the minus strand of CM053788.1, from coordinate 562,609,261 downwards.
TTACATTGGGTTTGTAGCTATACCATAGTTCATAGGGAATTTTGTTTGATTCCTTCTTCAACTAAACTCAATTCAAAGTTTGAATTGTAGTGCTGATAGCTTCCTTCCAGTATTTGATAGCAACATTCTTTTCAATCATTAGTGTCCTTGCACAATCCACAATGGATCTATTTCTTCTTTCAACTATTCCATTCTACTCAAGAGTGCCAGGGACTAATATTTGTCTTTTGATTCCTCTTTCAATGCATAAATTGTTGAATTCATTTGAGATGAATTCACCACTTCTATTTGATCTTAAGTATTTCAATCTTTTTCTAGATTCATTTTCTACTCTAGCCAGATACCATTTGAATTTCTCAAAAGCTTCTAATTTTTCTTTGAGATACATAATAGTCATCATTATAGAATAATCATTGACAAAAATAATAAAAAACTTTTCTCCACTATGGGTTTCTATTCCAATAGGTCCACAAAAATTAGTATGCACAATTTCCAACACATCTTTTGACTAATAGTTTTTTCTTTTAAAACTAGTCTTTCCCATTTTACCAATTTGGCAATTCTTGCATAATCCAACATCAGGTTTCTTCAAACTAGGAAGACCTCTTACCCTTCTAAGTTTTCTTATCTTGACCATATTTTCAAAGTTTACATGACATTGTCTTCTGTACCATAGCCAACTTTCTTCTGCTTGAGCAATGAAACATGAACAATTACCAAGATCAAGATAAAATAGGTTACTTTTGTTTGCCTTCATGATCCAATTAGATTTCCTTTGTTATCCAGCAGTCTTGCCTTACCATTCATGAATTCTACCTTGAATCCAATGTTGTTCAACTATGTCACACTCTCTAAATTATTTTTTAGTCCTTCAACCCAATAGGCACTATCACATAAAATTCATTGGTTAATGAGATTCAACATTTTCCTTTTATGCAACAAGGTTCATTATTTCCAAACCTTACGCTAGCTCCACCATAGTGTTCAAAATGTTCAAACATAGTTTTGTCTCCAGTCATATGGTTAGAACATCCACTATCTATAATCCATGTGTCATTTTTTCTAACATGAGAGACAAGTGCCATCTTGTATCCTTCATCATCAGATTCATCTTTTACAGTAATATACACTATTTCATAGATCCCTTAGATGTCAATAATAAAATTCAAATTGATAAAACTGATTATTGTTGATGCTCGATAAACACACAAAAATTACTGTAACTCGATAAATGCAAAGTGTGAATTACTTTAGTAAGTCTTAAGATGTTATCAGTAATTACTTGCAAGTATGAAATAAATAACATGAATACATGAGACACTAAGATTTAATGTGGAAACCCAATTTGGAAAAAACCACCAATGTAACTAGTTACTATTTTTTTCACTTTTTTGAAGTGAGCCTTGTTAGGAGTCAACCCTATTAAAGGTTACAAAACACACTATTAGGTGTGACCCTATTAAAGGATTTAATCAACTTGTTAGGGATGGCCTTGCAAAAGGTCTTGAAACAATTCAATGGAATTGTCACCTTGTTAGAAGATTTACAAATGACTATTAAACCAACTCTATTAAGAGATTTCAGATCACTACTACAATGGTTAGAAAGTAACAACGAAATGACTTGATTGTGATGCAACTAAATTTCTAATTATAGATCTCTATTCTGGTTCATAGTTGATCCTTCCTAATTGAATAACACTTGTCTACTCTACAAGGATACCTTCTTATCCTTCAAGTTCGCTTCCTCTTCTTATCTCTTTCAACTTATTCAACTGTCATCTCATACTTTGAAATCACAACTTGACCTTTTACTTATACCTTTCAGATTGTCAAGTTGACTCAAATAAAAATTAGAATAACCAAAATTCATCACCTCAGTCGGCTAGAATATATAGGTAAAATATTTAAGCTTTACATGCCAAAATAAGAAAATCCTTTGGTAGCTGACCTAGCTCAGTAGAAATTAATTTTGAAGCAATTTTCTTTGTTAACCAATAGAAGCTTGGTTAACACTGTGAACTTACAAAATTCCTTTGGTAACTGAGTGAACTTAGTTAACACTAAATCTATTCAAATTTTCTTTTGTTAACTAAGTGAGCTCAGTTAACACTCTTTTTTGGATAACTTCCTACGACACTTGAGTGAGCTCGGTAGTTACTGCCTTTTGTACAAAGTAAACTTAGGAACGCTCAGTAGACTAGGAAAACTATCTTCATTGACCAAGTGAGCTTGACATGCACTAACTGTCAATTGATATGACATTTGTGTAACATCAAGGACAACACACAATTAATCAATCATATCCAACAAATGAAAACTTGAACCTTACTGTAAACTAAAACTATATGTTTTCAAAATGAAACAAAACTATTAAACTAAACTGTTTGTTGAATGCGTTCTTGTATGTTGGGTTTGGGGTTAAATTAGAGTATTGACCAATTTTAGGATGTCTAACAGAGGCTGAGAGTTATTGTTTCGGTGATTACATATGATGTTATGATTTGGTTTATGTGTACTTTCATGGATCAATCCTGTTAGGATGATCGTATTAGTGATGCTTGTATTTTAACCAAGTGATTTTGGTATTTGTTAGTTTCTTGTTTAAAGAACTAATGTATGGTATTTGGTCTATTGAGATATTTTTGCTTTTTTGAGCTTAGGGTAGGTTATCTGCACATTATGTTGGGAAGTGGCTTGCAATGGAGGAAAAGGCCCTAAAGAAGCTGACGAGTAACCCATTGTAGGTTATTTTAATAAGTGATAACACTACATTAAATGTAAATTAAATGAATTAATAAGAGTCATTTTTTTCCTTGTCCATGCCTTGAGTACTAGTACATGCTAGGATGTGAATAGAGAGGATGCTTGGTTGCAAACATGCATTATTAGTATGCCTTATTAGTATGAAAGGATACTAGTGCCACATAGAGTCACAAGGGGACCAGAGGATTAAAAGACTAGCTGAGTAACCTTAGAGTTGGCTCGTGCGATAACACTTTCCCACTAGCATAATAGCTTCCCTATGTGTCATTGTAGCCTCTAAGTTTTGATGTCATATGTATCTTGGTACCTTTGAGTTAGATTACTTTTAGGTTTTCCTTGACTTAGATGTTGGATTTGACTTTTGATTTTGTTATCCTATTTGGGACTTGAGACTATCTCCTCAACATGGTGGGAGTGGAACTTTTTGGGTTACCACAAGATTAGGTGGTAGTATTATTTACTTTTCTATTGAAATTTGATAGTTCATTTGCCATGGCTGGAGTTCCCTCTTTTGCATCTCTTTAATTTTATTCTTGTATACTATGATGGATGGTTATACCTATTGTATTGTATTTGATTTCATGAATCTTATGAGAGGTTGCTGTAATCTATTTTATGATATATATTCTTTCAGCCCTTCATACCCTGGATCTATATAGTGGATGAAGGTACATTGTGATTATTGCCAAGTGGCATTCAACATAACTATATACTATTTAAATGGATTCATACTTATACATTATTCCTTGATGTGAATTTATTGTAGTGCCTACCCCTAGGTCGCATTTTTGATGTCATTGTCAAGCTCTTTTGGGGCTAGTTTCATGTTGATGGTTAGCAACATTGTTCTGAGACTATTAGATATTGTGCTATGGATTCAATTTATTATGTGATGAGATCACTTAGACTTTATATTTCATGTATGCATGATGATTATTTTCAATGATTTCAGTTATTGATGGTTATTAGCTAGATGGTTTTATTATCATATCTATTTCTTATGAATACTTACCCCATACTTGCATTTGTATGGTGTGCGTGTTTTCTTTTGTATGACATTTCTGATGTGGTTAAGGAAGGGAGTCGTAGTCACCTGCTAGTCGGGATCTACATGATGCACCACTTCCTGCCATTGCCTATTTAGTTTAGGATATATTGTGCTTGTACATGAATGATTTTTATGCAGGTTGCAGGTACCGGGTATCGACTTTCCTAAATTGCCAAGATGAGCGTACCCTATCACATTATCTCAACGATAAGAGAGGGGAGATAAATTCTCAAATCCAAATCCCAACCTTTTAAGCCATTTGTTCTAATTGAAAATTAGGAAAAGTATCCGAGTTGAGTTGAGTACCCTCCGAATACGTCGGATGACGTAATTCATGATATTAACCTTTGGTTTGATTTTGTATGTATTTTGGCTATGATGGATTTCCATATTTTACCTTGAGAGTCTTTGATGCATTTTCTATTAATTAAGCCTAATTAAAGATTTAATTAATGGTTTAATTTAATGGAAAAATTAATATGATATTTTAATATTTATTTTATTTAATTAATTGGGAAATTAATTAAATAAAATAATTAAATTAAAAAATAAAAGTTATAAATTTAAATTTGGAATATATTGGAGTTCATTTTTAAATAAATGACTAAATAATAATATTATTAAAGCTAATAAATATTTTAGCAATTAAGTTTCGAAAATGAAATTTAAAAGTGGAAAATATATTTAAAATTATTAAAAGATTCTAGATCTCATGTGATTTAAATATAAATATATTAAGATTGAAAAGTGGAATTATTAAAGTTAGTGCATGATATTTAATAAATAAATAAATTAAATTGGAAAGAGTAAAGTAAATATTATATTAATTAATGTGCATTATTTTAATATTTAGGAGTTTGCAAATTCTCAAAAGTTGTCATGTAGACAACATAAGGGTTTGCACTCTAAGAATGCATAAGTTGTCTACACTTAGGAGTTAGCATTTTATTTGAGCACATGGTGTCTACAACCTTAAGACTCATCTAGAAGGTTGGAGAAGACCCATGCTTGGTTGCCATGCTTATCTTCTAGTTGTTTTTAGAGACACTCTAGATGCATCTTAGAGGCCTTTAAATAGAGGCTCTCCTAGTGTGTTTGGAGAAGCTACAAGCTTCAAGCTAAAATGGAAGCTTAAAAGCTTACATGCATTGGAGAAGCTCATACGCTCATATGTTTCTACATGCTTCTATGCTTCTTCTAGCACTTCTAGTCACTTGGAGGATTTGGTTGGCTTGTATCTTAGAGGAATTGTGAATGATGGAGAAGGAAGATTTTTTCTATGGACTTCTGAGGCATGGCAAATTAGCATCAGCGTCTAGCTGCATTCGTGATTTTCTCATAATCCATTTGCACACTTTCTCTTCCTGTCTTCATCATGCCTGTTATATGTGTCTGAATACTCTTTGTGATTGAATCTGCAATTTGAAATTGAAAACTAGATATGTATTTATTTGGTTGCAAAGAAAATGATAGCAAACCCTAGATCCAATTTAGGAAAGAAATTAGTTCTAAATCGGATTTGGGTTCGAAATTATATTGTGAATAGTTAGATATAATCTTTCTATCAAATTATGAGTAAGGACAAATCTATTAGGTGGGCTATGGTCATATTGAGAAAAACAATTAATTTAGAAGTAAAAGAGTTAGAAGACCCTTTTTATTTGAAAACTAGTATATGCTCTCATTTTATATATATATTATGATTGAAATACTGTAATGCTTTAATTCTGTGTGTATACACACACACACACACATATAGATATATATATACATATACATATATGCATATACATATATATACATGTATTATTTAATACTAATCATTAATAATCGCAATAAAAAATGCAATGGAAAAATCTTTAATAAATTCAAAACGAATTTGTTAAAATGTATTCAAAATACGTTTATGTTTTTATAAAAATGAAATGAAATATTTAAAGGGGTGGGGAGGGACGAACCCGTACCCCCACCCTTCTCATTATCTGCTGCCGCAGGCACTAGGATAGCAGGCATGCGTCAGCAGGAGCCATGGCCCTTTCGCACTTAATGCTGCAACAATAGACGCAATGGGAAGGGGTGCTACGTAATGCCTACTATGTTGGAATATGTGAATTCGGTTTTATTATTTGATGTAATTCAATTTTATTGATAATTTTATATATATATATATATAATTAATTAATTTTGAAGCTTTATTGAATGTTAACTATATATATATATATATATATATATATATATATATAAAAATAAAATTTTAATTAATGAAATTTATCAAGTGATATAGTTAGAGCTTATCAGAATAATTTTAAATATTTAAGTCATCAATTATTTTTGGGGCTTTTGAAATTATAAATCAAAGTTTTGAATTATGCAATCCTTGTTTTGATAATATTGAATTCATTTGAATTATTAATTGAATATTGAGGGAGTAGAGGATTAAGTCTAATGATTGAATTTTAGTATTAACTATTTAATGTATATTCAATACTATTTAATATATATTAAATAATTAAGAGGTGGTAATTTATAAAGGTGTTTAATGATGATTATTCAGAGACTCAAATTTTAATAATATTGGATTTAGATTTAAATAAGAATTATTATTTTGGCAAGGAGTCATAGTTACCTTATAACCTTGTTATAATATAGCAGTGGTTTGAATTATTAATACATTTGTATTATTAAAAAGAATAATGGTACACCTTAATTGTGCTAAGAATTAGTTAAATATTAACCAATGAAGTTTTTAAGGCTTCTTTAAGATCAATTAATAATAGTTTTTTATGAGTTTATTATTTATTAATGTTTGTTGGGTCTAACAAACTATTAATAAATAATGGTGTAAATAGTTATCAATAAATTTGATTAGATTTAATCTAGTGGAGATTATTTAATGATTAAAGTTTTGTAAAGATATTAGTTTTTGGATTTGAAGTATAATTAATTTGTAATCAATTGATATTCATTGAGTTGATATTATAACTATGATATTAATAATTAAGTTGTGCGATAGAGTTTTATTTGAAATATGATAATATGAATTTGTCAAGGGAATGTAGGTATTCTTTGAGAGATGACAAATGTGGTCACACGGAATTATTATTAAGATTCCCAATATAGCTTGTATTTAAATATTATCAAGATATTATTATTGAATTATTAATATGATCATTTGAGTATTGAATTATAGTTGACTTTTATCTTACAGAATTCTAGTTAGTTAATGGTCAACTGATATTCATTGGGTCGATGGTATGGTTGTGTAATTATTAATTAAATCAATTAACTAGAATTAATTAGATTTAATTAATAAATATGTTATGTAATAGAGATTTAAATTGATATAAATCTTTTAACGAGATTGTTGAAAAATATTGATATTGAAGTTGATAAGTCTTATTCTAATGACTTGAACAATGACCTTAAATATTTTAATGGTGAGACTTAGTAATATTTAATTGAGAACTATTAGAAGGTTAAAAGGTCATGGATTGTGTACCTGTGTTAATTGATTGAGATAAATAAAGTTATAATCTTCTTAATCAAAGATTGATAATTGGTTCTCTTATAATATAATGAATAATGATCCTTTGATTATGTTGAAAAGTTGAAGTAACATTAAAGAAGAGTTAATCAATAAGAATATGGATCTTAGTTAAATAAAGAGAACAATTTAATTAAGAAAAATGATGATCAGTTTAATGAGTAAAGTATTTACCCTTAAGTTATTCTTAGAATGTAATTTTAAATAATGGAAGGATAATGTTATCGGGGAAACAAACGGGTTGACGTGTAGGTCAAATGAAGAACCTTACACATTTATATTTGAAATGAAAACTGAAGCTCTACACATTATTCAGCTATGTGATTTTAATAAACCAAAACATGTGTTTGCATTATGTATTCTATATGCTTCTTGTTTTGGGTTTTGGGTTGACTAGTGTTGACCAGTTATAGGACGTCTACCAGAGGCTCAGGGGTTATGATTGTGATGTCATGATGATGTCTTAATTCTGATCTTTATAAACAAAACCATGGTTATGTGATGGTATGCTCTATGAGATGATTGTATTACTGATTATTATTGCTTATCAGTCTTCTTGAGTGAAGCTGAGTTATTTGTATCTGAGACACTTGACTTAACCATTTTTGAGTCATCGATTAGTTATCCTCGGATTACTTTCCAGTCACCATGATGGGACTGAAATGTTCATTTATGATGTCATGTTGTTATATGTTTTGACTCAACCATTTTGGATTCTTTGATCAGTATTATTTTCAGATATTCTTGGTTGCTTGATAAGAACCAATGGATATTGTGATTCATATTGGAGATTATATTTATGAGGTTTATTTTTTGGAGCTTTTATGTGTTCTTGGATGGGAGAACCATCTTACTATCAGGTTGCTTGTTAGGGAACCGAGTTTGATCTTTATGAGTGTTGTGATATGGGACACAACTATGGATTTATGTGCTTAGGAGAGGTTGTCTAGGTACATGACTATGGGAGTGGCTTTCATAGGGGTTCGGGGCCCAAAGTTGTCAGTACCAGGGCAACCTAATGCAAGTTATGTAATAAGTGATAATCTAGTAATTAAAATTTATGGGGGGAAAACACACTAAAAAGATAAGTCAGAGATATTTGAACCACCCATGCCTTGAGTGCTTGTATAGACTAAGGATGGGAGAAGTGCCTTGTCTTCTTGAGAGGGCTTCTCTGTTTCCACATGTGCCACGTTGAGGGTCCGGGGTTCAGAGTAACCAGTCCAGGGTAACTCAACACTTGAGGGTCCGGGGTCTAATGAGAGACCAGTCTAGGGTAACTCAAGCAGCCATGTGATGAAACTCCCTAGCATGTAGCCTAAGTCTCCTCTATATATTTGGTGTACCTCTGGTGGTGTACTTATTGTTGTGCCTCTGGGATTAGATGTTGATTTTTTTATTGGAACCTTTGAGTTAGTATACTTTTAGGATTTTTGAACTTAAAGAGATTGGTGCTATGTGTTTTGGATAGCCTGTTTGGGACTTGAGATTATCTCCTCAGCATGGTGGGAGTGGACCATTTAGGTTCCACACGGTCAGGTGGTAGTGTTTTATAACTCTTATCATTTGACATCCGTCTGAGACACCGTGGCTAGAGTATTCTTGATTGGTATTTATCTTCATTCTGTTCTTGGATCATTATGATAGATGATATACCTTATGATGGATGTATTTACTGGTATGTTTCTTATATTGATGATTTTCATATGTTAGATGATGTTATCTTATGCTTTACTTTGCATGCTAGATTACTTTTTGCATATGATGTAGTATGTTTAGGAGTGACATTCCTACTATGTTAATACCGATGATCTCTTTGGTGCTTTGGAATGTTACGCATAGAGGGATGACTAGGATCCACGATGGTCTAATGATGCTATTAATGGTTGGGAGGAACCGTGCACTTAGTTATTTATGTTTGTGATATATGGTTATATTTTATGATGGATGTTTATATCTTTTGTGATGATGTATCATGTATGACATGTGGTTTCATTTACTTTAATTGCATCATGGATTAATATTGGATGTTGATGTACTTTATTTACACAGATGTTTATTCTTTTAAGCCTTTCATACCTTGTATCATGTATAGTGGATGATTGAGCTAAACTAAAATGTAGTTACAAAAAGGACACTTGTATATGGTTTAAGAATTTTGGATGTATCATTGTTATTTCATAAGGATGTGATGTTAGATGAATGGTTGATTTAGATGTAATTCAAAATTAAGGGATCTTTAAATAATGTAATTTGTTATGTTATGTTTACTTTCAGTTGGATGTTATTATTGCTTCCGCAGATGTTATGAATGGTTTTACTTTCATGTTTTAAAAAAAAAAAAAAGTTTGGAAAACTTTAGGTTAATTCTTTGGATCCCTTGGCGGGGCATTACATTTATTATACATTGGATTTAGTGTTAATTAAAATTAAATGTGATTCATTGTCATGGGACCCCTAAAGAGTTGTAACCTATTTATGTGTTGTTGATGTATGGGTGTATGTTATTGCTTCCACTATTCTATTACTATTGTGCATGTTATCTTTATTTTTTTTGGGCCAACTTAGTAAAAATTAGGTTAACTTCTTTTGGGTTCCCTAGTGGAGTGTTACACCCCATCCCCTCTCAACATCCTATCTTTCCTTACTACTCAAAAAAACTAACATAGAATATTGTTAGCTTGCATACATAGTGGAGTTTACATGTGCCTTGGATTTTGGTTCCTATAGGTTTCAAGTTTAATTCTAAAGCTAAAGATGTGCTAGGTTAGGTTGAAGTGATTCTCTATCGCCACAAATCAATGAAGTATTTTTTTTTTTCAAATAGTCCAATATTAGATTTTTTTTGAAAATTATATGTAATTTTTCTTGAGGGCTTTGGAGTTGTTACTGAGAATAATTGCTTGCCATATGAATGAAAGCTATTCAATCTTCACTAGTAGTTGGACAAGAAATCTCAAATATTTGATAGTATTCATTCCCAATTTTTATTATATCTTTTCCATGTACAATATCTTGGTTTAGGATGTAAGTCAAAGTCTATAGGGTGAATTACTAATGGATGGAAAGTGGCTAATAATGCATGGTATTAAGATGCAAATTGGTAATAGTATGAATATGTTTTTCTTTATCTATACATAGTTTGAATATATTTATTGAGCTACATATCCACCTTAACAATTTATTTATTAAGTGTCAAAATACTGTTAGATTTTAAAAAAATCCATGGATTGTATAAAATTAAAACAATATTTGGCATGCTTGATCATTATAATTGAAACGTGCTTTGTATGTTCGAAAATCAACATTATTAATGAGTTGTTGTTTTAGCAATTTTGGTCAAAGCAAGAGATTTTTTGTCTTAAATTTGAAAATTATATAATCAAGCACTCTTTTTTTCTCATTTTAGATTTAGTTTACTGTTGGATGTGTTGGTATTATAAAACTACCAGATTGCAGAAACCCAATACCAGGATGCAGAAGATAAAAATAAGCCTAAGAACTAGCTAGATCCCATATTCAATGGTAATTATTTAAGATCTAGACCAACTTCAACAAAGCATAAATAAGGACTTTATAAACTTTAGGCTCTACAAGGCCAAGGTGAGTGCACCTCAGGGATATAGATGGGTTTATTCCATTATTCTCTTCTTCAAATATTTTCTCATTAATACTTTTCTCTTTAGATCTATCTGCTATAGCAGAAAATGGTCAATAATCTTCTTGGACTTGTAATTAACTCCTTGATTATAGTAGCTAGCTATAGCTTAGAGGAAATTTGTTACAAAAAATTAATGTCCAACACTTTAGTTCTTCATTATAGAAATGGAAAATTGATTTTGATTTATATGTGTATTCTGCAACCACATGACTACATCAATTTGCATCTAAACTAATGACTAGTGCCTTATCCATTGATATACATAGTCAACTAATAACCCTAGACCTATTTAATTGGATTACAATTAAAATTGTCAGTTATTAACCCTAAATTTCATTCTTATGGTATCCCTCCCATATACCTAGAAACCCCATCAATTCATGAAAGCATTTGCTTAACTCCTTGAATTAAAAGCTATCAATGAAGAGACATACAACCCATCCAAGATACATTAAATTTAAAGAACTTTTTTCATTTCAATCTCAAAATAATAGATACATAAAAATGGAGTCAAAACTCAAAGACACAGATATGCAAAAATCTCCTTTGTATTAATTCTCCTTGAAAACAATATAGTACTCGTATGAAGCTCAAAATATAACTCAAGACGTGACAAAACTTGCCATTCAAGATTTATTTCTATTTTTAGATTTGCAAAATTGAATACATCTTATGTTTGACACAAAACTTGGACAAACTATGATAGCAAAAATACTAAAATTCTATAGACTTCAGACCCTCACTCCACCTCTTGGAAATCCTTTTATAAGAAGGATTGCAACAAGCTTCAGATGGGAGGAAATTTGACAAAAACTGATTTGAAAACAAATACAAATATATTTCTATAATGCTGTTACATCACAAACATTCTTTTTACTCGAACAAAATCAGAGATGCAGTTATAAAACTAGTAGGTGGAACTTTCCTTAGGTGTCTTCTACAAATTTCTATTTGTATTCTAATTTTCCATTTCTTTCCTTTCCTTTTCTTTATCCTTTTGTCCCTTTTGCCTTTAACTACATCTTTACAATTCCTAGTCACTTTCCCCAAATAGTAGTGCCTTTACCTCTACTATAACTTCCCAGATAGCAATGTTTGTATCAACATCAGGCCAAGTGGCATCCCTGAATACATTAAATTCTTTAACGTATTTTTTTCACTTTGCATTTGTTATAACCTTAACCTCTGCAATTATTTTTGACATTTTTGATTCTATCTTATAAAGCATATCAATCAAATCATATACTACTACAACATTTGCCTCACCATTGCAGTATTCCAAAAATTTGGAATGATTCAAAATGTTGTCAAAAGAAGATGACCATTCCATCCAATCCTTAACTCCTCCATCATTATCCAAAATGGTGGGCACAAAATCAAGTGTTGCTGTGGCAATTACTTTCATTTTATTCTAGATTAAGTGTAATTTTCTAGCAAAGAAACCATTCAATTCTTTTACCTTATTAATCATTTCTCTAATAGTGATAATCATTACCTTTGGAAACTCCTTCTTCTATGGCAACATAGGTACAAGATTATCAAAAAAAATGGGTATAAGGGCCCCATGTAGTAAATAAAGGAGACAAAAAAGCAATTTCTTCAGAGCATTTATACTCTACCCCTAAAAAACAATATAATTTCTATGTACATTTTGTGAAACAAGTTTCAATGCATTTTTCTTGTGATTCAACAAGTCCTTGATAGTTCAAATTTCAATCTCCTTTCTAGACACCAATTCTTCCTCATCAATTGCTATAAGTTGGCCTGTGACCTCCTCTATTTTAGGTACATATCCTTCTATTTGTATGCCCTAGTCATGAATCTCAACAATGGCTTTAGTAGTACTCTTCAAAGCCACTATTTCATTTTCCAACTAAAGGTTTCTTCATTCTAAGACATAAGTCTTCTTCATTTCCCCTTCATATTGTCTCCTAGTTTTAATATACCACTCATAGGATCCTTCTAGTTGTTCCTCTAGCACATCTATCCTATTTTTTCTCAACATTGTTGTTGCATTCAGCAATCCATAAATCTGGCTACTAGAAGTAGAATGTGCATTCTAGAACATGACATTCCCCCCTAGGGGACTCTTTAATTTCCATGAGAGTAGGCTTCTATTTTTCTGGAGTTATAATGTCCCCTTTTAGGATCCATTGTTATAGATGATTACTTAATCAATTAAACTTTTTATATTAGTTATTTTAGTTATCAAATGATAAGATTATTTCAATTTACATTTGAAGGATATAGATGTTATACAAGTTGCCTAGACACCATCTATTCTCTCTCAAAGTTTAAAGATCCAAGCCCATTTCACAAACAATAATGATATGCTGACCCCCACCCCTTATTGGGATAATATCCAAAGATTAGATTTATATAAGCTCTTCCTTGATAACATTATACAATTCTTATAAATAAATAAATAATTATATATGTATGTATGTATGTTACTAGCCCATATGTATACATAGAAAAATAATTGTCATTTCATAGTTAACTATATATAAACTTAATCATTATTTATTTATCCTTTTAAATTATTTCATATCATTATAAATTATTTATCACAAATATCAAAACATTTTGATTTATTATAGGCTATTTATATTTACTTATCCTTAATTTATTCTAGTCTTATAAATATAAGAAATAAACATTAAAAGAGAATATATCCTTACATACCTTTATGAAGATTCTTAATTTCAATTTACTTGTCTTGAACCACTTTCCATATATAAACATAGTGAACTTTTATTATTATTACTTTAAATTGACTTTTCCTACCTTTTCCATAGGTTATGTTGTCCCTTAATTCTAAATATATTTTTCTTTCTACTTAGTGAATGTCCAATCTAATTCTTAGGGTTCTATGCATTCACCATTTCCAACATATAATATGCAACAATAGGATCAAACTCCTTCAAATGCTTTTAACAATTTTTGCACTATCTTTTCTACATTGATTTTGTTGCCTTCAATTACCTTCTCTTATTTACTAGATGCTCCACCAATATTTTTCCCATCTTATTAAATATCTATTTTTTGTATCTTTGACTTATGTAGTATTTTGAGGTGCCTTTTTGTTTTAACATTTTTGCACTTTTATACTATTTGTACCAACCAATTGTTGGATAGTGTTGTCCTTGATGTCACACAAAATGTCATATCAGTCTTTAATCTCAGTTAACTGAGTTCAGACAATGATAACCGAGCTCACTCGGTCATCGAAGAAAATAAAACAGATAATGATAACCGAGTCATCGAAGAAAATAAAACAGACAGTAATAACCGAGCTCACTCGGTCATCGAAGGAAAGATGGAAAAGTCAGTTTTCACCGAGCTCACTCGGTCATCGAAGGAAAGATGGAGAAGTCAGTTTTCACCGAGCTCACTCGGTCATCGAAGGAAAGATGGAGAAGTCAGTTTTCACCAAGCTCACTCGGTCATCGAAGGAAAGATGAAGAAGTCAATTTTCACTGAGCTCACTCGGTCATCGAAGAAAAGATGGAGAAGTCAGTTTTCACCGAGCTCACTCGGTCATCAAAGTGGAGTCAATTTCACCGAGCTCACTCGGTCATCACAGGGAACTCAGTGCTTACCAAGTTCACTCAGCGACTGAAGGATTTCACAAAATTCTCTGTATTAATCGGGCTCAGTCGGTTAACACAGGAATTATTTTTGAACAGAGTTTACTGTGTTGGGTTGGCTAGCAAAGGGATTTTTTAAATCTTACAATTCAGCCGACTGTTTGAATAATTGTTTTCCAAGTTATTTGAGCCGACTTGATAATTTGAAATATATATATATATAGAGTTATTCAAGTTGTAAAAGTGTGTGAGAAAAAAAAACAAGTGAAGAAAAAGAGAAGCAAGGATGCAAAAGCAAATACTTGGATAAGAGGAGACTGAGTGAATCCTGATGAAGGATTAAAGGAGCTATAAAGTTGTATTTGATCAGTAAGGATCCAATCAAGCCGAACAAAGATCTGTAATTAGCAAAAGATAAGTTGCATATTATTCAGGTCACTTCATTGTTGCTTTATAACCTTTGCAGCAGTGAATCCAAATCTCTTAACAGAGTTGGTTTAACAGCCATTTTGTAAATCCTCTAACAAGGTGACAATTCAGTTGAATTGTTCTAAAGACCTCTAGCAAGGCCACTTCTAACAGAGTGTTTAAATCCTCTAACAGGGTCACACCTAACAGTGTGTTTTTGTAACCTTTAACAGGGTTGGCTCCTAACAGGGCTCACTTCAGAAGAGTGAAAAACAGTAACTAGTTACATTGGTGGTTTTTCCCATATTGGGTTTCCACATTAAATCTGGTGTCTCTAGTGTTTGAGTTTGTTGAATTGTTTTGATATCAGTTCTTAATGACTGTTATTATTTGCTGCAATATCAAGTTTTAGTAATCTATAAAATAGATCAAACTTTTAGACATCTAAGGGACTGTGAAATGTTTTTGTAGTAACTGGTTCACCTCCTCCCCCTCTTAGTTACTTCATTCTCATTTCCAACAATTGGTATCAGAGCATTTGGTACTTTCAGGAGAAGATTTCAAGGATCTAAGCAAAAGATCAGGATGTCTTACAAAAGAGTAATTCTAAAACTTAATAGAGATAACTTCTCAGCATGGCAAGAACTGATGAAACTTCATCTGGCTACTGTTGGTGATACTGGACTGAAATACCTTGAAGAAAAATATGAAGAACCTTTTGGCACACTGACAGTCAATGATATTGCTGAAAAGAAAACTCACAACAACATGATGATAGACATAGCATCTGCTCTTAGCTATGAAGAATTTGATGACATTAAGGACTGCAAAACCGCCTTTGACATGTGGAACAAGCTAAAAGAAATCTATGGAGGGGCTGACAATGTGAGAAGAGCAAAAGCAGAAAGTCTAAGAGGAAAATTTGATCAAATGAGGATGAGAGAGGATGAAAACATTGCAAAGTATGTTGAAAGAGTTAAAGCATGTGTAAGTGCAATCAGGGCAGCTGGTGGTGACATCAAAGGAGAAATAGTTGTAGGCAAAGTTCTTAGAACCTTGCTTCCCGTTTATGCAATCAGAGTGTCTGCAATTCAAGAAAGAAGATGTGAAGCAAATCATCAGATAAATCTTGAGGCCATAGTTGGGAGATTAACTGCATTTGAACTAGATAACTTTGACAACTATGTTCCAGCTTCCAAGAACATGGAATTAGCATTTGAGGCCAAACTTTCACTCAAAGAGAAAAGCAAAAAGAAACTTCAGTCAGAAAGTGAAGATGAATCAGATCTAAGCTCAGACAGAGGTTGTGAATTCATTTCACATGAATTCAATAACTTCTACATTGAAAGAGGTATTAAAAGACAAGTTTCAGCACCAGGAACTCCAGAAAAAAATGGAATAGCTAAAAGAAGAAACAGATCCATTATGGATTGTGCAAGAACCCTGATGATAGAAAAGAACATTGCTATCAAATACTGGAAGGAAGCCATCGGCACTGCAGTTCATACATTAAACCGAGTACAGCTGAAAAATGACTCATTCAAGACTCCCTATGAATTATGGTATGGCCACAAACCCAATGTAAGTTATCTAAAAGTATTTGGAAGCAAATGTTATATTTTGAAAGAATCTAGAAAAGGAAAATTTGATGTAAAAGGTGATGAAGGAATATTTTTGGGATATTCTTGCAAAAGAAAAGCATATAGATGTTTAAATCTATCCACTCAAAAGGTCATAGAAAGTGCACATGTGAAAATTGATGAGTTTGCAGACAAATCAGAAGAAGAAAGAAAAAAGGTACCTGAAGACTACAAAAGATTTGTTTACATTGAACCAGATACTATACCAAGTATACCGTTCACTCAAGAATCCTCAACTCCTGAGTCTTCAGTAACCGAGTTGCAAATAGTTCAAACTGAGCCTTAGCAACTTTTAGACACTGTCGAGCAAGTGTCTACCGAGTCTGAATCAATCGAGCCAATATCTACCGAGCCAAAACAATAAGAATCTGAAGTACAGAAGGATAACAATGAAATTCATTCAAGAGGCAAGGAACCTGTATTAGCAAAATATGTCAGAAGACATCATGCACCAGATCAGATCATTGGAGACAAATCTGAAGGAACCCTGACAAGAAGTAAGTTGAAAAATACTTGTTTACTTGCTGATTTTGAACCTAGAAGTATTAAGGATGCACTAGCAAATGATAGTTGGATTGAGGCAATGAATGAGGAAATAGAACAGATAGAGAAAAACAAGACATGGACTCTTGTACCCAGGCCTAAAGACAAGAATATAATTGGAACCAAGTGGGTATTCAGAAACAAGTTGACTGAAGATGGTAAGGTATCTAGAAACAAAGCTAGATTGGTATGCAAAGGATACTCACAAGAAGAAGGTATAGATTATGGAGAAACTTTTGCTCTTATTGCAAGATTGGAAGGAGTCAGAACCTTACTTGCATATGCTACTCACAAAGGATTCAAAGTTTATCAGATGGATGTCAAGTCAGCATTCCTCAATGGAATACTGGATGAAGAAGTTTACATTGAACAACCTGAAGGTTTTGTTGATCCAGATAAAAGGAACATGGTCTGCAAATTACACAAGGCACTGTATGGTCTGAAACAAGCTCCTAGAGCATGGTATGAAAGATTGCATAATTATCTTATTCAGATTGGTTTTCAAAGAGCTAATGATAATAGTAGCTTGTATATAAAGGAAGGTCCAGATAATAAGATTGTCTTGGCAAAAATATTTGTAGATGATACTGTTTTCATAGGGCATGATGATCTTTGCAAAGAATTTTTAGAACAAATGACCAAGGAGTTTGAAATGTCTATGTTTGGTGAGATAAAATTCTTTGTTGGTCTTCAAATCCAACAAAATAAGAATGGCATCTTCATCACTCAGTCAAAATACATCAAGGAGATATTGAAAAAGTTTGGTATGGAGGACTGTAAACCTGTTGGAACTCCTATGTGTACTGGATTGAAACTTACAAAAGATGATGAATCCAAAGAGGTAGATCAAACATTGTATAGATCTATGATTGGAAAATTGCAGTATGTAGTTCATACCAGGCCAGATATTGCTCTCGCAGTTGGTATTGTTGCAAGATTTTCAGCAAAACCAAGAGAAACTCACCTGATGGCAATCAAGAGAATAATGAGATATTTGAAAGGAACTGAAGATTATGGGCTATGGTACAAATTTGGAGGTAATTTGGATTTGAAAGTTTTTACTGATGTTGATTGGGCAGGGAACCTTGATGACAGAAAAAGCACAAGTGGAAGAGCATTCTTTCTTGGAAAGAGATTGGTTTCTTGGACAAGAAAAAAGCAAAATTGTACATCCCAATCTACAGCAGAGGTAGAGTATGTTGCTGCAGTAGTAAATTGTTCTAACATTGTTTGGTTTAAGCAACTATTGCAAGGAATGAAGATGGAAATCAAAGAACCAGTTGTTATGTTCTGTGATAATACAAGTGCAATCAATATATCCAAGAATCCAGTGATGCATTCCAAGACCAAGCATATTGCAATCAAATATCATTTTGTCAGAGAATTATTGCAAGACAAGGAGATCAGATTGGAATATGTCCACACAAGGGAACAAATTGCTGATATATTCACAAAGCCCTTGTCTAAGGATGCATTTTTATATCTTAGAGGTAAGTTAGGGGTCATTCCCCTATCTAAAGTTCACTAAAGGAAGCTTTAGTGATGCATCAATGCATACCAGATTGAAGATCTATCTGTTGATGCAGTTTAATCAGAAATCATTGCATATGAATTAGTACTATAGGTACATTACAATTCACTTTACTTCTGTTGTCTTTGGCATGTGTTGTCAAAGAGGGAGAGATTTACTGTCATATCCTTCTGAAATTTATGAGACTTAAAAAATCTACTATGAAGCTCCTTAAAAGAAGGAGACTAGTGAAAGAGGGAGAAGTTTGTTATCTTGTTTTCAAAATTTCATTCTGTTATGACATGTTGTGTTGCCATCAATGCCAAAGAGGGAGATTGTTGGATAGTGTTGTCCTTGATGTCACACAAAATGTCATATCAGTCTTTAATCTTAGTTAACCGAGTTCAGACAATGATAACCGAGCTAACTCGGTCATCGAAGAAAATAAAACAGACAGTAATAACCGAGTCATCGAAGAAAATAAAACAGACAGTAATAACCGAGCTCACTCGATCATCGAAGGAAAGATGGAAAAGTCAATTTTCACTAAGCTCACTCGGTCATTGAAGGAAAGATGGAGAAGTCAGTTTTCACCGAGCTCACTCGGTCATCGAAGGAAAGATGGAGAAGTCAATTTTCACCGAGCTCACTCGGTCATCGAAGGAAAGATGGAGAAGTCAGTTTTCACCGAGCTCACTCGGTCATCGAAGAAAAGATGGAGAAGTTAATTTTCACCCAGCTCACTCGGTCATCAAAGTGGAGTCAGTTTCACTGAGCTCACTCAGTCATCATAGGGAACTCAGTGCTTACTGAGTTCACTCGGCAACTGAAGGATTTCACGAAATTCTCTGTATTAACCGGGCTCATTCGGTTAACACAGGAATTATTTTTAAACAGAGTTTACCGTGCTGGGTCGGTCAGTAAAGGGATTTGTTAAATCTTGCAATTCAGCCGACTGTTGGAATAATTGTTTTCCAAGTTATTTGAGCCGACTTGATAATCTGAAATATATATATATAGAGTTATTCAAGTTGTAAAAGTGTGTGAGAAAAAAAAACAAGTGAAGAACAAGAGAAGCAAGGATGCGAAAGCAAATACTTGGATAAGAGGAGACTGAGCGAATCCTGATGAAGGATTAAAGGAGCTGTAAAGTTGTATTTGATCAGTAAGGATCCAATCAAGCTGAACAGAGATCTGTAATCAGCAAAAGATAAGTTGCATATTATTCAGGTCACTTCATTGTTGCTTTATAACCTTTGTAGTAGTGAATCCAAATCTCTTAACAGAGTTGGTTTAACAGTCATTTTGTAAATCCTCTAACAAGGTGACAATTCAATTGAATTGTTCTAAAGACCTCTAGCAAGGCCACTTCTAACAGAGTGTTTAAATCCTCTAACAGGGTCACACCTAACAGTGTGTTTTTGTAACCTTTAACAGGTTTGGCTCCTAACAGGGGTCACTTCAGAAGAGTGAAAAACAGTAACTAGTTACATTGGTGGTTTTTCCCATATTGGGTTTCCACGTTAAATCTGGTGTCTCTAGTGTTTGAGTTTGCTGAATTGTTTTGATATCAGATCTTAATGACTGTTATTATTTGCTGCAATATCAAGTTTTAGTAATCTGTAAAATAGATCAAACTTTTAGACATCTAAGGGACTGTGAAATGTTTTTGTAGTAATTGATTCACCCCCTCCCCCTCTCAGTTACTTCATTCTCATTTCCAACACCAATGTGACCAATTATCAATGGTGTCGACACACTTATAAGACTATTAATATATTCTTCCTAACATATTTAGTTTGGGAGAATTATTTAATTTTTTTTCAAATTATTTTAATTTGTTCAGTTACTATTTAGTGTGTATATATAATTATATTCTTATTATTAATTTATTTTATTATATAATTAATTGATTATTGATTCCCTTATATCAATCATTAATTACTTATATTAGAAATATTAGACCATTATGATTTATATCAAATTTCATTATGAGAGGGATATTATAGTCATACCCTCCCAAAATTGCTTGTCCTCAAGCAATTATGATTTTCAGATAGCAATATAATCAAGAGTTTACATGATAAATTAACAAGTCTATTTTGTGAGTTATTCAACTTTGAAAGATTGATGATTTCATAATTACAAGATATAATATGATTTATTTTCATATTTTCAGTATGTTTTTGACATATTTAACAACTCATTCAATAGTTTATTTTAAGGATCATTTGGGTTTAATTATTTTTCTTCTTACTTGACCTCTTAGAGGATGGAAATTTTAATGTTGCAGTGTGCTAGATACCTATCTATAAGTAGGCTCCCAAAAGGCATTGGGACTGTATATTCATACCCATCTTTGATTCTTTCCTTAGGGATTTTGGAATGATGTTCTTACCTATCTTGGAATCTTTACTCAAGGCATTCAAAACCATGTCCTCACCCATCTTGGACTCTTTTCTCAAGGCATTGGAACCTATGTCCTTTCCTATCTTGGAATCTACCTATCTCGAGCAGATTTACTTTGCCTCTCTTGTCTTGACAATGAATTATTTGTATGAAATTAGATTCATCATTTGTTTAAACATATTTACAAGCTTTCTTAGCAATTGTATTCAATAGTTTTATCCTTTATTTGATAGAAATGTTTATAATCTTTACCCTACAAGATGGAAAGATCATGCTCTGATACCACTGCAATGTCTCCTTTTAGGACCCATTATTATAGATGATTATTTAATCAATTAATTTTTTTATATTAGTTATTTTACTTATCAAATGATAAGATTATTTCAATTTACAATTGAATGCTATAGATTTTATACAAGTTTCCTAGACATCATCTATGGTCTCTCTCAAAGTTTAAAGGTCCAAGAACATTTCACAAACAATAATGAGATGCTAATCCCCACCTCTATTGGGATAAGATTCAAAGATGGGATTTATACAAGCTCTTCCTTGATACCATTATACAATTCTTATAAAAATAATATATATATATGTATGTATGTATGTATGTATGTATGTATGTATGTACGTACATATGTATGTATGTTACTAACCCATATATATACATACAAAAATAATTATCATTTCATATTTAACTATACATAAACCTAATCATTACTTATTTATCCTTTTAAATTATGTAGCACAAATATCAAAACATTTTGATTTATTATAAGCTATTTATATTTACTTATCCTTAATTTATTCTAGTCTTATAAGTATAAGAAATAAACAACAAAAGAGAATATATCCTCACATACCTTTATGAAGATTCTTAATTCCAATTTACTTGTCTTGAGCCACTTTCCATATATAAACATGGTGAACTTTTATTATTATTATTTTAAATTGACTTTTCCAACTTTTTCCATAGGCTATGCTTTCCTTTAATTATAAAAATATTTTTCTTTTTACAGGTTAGTGAATGCCTAGTCTAATTCCTAGGTTTCTATGCATTCACCATTTCGAATATATAATATGCAACAATAGGATCAAACTCCTTCAAATGCTTTTAACAATTTTTGCATTGTCTTTTCTACATTGATTTCATTGCCTTCAATTACGTTCTCTTATTTACTAAATGCTCTTGACAATTGGCTAATAAGGATATGTAATTATTGTAATTTATGGCAACACATGATGTACATGCTTATATGAAACCTCAAAAATAAAGATACTTAGCTTTTGGCATCATAAATTTGTCTAAATATGAACTTGGTATACATTAGTGTATTGTTTTACTTGTAATTTTTTGTTGATGTCATATTATGACTAGCAAAGTTAGATGGAGATTGTATACATGTTGATGATGATGTGTATAACCTCAAAAGTTAGTACAGACTATATGGAAAAGAGATATTCATGTTTTAATGAAATAGGACAGTGAAATTAAAGGAAATGAATTATTTTGTTTACAAAATAATTACTTGTCCAATTAGGGCCGACATCCTAGATGTTTACTCTAAGTTGGAAATTTTTATTATGGTCTTAGCTGATCTAGCATAAATTTTTGAAAAGACATGGTATTTATGCAAAGGACATCTTGAGATAAAGTGTGTGTGTTATCTTCGAGAAATTGTGTTGAGAAATTGTATGCAAACTTTTGTGAAAGCGATATATGTGAAGTTTGTGAAGCTATTTTGAGATTTGAGATCAAACTGAGAAAGATTCTTTATTCAAAAAGTTTTATTACATGTTTGGGTAGTGAGCTCTCCTTGTAATTGGAAATGCATATTTGGTCAGTGGGCTCATCTTGCATCTATTGTACTAATACTCCTAACAAGGTTGGCACAACTCCTAACAGGGATTCAAAGTCTCCTAACATGGACTCTATACTTAATTTTATCATTGACTCCTAATAGGGTCCATCCTCTAACAAAGAGCTTATATATCAGTATATTATCTAGTTGGTATCATCCCCACTAGGGTTTTCCCTTGGCCAAGGTTTCCCTAGTTAACAAAATATGGTGTTCATCCCTATTTCTAACAAATGCCCCACTAATATATTCCCCATCTTATTAAATATCTATTTTTTGTATCTTTCACTTATGTATTACTTTTGGGTGCCTTTTTGTTCTAACATTTTTACACTTATATACTATTTGTACCAACTAATTTGACTAATCATCAATGGTGCTAGCATGCTTATAATACTATTAATATATTCTTCATAACATATTTAGCTTGGGAGAATTATTTAATTTGTTTAGTTACTATTTTGTGTGTATATATACTGATATTTTTATTATTAATTTTATTTGATTTATTATCAATATTATACCCATCGCCTCTCAACTCTCCCAACTGATTCTCATCCTCAAAAAATATTGTTCTTTCTTGTCTCTTCATCTAATCTAAAAAAATTGAATAACTAATATCCCATCTTGGGAAAACCGTTATTCCACTCCTTTTTACTAACTCTCTATCCTCTTCCACAGTGAGAGTTTCACTAGCAGAGTCATAGCCTTATAGTTTCTAAACCATCTTAGCAACTACTTCATTCGAGTAACCTAGTTTCCACTGTAGGGATAATTCATTCTACTTCAATTTGAAAAGAAAACTCTTGAATTCCTTTATTGTGATGAAGTTATCATCACTCATGAATTCATTAGCCTCAATAATCCCATCATTAAGCATTTGAGATTGAAGCTCCATCTTTTTGGCCCTTTTCTCATCTTCAATGGCTTGAGTATTTCTTCTCATAGTATCAAAATACTAACTTCTCCTTAAAATAATTTGCAAGGATTTTTGTGTGGCCTTTTGTGGAATTTCCACCACTTTTTGCTTCTTGCTACTTTGTTAAGCCCAATCAAAACGTTATGTCTAGTTTTATTCATCACCTCTAACCTCTACTATAATGTCCTAATCATAAAACTCATGATCTACTCTTTTTTAGATCTCCTCTAGCACTTGAGCTGAAATTTCATCAAAGTTATCAATATATTTGTCCAACCTGGCCCAATACTCCATCTCAATTTAAAATCCCTTAAAAGATGGGTTTGCCTTCTTAATTTTTTGTTCAAAACTAACTACATCCTAGAATTTAATAATTCTTTCTCTACAAGTGTCCTCATTCAAATAATATGCTATCACATCCTCCTCCAAAAAATTTTTAGTTGGGGGGAGATTATATCCCCTCTTTTGCTTCAAAGGAGTTCTCACTACATTGAAGGGCTCGTAGGTTCTAGCAGAGGCCATTGGCAATTTGTAGTGTCTAGGGAAAGCATCAATTTCCTCAATTGCATGTTTCCCTATCTCAAAATCTCCTACCTTTGTACATATTCACAAAAATGTTCCCCTTTTATAGTTTTATCTAGGTATTCTCTATTCAATGAGATTAACTACCAAAATATCTCAAAAATTCCTAACCTCTCTAACATATATTTTGGTAGAATATGTGAGGGGGGGAGGGCTAAGGGCATCAAAAAACTCTAATAATAGTATAGTCTTCATAAAGGAATACACTACCCCAATAATTCCCTATCTATTCTTCCTCATCATAACATAGATTGGGCCTAACCACTTTCTTTATATTTCATAGTATTCTTTCATTAACAACTCCTATCATCTTTAAAACAGGGTGTACAAAGTCATTATAAAAAGAAATAGCATTAGAGTATGGGTAGAATATTTTCCATACCCTAGTCTATCTTTTTATGGGTAATATTTCTCTCCATTCCTCTGTACACTTTAAGAAGCTTTGATCAAAGTAATCAACATTTCTAAACAGGATAAGATGCATGAGCAAGGAGTAGTGATGGAAAAAGAAATTCTCTAATCTTCCCTCTTATGCAACAACAATTTCATCATGGATCTTATTGATGATGTGCTTGATAAAATAATTTCCCACATTTGTGTTAGGATTCTGAATGTTTAATGCCATGATGTATTGTGCACCATTAGCATACATGGTTCCATATGAAACTAGGGCTTTGTTCAAACCAAAGATAGTGTTCTACATATACCTTTGAAAGAAATCAAGAGGAATGGATTCATCCACTTCTTTATTCTTTGATATTTCTCCCTTCTCTTTTCTTGCCATAGGGATGTGCCTAGTCATAACCCTTCCCATGTAGAAATTCTTATGGCTCTTGAAATTTTCTTTTAAGTTTCTCTATGACATAGGACCTACCAAGTCAAATGCTTCAATGAATGTCTCCTTCTCTAGTGCCAAGAAGATACTTCTATCTTTCCTATGAAATGAATTGCTCACTAGATTATAACATTTTATTAGTGCCTTCAATAGGTCAACATCCACAAAGAACTCTTTCATTATTAATTTTCCTAGGTTTCTAATGCAAGGGTTGTGACCTTCTCTATCTTGTTCCTATAAAAATACTAGAATATTTCACTGTCATTCCTATTAGGCACCTCTGCATTTCTACATAATATATAGGGATCTCTGAAGGGATGGTCATTTTCAGATTATGCATTTGAAGAACCAGATAGAATTTACATCCATTCATCCACAAATGGGCTAGGGCTTTTCCATTTTGAAGTGGATTCTTAAATTACAGCTTGAGCTATTAGTTCTCCTTCCTTCTATGCCATTTCTACAAGATGATCTTAACAATTCTAAATGTTGTATTGCTAGAAATTTTCTCTGATTCACTCTACAATTCTATCTCTTCTCTAAAATCTTAAACAATCATGCAACTAGAAACCAAAATATCTGAGCTTCTTAGAATTTATTTGTCTCTACAAAAGGCAGTGTGACATTAATGGCATTTTAATTAGCACGCTTTAAAACCTATCCATCCTTGAAAAGCCGCAAAAATATTCACTTTTTCATATTTCATACACCAAACTCATACTTGTTTTTCCACCTTATACATGGATGTTTAAAGCTATTTTATGCCTTTAAAACTAAGAATTGTGATGATGTGATGACCTCTTTGTCATTGCTTCACTGTGGTTTTCTTTCTTTCTTTATCCCTAGCTATAATAATGTGAAGAGGGCTATCTTAAGCTGTTTCACAACTTCAATGCTTAAATCACTAACTGCTATGTCAAACTTCTGACATTGCACTTCCCTTTAATTTCCACTTCACAACTATTTATTTCTTTAATTTATGGACCCATGCAATCTAGTGATGATAATCAAATTGACTACCTCACATTTTCATGATCATCTAAGACTTAAGATTTCTTTCACTTGTGATGCTGTAATGACTTAGATATCAACCTTGTCACCTCTTCACAACCACCAATGATAAAAATCTTCTTAACCATGCACTATTGTGATCACCTTTGATTGAATTCCACTTGATTTTGTAGCTTTGTAACTAAAAATCTAAATTGCTATTGAAACCTTGTGATGATGTAGTAACGACTTAATCTTTAACCCTTTCTTTGTTTCACAATCTTGCATTTTCAAATTTTAACAACAACTTGTCATGCCCAAAATACAAGGGGCAAAAACACACATAATAATTTTTTTTCTTTTTTTAAGAAACAATAATAATTAAGTTCGATAAGTTTATTTCATAGGCTAAGGCATAGGCACATTATAGGACATAACAAGTTCTCCTAACAACACCTTAAGACTACATCTTAGTTTAAAAACATGTAGGGATAATCGTTTGTTGCTTAATTTATTTCAACATTTATTATATTACATTTTTATTTTTAAAAAATGAAACACCAATGACCATTTCATTAAAAACTATCAAGTCCTAACTTCAACTTACTAACATTTCTTAATACTAAAATTTAACATCGAAATTCATAACATATTTAATACAGTTCAATAAAAAAAAATTAATCTAAATACATAAAACTCAAAAGGAACTATTTAATCACTTACCATGTTTAACATCTAGCATTTATAAATAAGATTTTTCTAAACAAACAAAACTCCATTTAAAAATACTAACTATTATTTTATACTTTATAAATGCTATCTAGACTTTGACTAAAAGTATATACTTAAACAATTAACAACTAACTAAAATTTATTAAACTTTATAAATTAAATCTAATACTAATCTACAATTTTATTACTACTAAATTTTAAAATAACAAAACTAACTACTATTTAAAAAACAATAAATCACTTAACATAAAAAAATTACAAATGCTTAAAACACATTAATTAAATTACTAAAAAGTTTAAAACTAACTAATAATTAAAACTAAAACTAATCTAACAAAAACTAACTATAATTTAAATCCTACTAACCCACCCCTAAACCCTATACTAGCTAACTACACTCTTAACCTACACATCCTAACCATACTCTATCTTACCCCAAACTCCGCTCACCATCTACCTTTGAAATTTAAAATAATAAAAAACTAAAAGAAATCTACTTTAACTATCTACCCCATGCTTTCTTAAGTCCACACCCCCCCCCCCCCCCCAAAAAAAAAAAAAAAAAAAAACGTCCACCTAACCCCTTGCATCTAAAATCCTTCCTCCCCACATGGGCCTTCACCTTTACATGGAGGATACACTATCCAAGATTGGTGATGGGAAAGACAAAAGTGAAATTTGATTGGATAGGGAGGAACTGAAGTTTAAAAAAGCATTGCTATATGCTTGAATGGGTTGTGATTTTAATGCCCCAACCACATTAAGCACCATAGTCAATATGTGGGCTAGCCAAAATGCATAGGGGAGGAAGTAATGATAAATTTTAAATTTCAAACAAATCTACCCCACTTTAATCTCATTCATAGGTACCACTATCATTTTAGTCCCCCCCCAAATTTCAAATCAAAACATTTAATGAGACCCCAAGTCAAAAAGGTTTGCACCTAGGGGAGAGAGGGAAAGTTAAGATAAAGTTTAGTGGTTAGGATATTTGAATATTTAGGATACATACATACATACATACATACATACATACATACACACACACACACACACACACACACACACACACACACACACACACACACACACACACACACACACACACACACACACACACACACATATATATATATATATATATATATGTGTGTGTGTGTGTGTGTGTGTGTGTGTTTTTTTGTTTTCTTTTTATTTTAAGTATATGATATTTAATAAGTTCAAATAAAGGATATTTGAGGAATCTTTTAGATTCTTTGTTGCAAGGAGGGTAAATAATCTTTTTCCCATACAAAATCCAATGAGCATTTTTGATCTTGGGAGTGTATTATTTTTTTGAAGGCCATTTTTTGTCTAAGTATGAAATTTCAAATTTATTTATTAGTCAAGTGGGGGTATTTTTTTCTAAGGTGATTTATAATGTAGATGTTAATTGTAATGCTTGAACATTTGAAAAGGAGCATTATACTTCCTAATACTCATGAAATTTATGAAACGAAATACCAGTTATATCATCAAATTCTCTTTAACATATTTTGAACTTTTAATTGCATGATTGTTTATCATCATTCTATCTAATTAATCCAAATCAAATGAATATGATTATGAAACATCATTACATCTAATTTTTAAGTAACATATGCCAAAAATTGAAAATGAACTAGAAGACTTATATGCAAGAATGATACCCAATTTTTATCAACAATATGGTTCAGTCATTTTTAATTTAATTTTATTGAACCACCTAATTCAAAGGCTCCACCAAGAAAGAACTAGGAAGAAAACTTGACTTCGTAGCCATTTCAACAAAGAGTTTAAATCTAACATTTTTACATAGGATTAACAATTTCCTTTCTGGCTCCTTAGCTAGGGATCCATTACAAATTCTGCAATACACCATGGTGATCATGGAAAGAACAAAAATTGACTAGGAGATAACCAACCATAATATGAAGACAAAATCAAACTTTCACTCCCATCCCAGTTTTCACAACAGGTTTGACATTGAACCAAACTAGGGAGAAGGTGAATTTTTCAAATAGGAGACATCAGACACAACACCATAACAGGTGCCCTTTCGGGGCTAAAACTCAAGAACTTCCATTCTTCCATATGTTAATTTCCAAAACCCATACATATGGTTTGTGCTATGAGTAGGGTCCCATAACACCCTACCCTCTCTCCCTCTTCTCATCTTGAGAAGACAATCTACAATATCAAATTCCAACTAAAGACCTTCTCCTGTACATGGCCACTTCTACCCTATCCAAGGGTGAGTAATGCCAATACAACCCATAAAATCCCTTCAAAATTCAAAGAAAATACAAAGGAAAAATATTTAAGAAAACCTATTTCAATCCCTCCCAAACATACTCAACACACACACAAACATACATATGCAAACAAAACTACTTAAGAATGAACACAACATGAACAACATGAGATGAGGGTTTTCTACCTTCAAAATAGTGTTATGGAAATTGAACAATTTGAAATGAGTATTCCCTTCCTTCTCCTTCTCCTTCAATCTTGAATTTCACTCTAAAACTAGAGGTTGGGTGAACACTCCAACTCTCTCAAATTTGCTTCTAAATAAGCTACTAACTCAACCACCTTCAAAAAATAATAACTCCTCCACTTGCCTAAAATTTCTAGACTCTTCTAACTCAAATAGACATAAGGCTAACCTCAACGTGGAGTTAAAGTTATCCAACTCATGAAGAAACTCTCAAATTTTGCAATAAAGCAAAAATAGGATATTTTGGTGACCATAAAAGTCAACAAAAGGGGCTAGGGGAGTGGAAAATTCCTCCAACCCATACCCATATCCCTTAGGCATTTATTTTTCATGATTTCAAGCCTCCAAGACTCATTAGGGACCTAACAAAAGCTAGGAAATTTTAGGACTTTCTAACAACCTTCAAAAATGCAGACTACTCACTAATCCTGATTAGGGTGATTAACCTCGATTACTAGTTGATTAATAAAGAGGTCACTAACCTAGTGCAACTTAGACCTTTAGGTTACTCTATTAACCCTAACTAACATGCTAGAATGCATATACAATTCACAAGTGTCAAGTGATACTAAAAAATCAGTGTTACAAAATATTAACACTTACTGATTATAGAATGATACATTCATTCAACTCACAACACAAATAAAATATGAACAACAGGGTTCACATCTTTCATCAGATTTAAGCTTGGTTTGCACAAATGGTACATAAGGTTCAATTTCATTTCTTCGTTAGATTTTTTGGCTGAAGTATCCTGTACACTGATTGCACACATCAGTAGCTAAAGAAAATGTTATCCAAGTTTCAAGGCAAGAGATTAAGGTTATTGCTAAGTGTAACATGTTCTTAAGGTGGTCCTATCATAATTAATTGATAAGGAATAACAACCAACTCAAAGAATTTCTTTATGGACTCAGTATAAAGGAAGGATATTTTCCTTTATCATGTAGAGTGAAGGAATGATTGAAATGATTGATGATAAGCAATAGAGAGTGCAGAATGCGAAGTTGAGTAGAGCAGTGCAGAAGTGAAGGAAACTTCATTACCAAGATTTTGCTAAGTTATCCAAGGTTTGGTATTTGGATCCAAGGTTCATGACCTAGTTTATAAGGTTTGATAGTGATTGGTCTAGTTGGTAGGAGGCAATGTCTATACAGCCACGAAAATGCACTTCCTTATGAAGGAGAGGACTTAGAATTTTTTTTTTAAGTTTTAAAAAGAAATGTAAAGGAAGTGCATTTTCGTGGTTGTATAGCCACGGGCTTTGTAGGATAGAGGAAAGGATAGAGGAAAGAGGAAAGAAGAAGATACCAGTAAATTACTTGTTTGAGTAGTAAGCTCTTCTTGTAGTTAAAATTGCATGTTTAGGAAATGAGCTCTTCATGCATACATTACACCACAACTCTTGATAGGGTTGGAATCTCCTAATAGGGATTGAAAGTCTCCTAATAGGAACTCATTTTACTAAATGTTGTAATAGACTCCTAACAAGGTTCATCCTCTAACAAAGAATATTTATATTAGTACATCATCTTGTGGGCATAATTCCCATTGGAGTTTCCCCTTTGATCAAGGGTTTCCCTAGTAAACATGTCTAGTGTAATTGTCTATGTGCATCTTTGTATGGTTGTTGTTTACTTTGGTTGAATTATTAAGTTTGTTTAAAGAAGATCAATGTTTTAATTGTTGGATAGCTGATTCACACCCCCCCCACCCCCCCCCCCCCCCCCCCCCCCCCCCCCCCCTCTCAGTTATCCTAGTGGACTATTGTTTCTAACAAAAAGTGTGTGTGAGAGAAAAGAAAGAAAAAGGAAATGCTTCAACAGATGTTGGTAAAGTTGATAAGTAAATTTGAACAGAAGACTTAAGTTGATATGAAGAGAAGGATGATTTTTTGAAGGGTTGCCAACTAAATGTGAGACAAAGTTAGCATGGAAGGATTATCAAAGAATCAATACATGAACTAAATAGTGATATGAAACTAAAAAATAAGTTGTAATCATACAGATCAAAATATACTATTTTATTTCTAACCATTGTGAATAGTTTGTATCAAAAATACCTTTAATAAAAGGTTGACTAGAGTGTGTCCAAGGTGCCTAAAGAGTGTTTGGGATGTGATCTTGGAATAATTTTTACTTAGAACTCATCAGGCATATTGATGAACTATTAGATACTAGAAGACCGTGATATTAATGTCCAAAATAACAACTCTCAATTCTAGGAGATTCAATTTTGTTTAGAATTGGAAAAGAAATATTAGTTGATGACAAATCTTAGTGTTCCTTAGTGATTTGGTGCACAACTGGGCAACTCTTGATCTATTTTTCATGCCATCATTTTGTCACTTTTATTAGCTCTAGATGGTTGGGCAAATCCTAATAATGCCTCTTTTTTTACCACAGAGAGCCTAAAACATTTACAAGCACCCTAAAATAGAGTGTCTCCAAGGTGCTCTAAGCACATTTTAGCTATGATCTTCCAATGATTGTAACTTAGAACTCATGAGGCCTATTGAAAAAATATCAAATGCTAGAGGACTATGATTTTGATGTCCATAATAAAATCTCTCAATTTTAGGAGATTCATTTTTCTAGAATTGGCATAATGATCTCGATCGATGCTAAACTCATAATTTTCCTCAACAAATTGGTTAACCATTGCACAACTTTCAAACTGTTCATCATGGTATCATTTCATTGGTGGCAATAACTTCGGATGGATAAGTGAACCCTAGTGAAACCATTTTTTTAACCATGGAGAGCCTAGAACATTCATGAGCACCTCAAACTAGAGTGCCTCCAAGGGGCCCTCAAACAGTTTGTGCTATGATATTCCTATGCTTGTAACTCAAAAATCATGAGGCCCATTGAAAAAATATTAAATACTATAGGACCATGATATCCATGTCCACAATATTGTCTGTCATTTCTGGGAGATTCAAGTTCATTTCGAATTGGTATAGTGATCTCAGTCGATATAAAATCTCATAATGTCCCTTCGTGAATTGGTGCACCACTGTACAACTTTTGAACCATTCATTGTGGCATCATTTTTTTCATGTTGTCATCTTTGAATGGTTTGGTGAACCCTATAGACACCATTTTTTTTTACCATAGGGCATGTGTAGGATCATGGTGTACCAAACTATGGCCTTAAGTGGTAGTGAAAAATCAGCAAATCAGGGTTATGTCAATTTGACACATAATTTTGAAGTGGTTATGTAATTTATATCAAAAAGTTGTAAGAAAATAATCTATAGGAAATTGAATGTAGTTTCTAAACTACTAGGCCTTATCTGGAGAGAAAAATAATTGATTAGTCAAAAGTTTGAATTTTAATGTAGTACTACAAAAATTTCAGGGCAAAAATAAAAAGTAGGTGTATGTCTGACCACCTTAATCAAAATCAAATGATAATATTTTTTTAATATAATTATAGATATGAAAAGTAGACTCATGCCTAGATGTGACACATATTTTTTGGTATTTTTATTCCAAATAAATAATTAAATATGAATTTTCTACCAAAACATTTTCAAAAAAAAAAAAAGTCTCGTGTCTGACCACCTTAACTAATAGAAAATTTTACCAAATTTAATATTTTTTATTTTTTTCTTATACTAGGCAAAGCATAGAATGTGACACAACTTTTAGATTTAAAAAATGGTATACTATTTGAAAGTTATAGCTATTTTTCAATCAGTATGTCAATCAACACTTTACAATAATCCTCATTGATAATTAACTAATAAATATTTATCGAACTCACAATTTGATAGAAATTATATCGATGGAATCTAGAGAGCGATATTAAAAAACTATTTTTATTTCATTCAATTTCGATCAAAATAACATTGTCAAACGACTACCCGAAGTTTGAGTATCACTAAAACCCTCTTCAAACACATCTTTTGGGTTGACCAGGTAGGCTTGGTAAATACCAAGCCTGATCGAATATCTGATTTGAAATCAGATATCCAATATGGCTCGATGAATTTTGGTGAGAAATTTGAAATCCCAACCCATTTTGGAGGGAAAACCAAATTTAAGAGTTATAACTTATGATTTATAAATTACTTTTGTTATATTACTATATAAATATGTATTATAATATTTTATATATATATATATATATATATATATATATATATATATATATATATAATAACGTAAAGTAAAAATATAACATATGATATATTAATATATAATAATATATTATGTTATTCTTATTATAATCTATAAATATAATTAATATTAT
This sequence comes from Cupressus sempervirens, assembly GCA_028749045.1. Classification (NCBI taxonomy): domain Eukaryota; kingdom Viridiplantae; phylum Streptophyta; class Pinopsida; order Cupressales; family Cupressaceae; genus Cupressus; species Cupressus sempervirens. The sequence goes on along the minus strand of CM053788.1, from coordinate 562,575,451 downwards.
TATTATTTTTACTAAATATAATAACTTAATATATATATATTATATATATAAGTATGTTATTAATATATATATATAATAACGTAATATTTTTATTAATATAATAATGTTATATATATATATATATACAAAATAACGTAATATATATGTTATTAATATATATTTAATAACGTAATATTTTTATTAAATATAATAATGCTATATATATATATATTATATATTATTATATTAATATGTATGTTATTAATATATATGACTCAAAGGGGATCATAGGTTGACCTATGACCCCCTTCGACCAATTACACAATGGCATATGTCCCTAGGGGTCCTAGGACCCCTAGGGACATATGTCGTTGTGTAATGGGTCGAAGGGGATCATAAGTAAACCTATGACCCCCTTCAACCCATATGAACAATTCTAATATATCCCTAGGGGTCCTAGGACCCCTAAGGACATATTAGAATCATTCTTATGGGTCAAAAGGGGTCATAGGTTGACCTATGACCCCTTTCGACCCATTAAATGCCAACATATGTCCCTAGGGGTCTACGACCCCTAAGGACATATTAGAATTGTTCTTATGAGTCAAAGGGGGTCACAGGTTGACCTATAACCCCCTTCGACCCATTAAATGATGACATATCTCCCTAGGGGTCCTAGGATGCCTAGGGACATTTAGAATCGTTCATATGGGTCAAAAGATATCATAGGTTGACCTATGACCCCCTTCGACCCATTACATGACAACATATGTCTCCAGGAGTCCTAGCATCCCTAGGGATATATTAGAATTGTTCATATGGGTTGAAGGGGGTCATAGGTTGACTTATGATCCCCTTCAACCCATTACATAACGGCATATGTACCTAGGGGTCCTAGGAACCCTAGGGACATATTAGAATCATTCTTATGGGTCGAAGGGGGTCATAGGTCCCCTTCGACACATTACATGATGACATATGTCCCTAGGGGTCTTGGGACCCCTAGGGACATATTAGAATCGTTCATATGGGTCAAAGGGGGTCATAGGTTGACCTATGACCCCATTCGACCCATTACATGAAGACATATGTCCCTAGGGATAATAGGACCCCTAGGGACATATTAGAATCATTCATATAAGTCAAAGGGGGTCATAGGGTGACCTATGACCCCCTTTGACCTATTAAACAATGACATATGTCCCTAAGGGTCCTAGGACCCGTAGGGACATATTAGAATTGTTCATATTAGTGAAAGGGGGTCATAGGTTGACCTATGACCCCCTTTGATCCATTAAATGATGATATATGTCCCTAGGGGTCCTACATATTAGAATTGTTCATATGGGTCAAAGGGAGTCATAGGTTGACCTATGACCCCCTTCAACCCATTAAATGATAACATATGTCCTTAAGAGTCCTAGGACCCCTAAGAACATATTAGAATTGTCCATATGGGTCAAAGGGGGTCATAGGTTGACCTATGACCTCCTTTGACCCATTACATGATGACATATGTCCCTAGGACCCCTAGAGACATATGAGAATCATTCTTATGGGTCAAAGGGGGTCATACGTTGACCTATGACACCCTTTGACACATTACATAATAAAATATGTCCCTAGGGGTCCAAGGACCCCTACGAAGATATTGGAATTGTTCATAAGGGTCGAAGTGGGTCATAGGTTGACCTATGATCCCCTTCGATCCATTAAAAGATGACATATTTCCCTAGGGGTCCTAGGACCCCTAAGGACATATTAGAATTGTTTATATGGGTCAAAGGTGGTTAATAGGTTGACCTTTGACCCCCTTTGACCCATTACATAATGACATATGTCCCTAGGACCCCTAGGGACATATGAGAATCGTTCTTATGGTTCAAAGGGGATCATAGGTTGACCTATGACCCCCCTTCGACGCATTACATGATGACATATGTCCCTAGAGATTTTGGGCCCCCATAGAAATATTAGAATCATTCTTATGGGACAAAGGTGGTCATAAGTTGACCTATGACCTGTTTCGACCCATTACACGATGACATATGTCCCTAGTGGTCCTCAGAACCCTAGGGACATATTAGAATCATTCTTATGTGTCTAAGGGGATCATAGGTTGACATATGACCCCCTTTGACCAATTACATGATGACATATGTCCTTGGGGGTCCTAGGACCCCTAGGGACATATTAGAATCGTTCATGATCCATTACATTATGACATATGTCCCTAGGGGTCCTACGACCCCTAGGGACATATTAGAATCATTTATATGGGTCAATGGGGGTCATAGGTTGACCTATGACCCCCTACAACCCATTATATGATGATATATGTCCCTACGGGTCTTAGGACCCCTAGGGACGTATTAGAATCGTTCATATGGGTCCAAGGAGGTCATAGGTTGACCTATGACCCCCTTCAACCTATTACATGATAACATATGTCCCTAGTGTTCCTAGGACCTCTAGGCACATATTAGAATCATTCTTAGGGGTCAAAGGGGTTCATAGCTTGACCTATGACCCCCTTAGACCCATTACATGATGGCATATGTCACTAGGGTCCCTAGAACACTTAGGAACATATTAGAATCATTCTTATGGGTCAAAGGGGCTCATAGGGTGACCTATGACCCCTTTTGACCAATTACATGATGACGTATGTTCCTAGGGGTCCTAGGCCCCCTAGGGAGATATTAGAATCATTCTTATGGGTCAAAGGGGCTCATAGGGTGGCCTATGAACCCCTTCGACCCATTAAATGACTACATATGTCCCTAGCGGTCCTAGGACCCATAGGGACATATTAGAATCATTCATATAGGTCCAAGGGGGTCATAGGTTGGCCTATGACCCCCTTCAACCCATTAAATGATGACATATATCTTTAGGGACATATTAAAATCATTCTTATGGGTCAAAGGAGCTCATAGGTTGACCTACGACCCCTTTCGACACATTAAATATTGACATATCATCTTAGGGATCCTAGAACCCCTAGGGACATATTAGAATCATTCTTATGGCTCAAAGGGGGTCATCAGTTGACCTATGAGACCCTTTGAGATATTACATGATGACATTTGTCCCTAGTGGTCCTAGCACCCTTAGGAACATATTAGATTTCATCATATGGGTCAAAGGTGGTCATAGGTTGACCTATGACCCCCTTTGACCCATTAAATGATGACATATGTTCCTAGGGCTCCTAAGATCCCTATGGACATATTAGAATTTTTCATATAGGTCAAAGGGGATCATAGGTTGACTTATGACACTCTTCGACCCATTAAATGACTACATATGTCCCTAGGGGTCCTAGGACCCCTAGGGACATATTATATTCATTTATATGGGTCAAAGGGGGTTATAGATCAACCTATGACCCCCTTAGACCCATATAAACGATTCTAATATGTCCTTAGGGGTCCTAGGATCCCTAACGAGGACCCCTAAGGACATATTAGAATCGTTTATATGGGTCCAAGGGGGTCATAGGTTGAGCTATGACCCCCTTCAACCCATTACATGATGACACATGTCCCTAGGAGTCCTAGGACCCCTAGGGACATATTATAATTGTTCATATGGGTCAAAGCGGGTCATAGGTAGACCTATGACCCCCTTCGATTCATTAAATAATGACATATGTTAGTAGAATTTTTAGGACCCTTAGGGACATATTAGAATCATTTGTATGTTACCACTTTCGACCCATTACATGATGAAAAATATCCCTAAGGTTCCTAAGACCCCTAGGGACATATTAGAATGCTTCATAAGGGTCAAACTGGCTCATAGGTTGACCTATGAACCTTTTTGACATATTAAATGACAATATATATCCCTAGGGGTCCTAGGATCCTAGGGACATATTAGAATCATTCTTATGGGTCAAAGGGGGTCATAGCTCATCCCTTCAAACCAATACATGATGACATATGTTCTTAGGGGTTGTAAGACCCCTACAGACATATTAGAATGCTTCATATGCGTCAACGGGGGTCATAGGTTGACCTATAACCCTCTTTGATCGATTAAATGATGACATATGTCCCTAGTGGTGCTAGGACCCCTAGGGACATATGTCATCATATAATGGGTCGAAGGGAGTCATAAGTCAACCTATGACACTCTTTGGCCCATTTAAAAGATTCTAATATGTCCCTAGGGGTCCTAGGACCCCTAAAAGCATATGTAATCTTTTGATGGGTCGAAGGGGTTCATAGGTCAACCTATGACCCCATTTGACCCATAAGAATGATTCTAATATGTCCCTAGGGGTCTTAGGACCCTTAGGGACATATGTCATCATATAAACGACCAAAAGGGGTCATAGGTCAACCTATGACCCCCTTTGACCAATAAGAATGATTGTAATATGTCCCTAGAGGTCTTAGGAAGCCTTTGGACATATGTCATCATATAATGGGTCGAAGGGGGTCATAAGTCAACCTATGACCCTCTTTGACCCATAAGAAGCATTTGAATATGTTGCTAGGGGATCTAGGACCCCTAGACACATATGTCATCATGTAATGGGTCAAAGGGGGTCAAAGGTCAACCTATGACCCCCTTAGACCCATAAGAATGATTCTAATATGTCCTTAGGGTTCCGAGCACCCCCAAGGACATATGTCATCATATAATGGGTCAAAGTGGGTCATTGATCAACCTATGAACATCTTTGACCCATAGGAATGATTCTAATATTTTCTTAGGGGTCCTAGGACCCGTAGGGACATATGTTGTCATGTAATGCATCAAAAGGGGTCATAGGTAAACCTGACACCCATTGATGCATAAGAATGATTCTCATATGTCTCTAGGGGTCCTAGGGACATATGTCATCATGTAATGGGTCAAAGGGGGTCATAGGTCAACCTATGACCTCGTTTGACCCATATGAACAATTCTAATATATTTGTATGGGTCCTAGGACTCCTAGGGACATATGTCATCATTTAATGGGTTGAAGGGGATCATTGGTTACCCTATGACCCCCTTTGACCCATAAGAATGATTCTAATATCTCCCTAGGGGGCCTAGGACCCCTAGGAACATAGGTCATCATGTAATTGGTCAAAGGGGGTCATAGGTCACCCTATGAGCCTCTTTGACCCATAAGAATGATTCTAATATGTCCCTACCCATTCTAAGAACCCTAGTGACATGTCATCATGTAATGGGTCTAAAGGGGTCATAGGTCAAGCTATGAACCCCTTTGACCCCTAAGAACGATTCTAATATGTCCTTAGAGGTCTTAGGAACACTAGGAACATATGTCGTTATGTAATGGGTTGAAGGGGGTCATAGGTCAACCTATGACCCCCTTCGATCCATATGAACGATTCTAATATGTCCCTAAGGGTCCTAAAACCCCTAGGGACATATATCATCATGTAATGGGTCGAAGGGGGTCATAGGTTAATGTATGACCCCCTTTGACCCATATAAATGATTCTAATATGTCCCTAGGGGTCGTAGGACCCCTAGAGACATATGTCGTAATGTAATGGGTCATGAATGATTCTAATATGTCCCTCAGGGTCCTAGGACCCCCAGGGACATATGTCATCATGTAATGGGTTGAAGGGGGTCATAGGTCAATCTATGACCCTCTTTGACCAATATTAACAATTCTTATATGTCCATAGGGGTCTTAGGACCCGTAGGGACATATATCATCATTTAATGCTTGGAAGGCCCTATGACCCCCTTTGACCCACAAAAATGATTCTAATATTTTTTTGGGGTCCTAAGACCGATAAGTACATATGTCATCATTTAATGGGTCGAAGGGGGTGATAGGTCAACCTATGAAACCCTTTTACCCATGTGAAGCATTCTAATATGTCTCTAGGGGTCTTAGGACCCCTCAAGACATATGTCATCATGTAATGTCCCTAGGACCCTTAGGGACATATGAGAATCATTCTTATGGGTCAAAAAGGTGTCATAGGCTGACTTATGACCCCCTTCGACACTTTACATGACAACATATGTCCTTAGGGTTCCTATGACCCCTAGGGAAATATTAGAATCATTCTTATGGGTTAAAGGTGGTCATAAGTTGCCTAATGACCCGCTTCGACCCATTAATTATGAGATATGTCTCTGGGGGTCCACAGAACCCTAGAGACATATTAGAATCATTCTTATGGGTCTAAGGGGGTCATTGGTTGACCTATGACCCCCTTTGACCCATTACATGATGACATATAGCCATTGGGGTCCTAAAACCCCTAGGGACATATTCAAATGCTTCTTATGGGTCAAAGGGTCTCATAGGTTAACCTATGACCCCTTCGACCCATTACATGATGACATATGTCCAAAAGGGTCCTAGGACCCCTAGGGACATTAGAATTATTTTTATGGATCAAAAGGGGTCATAGGTTGACATATGACCCCCTTTGACCATTTACATGATGACATATGTTCCTAGGGGACCTAGGACCCCTAGGGACATATTAGAATCGTTCTTATGGGTCAAAGGGGGTCATAGGGTGACTTATTATAACATTTGACCCATTACATAATGACATATGTCATTAGGGGTCCTAGGACCCCTAGGGACATATTAGAATCATTCTTATAGGTCAACTAGAATCATAGGTCAACCTATGACCCTCTTCGAGCCATTACCTAATGACATATGTCCATAGGGGTCATAGGACACCTAAGGACATATTATAATTGTTCATATGGGTTAAAGGGGGTCATAAGTTGACCTAACACCCCCTTCGACCAATTAAATGATGACATATATGTCCCTAGGGGTCCTAGGACCCCTAGCGACATATTAAAATTTTCATATGGGTCAAATGGGGTCATAGGTTGACCTATGAACCCACTTCGATCCAATAGATGATGACATATGTCTCTAGTGGTCCTCAGAACCCTAGGGACATATCATAATCGTTCTTATGTGTCTAAGGGGTCATAGGTTAACATATGATCCCCTTTGACACATTATATTATGACATATTTCCCTAGGGGTCCTAGAACCCCTACAGACATATTTGAATGCTTCTTATGGGTCAAAGAGGATCATAGGTTGACCTATGACCCCCTTTGACCCATTACATGATGACATATGTCCAAAGGGGTCCTAAGAACCCTAAGGACATATTAGAATCATTCTTATGCATCAAATGGGGACATAGGTTGACCTAAGACCCCCTTTGACCCTTTACATTGCGACATATGTCCCTAGGGGTCCTACGACCCCTAGAGTCATATTAGAATCATTCTTATGAGTCAAAGGGGGTCATAGGGTGACCTATGACAACCTTCGACCTATTACATGATGACATATGTCTCTAAGGGTCTTAAAACCCCTAGGGACATATTAAAATCATTCTTATGGGACAAAAGAAGTCATAGTCAACCTGTGACCCCCTTCGACCCATTACAAGATGACATATGCCCCTAGGGGTCATAGGACACCTAAGGACATATTAAAATATTTCATATGGGTCAAAGGGTATCACAGGTTGACTTATGACCCCCTTCGACCTGTTAAATGATGACATATGTCCTTAGGCATCCTAAGACCCCTAGGGACATATTAGAATTGTTCATATGGGTCAAAGGTCGTCATAGGTTGACCTACGACCCCCTTTGACCCATTACATAATGACATATGTCCTTAAGACCCCTAGCGACATATGAGAGTCATTCTTATGGGTCAAATGGTGTCATAGGTTGACCTTTGACCTCCTTTGACCCATTATATGATGACATATCTCTCTAGGGGTCCTAGATCCCTTAGGGACATATTTGAATGCTTCTTATGGGTCAAAGGGCGTCATAGGTTGACCTATGACCCCCTTCGACCCATTACATGATCACATATGTCCAAAGGGTTCCTAATCCCTTTAGGGACATTAGAATCATTCTTAATTGTCAAAGGGGGTCATAGGTTGACCTATGACCCCCTTTGACCCTTTATATGATGACATATGTCCCTAAGGGTCTTAGGACCCCTAGGAACATATTAGAATCATTTTTATGGGTCAAATGGGGTCATAAGTTGACCTATGACTCCTTTCGACCCATTAAAAGATTAGATATTCACATAGGGGTCTTAGAACCCCTAGAGACATATTAAAATCTTTCAAATGGGTCGAAGAGTGTGATAGGTTGACCTATGACTCCCTTCGACCCATTACATTACGACATATGTCCCGAGGGGTCCTAGCACCCTTAGGGACATATGCCATCATTTAATCGATCGAAAAGGGTCATAGGTCATCTTATGACCCCCGTTGACGCATATGAAGCATTCTAATATGTCTGTAGGGGTCCTAAGACCCCTAGGGACATATGTCGTCATGTAATGGTTTGAAGGGATGACCTATGACCCCCTTTGACCCATAAGAATGATTCTAATATTTTCATAGGGGTCCTAGGACCCCTAGGGACATATGTTGTCATTTAATATGTCAAAGAGGTTCATAGGTTAATCTATGACCCATTTTGACCCATATGAAGCATTCTAAAATGTTCCTAAGGGTCTTAAGACCCCTAGGGACATATGTCATCATGTAATAGGTCGAAAGTGGTACCATACAAATGATTCTAATATGTCCTTAAAGGTTCTAGAAACCCTACTAACATATGTCATCATTTAAAGAGTCGAAGGGGGTCATAGGTTGACCTTTGACCCCCTTTGACCCATATAAATAATTCTAATATTTTTTTAGGGGTCCTAGGACCCTTAGGGACATATGTCATTATGTAATGTGCCGAAGGGGGTCATAGGTCAATCTATGACCTCCTTTGACCCATATTAACAATTCTTATATGTCCTTAGGGGTCCTAGGACCCCTAGGGACATATGTTGTCATTTAATGGGTGGAAGGGGTAATAGGTCACCTTATGACCCCCTTTGACCTACAAAAATGATTCTAATATGCTCTCAGGGGTCCTAGGACCACTAGGTACATATGTTATCATTTAATGGGTCGAAGGGGGTCATAGGTCAATCTATGAAACTCTTTGACCCATATGAATCATTTTAATATGTCCCTATGGGTCTTAGGACCCCTAGGGACATATGTCGTTATGTAATGTGTCAAAGTGAGTCATAAGTCAAATTATGACCCCCTTTGACCCAGAATAAAGATTCTAATATGTCCCTAGGGGATCTAAGATCCGTAGGGACATATGTGCCCCTTTGACCCATAAGAACAATTCTAATATGTCCCTTGGAGTTCTAAGACCCCTAATGACATATGTCATCATGTAATGGGTCTAAGGGGGTCACAGATCAAGCTATGACCCTGTTTGACCCATAAAAATGATTCTAATGTGTGCCTGAGAGTCCTAGCAACCCTAGGGACATATGTCATCATGTAATGGGTCAAAGGGTGTCATAGGTCAACCTATGATCCCCTTTGAACTATATGAACAATTCTAATATGTCCCTAGGGATCCTAAGAGCCTTAAGGACATATATTGTCATTTAATGGGTCGAAAGGGGTCATAGGTTGACCTATGACCCGCTTTGACCCATATTATAGAATATAATATGTTCTTAGGGGTGCTAGTACCCCCAGGAACATATGTCATCATGTAATATGTCAGAGGGGCTCATAGGTCAACTTATGACCCCCTTTGAATCATAAGAATGATTCTAATATGTCCCTAGGGGTCCTAGGACCCCTAGGCAGATATGTCATCATTTAATGGGTTGAAGGGGATCATAGGTCAACCTATGAGCCTCTTTGACCCATAAGAATGATTTTAATATGTCCCTAGGGATATATGTCATCATTTAATTGATCTAAGGGGGTCATAGGCCAACATATAACCTCTTTTGACCTATATGAATGATTCTAATATGTATCTAGGGGTCCTAGGACCCCTAAGGACATATGTATTCATTTAATGGGTCGAAGGGATTCATAGGTCATCCTTTGACCCTTTTTGACCCATAAGAATAGTTTTAATATCTTCCTAGGGGACCTGGGACCCCTAGGAACATAAGTCATCATGTAATTGATCAAAGGGGGTCATAAGTCACCCTATGAGCTCCTTTTACCAAAAAGAATGATTCTAATATGCCCTTAGGCATTCTAGGACCCCTAGTGACATATGTCATCATGTAATGGGTCTAAAGGGGTCATAGGACAAGCTATGACCCCATTTGACCCATAAGAATGATTCTAATATGTCCCTAAAAGTCCTAAGAACTCTAAGAACATATGTCGTCATTAAAACGGTTGAAGGGTGTCATAAGTCAACCTATGATCTCCTTTGACCTATATGAACAATTCTAATATGTGCATACGGATCTTAGGAGCCCTAGGGACATATGTCATCATTTAATGGGTCAAAGGGTGTTATAGGTCAACCTCTGACCACCTTTTACCCATATGATGGAATCTAATATGTTCCTAGGGGTGCTAGGACCACTAGGGACATATGTCATCATGTAATATGTAAGAGGGGATCATAGGTCAACTTCTAACCCCATTTGAGCCATAAGAATGATTCTAATATGTCTTTAGGGGTCCTAGAACCCCCAGGATGACATGTCAATATTTAATGTGTCGAAAGGGGTCATAGGTCAACCTATGCGCCCCTTTGACTCATAAGAATAATTCTAATATGTCCCTAAGGATATATGTCATCATTTAATGGGTTGAAGGGGGTCATAGGCCAACCTATGACCCCCTTGGACCTATATGAATGATTATAATATGTCCCTAGGGGTTCTAAGACCCTTAGGGACATATGTAGTCATTTAATTGGTCGAAGGGGTTCATAGGTCACCCTATGACCCCTTTTGACCCATAAAAATGATTCTAATATCTCCCTAGGGGGCCTAAGACCCCTCGAAACATAGGTCGTCATGTAATTGGTAAAAGGGGGTCATAGGTCACCCTATGAGCCCCTTTGACGCATAAGAACAATTCTAATATGTCCCTAGGCATTCTAGGAACACTAGTGACATATGTCATAATGTAATGGGTCTAGGGGGTCATAGGTCAAGATATGAACCCCTTTGACCCCTAAGAACGATTATCATATGTCCCTAGAGGTCCTAAGAACACTAGGGACATATGTCGTCATGTAATGGGTTGAAGGGGGTCATAGGTCAACCTATGACCCCCTTGGACCCATATGTATGATTCTAATATGTCCCTAGGGGTCCTAAGATCCCTAAGGACATATATCATCATGAAATGGATCGAAGTGGGTCATAGGTCAACGTATGACCCTCTTTAACTCATATAAATGATTCTGATATGTCCCTAGGGGTCGTAGGACCTCTAGGGACATATGTCGTAATGTAATGGGTCATGAATGATTCTAATATGTCCCTCGGGGTCCTAGGACCCTTAGGGACATATGTCATCAGGTAATGGGTTGAAGGGGGTCATAGGTCAATCTATGACCACCTTTGACCCATATTAACAATTCTTATATGTCCATAGGGGTCTTAGGACCTGTAGGGACATATGTCATCATTTAATGAGTGACCCATGACCCCCTTTGACCCATCATAATGATTCTAATATTTCCTTAGGGGTCCTAGGACCGATAGGTACATATGTCATCATTTAACGGGTCAAAAGGGGTAATAGGTCAACCTTTGAAACCCTTTTACCCATATGAAGCATTCTAATATGTCCCTAAGGGTCTTAAGACCTCTAGGGACATATGTCATCATGTAATATCCCTAGGACCCCTAGGGACATATGGGAATCGTTCTTATGGGTCAAAAAGGTGTCATAGGTTGACTTATGACTCGCTTCGACGAATTACATGACAACATATGTCCTTAGAGGTCCTATGAACCCTAGGAAAGTATTAGAATCATTCTTATGGGTTAAAGGTGGTCATAGGTTGCCCAATGACCCGCTTCGACCCATTACATGATGACATATGTCCCTTGGGGTCCACGGAACTCTAGGGACATATTACAATCGTTCTTATGGGTCTAAGGGGGTCATAAGTTGACCTATAACCCCCTTTGACCTATTACATGATGACATATGTCCATAGGGGTCCTAAAATCCCTAGGGACATATTCAAATGCTTCTTATGGGTCAAAGGGTCTCATAGGTTAACCTATGACCCCCTTCGACCCATTACATGATGACATATGTCCAAAGGGGTCCTAATACCCCTAGGGACGTATTAGAATCGTTCTTATGGGTGAAAAGTAGTCATATGTTGACATATGACCTCCTTTGACCATTTACATGATGACATATGTCCTTAGGGGACCTAGGACCACTAGGGACATATCAGAATCATTCTCATGGGTCAAAGGGGTCATAGGATGACTTATGACAACCTTTGATCCATTACATGATGACATATGTCCTTAAAGGTCCTAAGACCCCTAGGAACATATTAGAATCATTCTTATGGGTCAACAGGAATCATAGGTCAACCTATGACCCCCTTCGACCCATTACATGATGACATATGTTCATAGGGGTCATATAACACCTAGGGATATATTATAATTGTTCATATGGGTCAAAGGAGGTCATAGGTTGACCTATCACCCTCTTCGACCAATTAAATGATGACACATATGTCCCTAGGGGTCCTAGGACCCCTAGGGACATATTAGAATTGCTCATATGGGTCAAATGGTGTTATAGGTTGACCTATGACCCACTTCGACTCAATAGATGATGACATATGTCTCCAATAGTCCTCAAAACCCTAGGGACATATTAGAATCATTCTTATGTGTCTAAGGGGTCATAGGTTAACATATGAACTCCTTTGACACATTATATGATGACATATTTCTCTAAGGGTCCTAGAACCCCTACGGACATATGGCCCCAATTGACCCTTTACATTGTGACATATGTCCCTAGGGGTCCTAGGACCCTAAGGGACATATTAGAATCGTTCTTATGAGTCAAAGGGGGTCATAGGGTGACCTATGACAACCTTCGACCCATTACATGATGACATATGTCCCTAAGGGTCCTAGGACCCCTAGGGACATATTAGAATCATTCTTATGGGTCAAAGAGAGTCATAAGTCAACTTATGACCCCCTTCGACCCATTACATGATGACATATGTCCCTAGGGGTCATAGGACACCTAAGGACATATTAAAATTTTTCATATGGGTCAAAGGGTATCACAAGTTGACTTATGACCCCCTTCAACCAGTTAAATGATGACATATATCCCTAAGCCTCTTAGGACCCCTAGGGACATATTAGAATTCTTCATATGGGTCAAAGGGTGTCATAAGTTTACCTATGACCCCCTTTGACCCATTACATAATGACATATGTCCCTAGGACCCCTAGCGACATATGAGAGTCATTCTTATGGGTCAAATGGGGTCATAGGTTGACCTATGACCCCCTTTGACACATTACATGATGACTTGTGTCCCTAGTGGTCCTATGACCCCTAGGGACATATTAGAATCCTTCATATAGGTCGAAAATGGTCATAAGTTGACCTATGATCCCTTTTAACCCATTAAATGGTGACATATGTCCCTAGGGGTCCTAGGACCCATACAAATATATTAGAATTGTTCATATGGGTCAAAGGGGGTCATAGGTTGACCTATGACCCTTTTTGACCAGTTAGATGATTACATATGTCCCTAGGACCACTAGAGACATGTGAGAATCATTCTCATGGGTCAATGGGTGTTAGGTTTACCTATGACCCCCTTCGATGCATTACATGACAACATATGTCCCTATGGGTCTTAAGACCCCTAAAAAAATATTAGAATCATTCTTATGGGTCAAAGATGTTCATAGGTTGACTAATGACCAACTTTGACCCATTACATGATGACATATGTCCCTGGGGGTCCTCGAAACCCTAGGAACATATTAGAATCATTCTTATGGGTCTAAAGGGGTAATAGGTTGACCTTTGTCCCCCATTGACCCATTAAATGATGACATATGTGTCTAGGGGTCCTAGATCCCCTAAGGACATATTCGAATGCTTCTTATGGGTCAAAGGGGGTCATAGGTTGACCAATGACCCACTTCAACCCATTACATGATGACATATGTCCAAAGGGTTCTTAGAACTTTTAGAGACATATTAGAATCATTCTTATTGGTCAAAGGGGGTCAGAGGGTTAGATATGACCCCCTTTGATTGCTTATATGATAACATATGTCCTTAAGGGTCCTGAGACCCCTAGGGACATATTAGAATTATTCTTATGGGTCAAATGGGGTCATAGGTTGACCTATGACCCCCTTCGACCCATTAAAAGATTACATATGCCTATAGGGGTCGTAGGACCCTTAGGGACATATTAGAATCTTCCAAATAGGTCAAAGAGTGTCATAGGTTGACCTATGACTCCCTTCGACCCATTACATGATAACATTTGTCCCTAGCGGTCCTAGCACCCCTAGGGACATATGTCATCATTTAATCAATCAAAGAGGGTCATAGGTCAACCTATGACCCCCGTTGACACATATGAAGCATTCTAATGTCTGTAGGGGTCCTAAGACCCTTAGGGACATATGTCGTCATGTAATGGTTTGAAGGGATGACCTATGACCCCCTTTGACCCATAAGAATGATTCTAATATGTCCTTACGGGTCCTAGGACCCCTAGGGACATATGTCGTTATTTAATATGTCAAAGAGGTTCATAGGTCAACCTATGACCCAGTTTGACCCATATGAAGCATTCTAATATGTCTCTAGTGGTCTTAGGACCCCTAGGGACATATGTCATTGTGTAATGGGTTGAAAGTGGTAGCATACAAATGATTCTAATATGTCCCTAAGGGTCCTAGAAATCCTACTAACATATGTCATCATTTAATGAGTCGAAGGGACCTATGACCCCCTTTGACACATATGAACGATTATAATGTCTCTAGGGGTCCTAGGACCAATAGAGAAATATGTCATCATGTAATGAGTCGAAGGGGATTATAGGTCAACCTATGACCCCCCTGGACCCATATGAACGATTCTAATGTGTCTTTAGGGGTCCTAGGACCCCTAAAGACACATTAGAATCGTTCATATGGGTCCAAGGTGGTCATAGGTTGAACTATGACCCCCTTTGACCCAAATAAACGATTCTGATAAACATAATTCATTATGTAATGGGTCAAAGGGGGTCATAGGTTGAACTATGACCCCCTTTGACCCATATAAACAATTCTGATAAACATATTTCATTATGTAATGGGTCAAAGGGGGTCATAGGTCAATCTATGACCCCCTTTGACCCATATTAACAATTCTTATATGTCCCTAGTGGTCCTAGGACCCCTAGGGACATATGTCATCATTTTATAGGTGGAAGGGGGTAATAGGTCACCCTATGACCTCTTTTGACCCACAAGAATGATTCTAATATGTCCCTAGGGGTCCTAGAACCACTAGGTACATATGTTGTCATTTAATGGGTCGAAGGGGGTCATAGGTCAACTTATGAAACCCTTTGACCTATATGAAGCATTCTAATATGTCCCTAGGGGTCTTAGGACCCCTAGGGACATATGTCCTTATGTAATTTGTTGAAGTGGGTCATAAGTCAACCTATGACCCCCTTTGACCCAGAAGAAAGATTCTAATATGTCCCTAGGGGTTCTAGGATCCCTAGAGACATATGTCATCATGTAATGGATCGAAGGGGTTCATAGGTCACCCTATGAGCCCCTTTAACCCATAAGAACAGTTCTAATATGTTCCTTGGAGTTCTAGGACCCCTAATGACATATGTCATCATGTAATGGGTCTAAGGGGGTCATAGGTCAAGCTATGACGCTGTTTGACCCATAAAAATAATTCTAATATGTCTCTACGGGTCCTAAAAACCCTAAGGACATATGTCATCATATAATGGGTCAAAGGGTGTCATAGGTCGACCTATGATCCCCTTTGACCTATATGTACAATTCTAATATGTTCCTAGGGATCTTAGGAGTCCTGGGGACATATGTTGTCATTTAATGGGTCGAAAGGGGTCATAGGTTGACCTATGACCCACTTTGACCCATATGATGGAATCTTATATGTTCCTAAGGGTGCTAGGACCCCCAGGGACATATGTCATCATGTAATATGTCGAAGGGGCTCATAGCTCAACTTATGACCTCCTTTGAACCATAAGAATGATTCTAATATGTCCTTAGGGGTCCTAGGACCCCTAGGCAAATATGTCATCATTTAATGGGTCGAAAGGGGTCGTAGGTCAACCTATGAGCCCCTTTGACCCATAAGAATGATTCTAATATGTCCCTACGGATATATGTCATCATTTAATGGGTCGAAGGGGGTCATAGGCCAACCTATGACCCCTTTTGACCCACATAAATGATTCTAATATGTCTCTAAGGGTCCTAGGACCCCTAGGGACATATGTAGTCATTTAATGGGTCGAAGGGCTTCATAGGTCACCCTTTGACCCCTTTTGATGCATAAGAATGATTTTAATATCTTCCTAGGGGCCCTAGGACCCCTAGGAACATAGGTCATTATGTAATTGATTGAAGGGGGTCATAGATCACCCTGTGAGCCCCTTTTACCCAAAAGAATGATTCTAATATGTCCCTAGGCATTCTAGGACCCCTAGTAACATATGTCATCATGTAATGGGTATAAGGGGGTCATAGGTCAAGCTATGACCCCATTTGACCCACAATTCTAATATGTCCCTAGAGGTCCTAAGAACCCTAGGGAGATGTCATCATTAAATGGGTCGAAGGGTGTCATAGGTCAACCTATGATCCCCTTTGACTTATATGAACAATTTTAATATGTGCATAGGGATCTTAGGAGCCCTAGAGACATATGTCATCATTTAATGGGTCAAAGGGGGTCATAGGTCAACCTATGACCACCTTTGACCCATACGATAGAATCTAATATGTTCCTAGGGGTGCTAGGACCACTAGGGACATATGTCCTCATCTAATATGTCAAAGGGGCTCATAGGTCAACTTATGACCCCCTTTGAGCCATAAAAATTATTCTAATATGTCCTTCAGGTTCCTAGGACCCCTAGGATGATATGTCAATATTTAATGTGTCGAAGGGGGTCGTAGGTCAACCTATGAGCCCCTTTGACCCATAAGAATGATTCTAATATGTCCCTAGGGATCTATGTCATCATTTTATGGGTCGAAAGGGGTCATAGGCCAACCTATGACCCCCTTGGACCTATATGAATGATTCTAATATGTTCCTAGGGGTCCTAGGACCACTAGGGACATATGTAGTCATTTAATGGGTCGAAGGGGTTCATAGGTCACCCTATGACCCCTTTTAACCCATAAGAATGATTCTAATATCTCACTAGGGGGCCTAGGACCCCTAGGAACATAGGTCGTCATGTAATTGGTCAAAGGGGGTCATAGGTCACCTTATGAGCCCCTTTGACCCATAAGCACGATTCTAATATGTCCTTAGGCATTCTAGGAACTCTAGTGACATATGTCATCATGTAATGGGTCTAAGGGGGTCATAGGTCAAGCTATGAACCCCTTTGACCCCTAAGAATGATTCTAATATGTCTCTAGAGGTCTTAGAAACACTAAGGACATATGTCGTCATGTAATGGGTTGAAGGGGTCATAGGTCAACCTATGACCCCCTTAGACCCATATGAACGATTCTAATATGTCCCTAGGGATATATATCATCATGTAATGGGTTGAAGGGGGTCATAGGTCAACCTATGATCCTTTTTATCCATATAAATGATTCTAATATGTCTCTAAAGGTCGTAGGACCCATAGGGACATATGCCATAATGTAATGGGTCATGAATGATTCTAATATGTCCCTAGGGGTCCTAGGACCCCCAGGGACATATGTCATCATGTAATGGATTGAAGGGGGTCATAGGTTAATCTATGACCCCCTTTGACCCATATTAACAATTCTTATATGTCCATAGGGGTCTTAGGACCTGTAGGGACATATGTCGTCATTTAATGGGTGAAAGGGGGTCATAAGTCACCCTATAACCCCCTTTGAACCACAAGAATGATTCTAATATTTCCTTAGGGGTCTTAGGACCAATAGGTACATATTTCATCATTTAATGGGTCGAAAGGGGTCATAGGTCAACCTATGAAACCCTTTTACCCATATGAAGCATTCTAATATGTCCCTAGGGGTCTTTGGACCCCTAGGGATATATGTCATCATGTAATTTGTCGATGTGGGTCATAAGTCAACCTATGACCCCCTTTGACCCAGAAGAATGATTCTAATATGTCCCTAGGTGTTCTAGGACCCCTAGGGACATATGTCATCATGTAATGGGGCGCAGGGGGTCATAGGTCACCTTATGAGCCCCTTTGAAAGAACGATTCTAATATGTTTCTAGGTGTTCTAAGATCCCTAGTGACATATGTCATCATATAATAGGTCTAAGGGGGTCATAGGTCAAGCAATGACCCCCTTTGACCCATAAGAATGATTCTAATATGTCCCTAGAGGTCCTAAGAACCCTAGGGATATATGTCATCATTTAATGGGTCGAAAGGTGTCATAAGTCAACCTATGATCCTCTTTGACCTATATGAACAATTTTAATATGTCTGTAGGGATCTTAGGACCCCTAGGGACATATGTCATGATTTAATGGGTCAAAGGGGGTCATAGGTCAACCTATGACCCCCTTTGACCCATATGATAAAATCTAATATGTTCCTAGGGGTGCTAGGACCCTTAGGGACATATGTCGTCATGTAATATGTTAGAGGGGGTCATAGGTAAACTTATGACCCCCTTTGAGTCATAAGAATGATTCTAATATGTCCCTAGGGGTCCTACAACCCCTAGGGAGATATGTCATCATTTAATGGGTCGAAGGGGGTCATAGGTCAATTTATGAGCCCCTTTGACCCATAAGAACGATTCTAATATATCCCTAGGGATATATGTCATCATTTAATAGGTCAAATGGGGTCATAAGCCAACCTATGACCCCCTTTGACCCATATGAATGATTCTAATATGTCCGTAGAGGACATATGTAGTAATTTAATGGTTTGAAGGGGTTCATAGGTCACTCTATGACCCCCTTTGACCCATAAGAATGATTCTAATATCTCCCTAGGGGCCCTAGGACCTCTAAGAACATAGGTCATCATGTAATTGTTTTAAGGGGGTCATAGGTCAACCTATAACTCCCTTTGACCCATAAGAATGATTCTAATACGTCCCTGGGGGTCCCAAGACCCCTAGGGACATATGTCATAATTTAATGGGTCGAAGGGGGTCATAGGTTGACCTATGACCCCCTTTGACCCATATGAAGCATTCTAATATATCTGTAGGGGTCCTAAGACCCCTAGGGACATATGTCATCATGTAATGGTTTAAAGGGGGTCATAGGGTGACTATGATCCCCTTTGACACATAAGAACAATTTTAATATTTGCCTAGGGGTCATTGGACCCTAGAGACATATGTTGTCATTTAATGGGTCAAAAGGGGTGATAGGTCAACCTATGACCCGATTTCACCTATATGAAGCATTATAATATGTCCTTAGGGGTCCTACATATGTCATCATGTAATACGTCAAAGGTGGTCATAGGTCAACCTTTGACTCTCTTTGACCCATACAAATGATTCTAATATGTCCCTAGGGGTCCTAGGACCCTTAAGAACGCATGTCATCATTTAATGGGTCTAATGGGGTGATAGGTCTACCTATGACCCCTTTTGACCCATATGAACAATTCTAATATGTCGCTATGGGTCCTAGGACCCCTAGGGACACATGTCGACATCTAATGGATCAAAGGGTGTCATAGGTCAACATATGACCCCCTTTGACCCATATGAAAAATTTTAATATGTCCCTAAGGGTCTTAGGACCCCTAGGGACATATGTCGTCATGTAATGGGTCATGAACGATTCTAAGATCATGTAATGGGTCGAAGGTGGTCATAGGTCAACCTATGACCCCCTTTCACCCATAAGAACAATTCTAATATCTCCCTAGGGGTCCTAGGACCCCTAGGGACATATGTCATCATTTAATGGGTTAAAAGAGGTCATAGGTCAACCTATGACCCCCTTTGACCCATATGAATGAATCTAATATGTTCCTAGGGGTCCTACTAGGGACATATGTCATCATGTAATATGTCAAAGGGGGTCATTTGAGCCATAAGAACGATTCTAATATGTCCCTAGGGGTCCTAGGACCCCTAGGGAGATATGTCATCATTTAATCAGTTGAAGGGGGTCATAGGTCAACCTATGACCCTCTTTGACCCATATGAAGCATTCTAATATGTCCTTAGGGGTCCTAGTACCCCTTTGGACATATGTCATCAAGTAATAGGTCGAAGGGGGTCATAGGTCACCCTATGACTCCCTTTGACCCATTAGAAGGATTCTAATATGTCCCTAGGGTTCTTAGGACCCCTAGGGACGTATATCATGATATAATGGGTCGAAGGGGGTCATAGGTCATCCTATCACCCCCTTTGACCCATAAGACCGATTCTAATATGTTCTTAGGGGTCCTAGGACCCCTATTGACATATGTCATCATTTAATGCGTTAAAGGGAGTCATAGGTCAACCTATGACCCCTTTTGCCCCATAAGAATGATTCTAATATGTCCCTAAGTGTCCTAAGACCCGTAGGGACATATGTCATCATTTAATGGGTCAAAGGGGGTCATTGGTCAACCTATGACCCCATTTGACCTATATGAATGATTCTAATATGTCCCTAGGGATCCTAGGTCCCTTGGGGACATATGTCATCATGTAATGGATCGAACAGGGTCATAAGTCAACCTATGACCCCCTTTGATGCATATGAATGATTCTAATATGTCCCTAGGGATCTTAGGATCCCTAGAGACATGTGTCATCATGTAATGGGTCGAAGGGGGTCGTAGGTCAACCTAGGACCTCCTTTGACCCATATGAATGATTCTAATATGTTTAGGATATATGTCATCATTTAATAAGTCAAAGGGGGTCATAGTTCAACCTATGACCCCCTTTGACCCATATGAAGCATTCTAATATGTCCCTAGGGGTCCTAGGACCCCTAGGGACATATGTCATCATGTAATGACTTAGAGGGGGTTATAGGTCAACTTATAACCTCTTTTGACTCATAAGAATGATTCTAATATGTCTATAGAGGTCCTAGGACCCCTAGGTACATATGTCATCATTTAATGGGTCGAAAGGGGTCATAAGTCAATCTTTGACACCCTTTGACCCATATGAAGCATTCTAATATGTCCCTAGGGGTCCTAGGACTCCTATGGACATATTTCATTATGTAATGTGTTGAAGTGGGTCATAAGTCAACCTATGACTCTCTTTGACCCATAATAATGATTGTAATATGTCTCTAGGTGTCCTAGGACCGCTAGGGAGATATGTCTTCATGTAATAGGTCGACGGGGGTCATAGGTCACCCTATGAGCTTGTTTGACCCATAAAAATGATTCTAATATGTCCTTGGGGGTCTTAAGACCCCTAAGGACATATGTCATCATTTAATGGGTCAAAAGGGGTAATAAGTGAATCTATTACCCCCTTTGACCCATATGAAGCATTGTAATATGTCCCTAGGGGTTCTTAGACCCCTAGGGACATATGTCATCATATAATGTGTCAAAGGGGGTCATAGTTCACCCTATGAACCCCTTTAAACCATATGAAAGATTCTAAGATGTCCCTAGGGGTCTTAGGATGCTTAAGGACATGTGCCATCGTAGAATGTGTCGAAGGGGGTCATATTTCACCTTACGATCCCCTTCGACCCATATGAATGATTCTAATATGTCCCTAGGGGTCTTAAGACCCCTAAAGACACATGTCATCATGGAATGTGTCCATGGTGGTCATAGGTCACCCCGACCCATATGAATGATTCTAATATATCCCTAGGGGTCCTAGGACCCTTAGGGACATATGTCATCTTGTAATATGTCGAAAGGGTTCATAGGTCATCTTGTGACCCCCTTCAACTCATATAAACTATTCTAATATATCCCTAGGGGTCCTAGGATCCCTTAGGGACATATATCATTATGAAATGTGTCGAAAGGGGACATAGGTCATCCTGTGAGCTCTTTTGTCCCATATAAATGACTCCAATAGAAATAATATAGTAAAAATAATAATTATATATATATATATATATATATGTATATATATATATATGTATATATATATATATGTATATATATATATGTATATATATATATATGTATATATATATATGTATATATATATATGTATATGTATATATATATATTTATATATTATAATAATAATAACATAAGTCATAATATTAATAATATATTATAGATTATAATTTACATATGATAATAATAATAATATATTATAGATTATAATTTATATATGATAATAATAATAATATGTATTAATAACATATATATATATATAATATATTACGTTATTATATTTAATAAAAATACAGTAAAAATAATAATAATATATTATAATAATATATATTATATTTATAGATAATAATAATAATAATAACATAATATATTATTATATATTAATAGATTATATATTATATCTTTACGTTATTATATTATATATTAATAAAAACATAATATATTATATATATATATAAAATATATTACGTTATTATATTTATAGATAATAATAATAATAACATAATATATTATTATATATTAATAGATTATATATATGTATATATAATATAGATTATATATTATTTTATATATAATATTTATGTTATTATATTATATATTTATAGATTATATATTATATCTTTACATATTTCATAACTCAAATTAGCTATATCACTTACAAATTCATTTTTCCCTCTAATTTTTGTGCCTTTTCCCTCCAATTTTTATGCCTTCGATATTGGATATCGGATATCCGATATGAGATTCGATATCCGATATGAGATCGGATATCTGATAAGGCTTGGGAATTACTTTCTAAGTTTGGTATCTGGATAGGTGAAAAAAAGTTAGAGTAGATTTTGAAACACTTTTAGATGTGTTCAAACTCTATTTTTTTCACATCACCACTTTTTGGCACACCATGATCCTGCACATACCCCATAGAGAGCTTAGAATGTTCGTGAGCACTTTGAATTGGAGTGTCTCCAAGGTGCCCTGAAGCTTGTAACTTATAAATCATGAAGCCTATTCACAAAATACAAAATTCTATAGGATCATAATATCAATGTCCACAATAACCTTTCTCAACTCTAAGAGATTCAATTTCATTTGATATTGGTACAATGATCTCAATCAATGCCAAACCTCACAGTGTTCTTGAGTGAATTAGTGCACTACTGTGAAAATTTCATATTTTTGTTGTTGCCTCATTTTCTCAACACCATTAGCTTTAGATGGTTCAATGAACCTCGGTCACACTATTTTTTCAGCCACAAAGATCCTATAACATTTGTGAGTACCCCAAACTAGAGTGTCTACAAGGTGCACTAAGCACATTTGGGTTGCAATCTTTTGATGCTTGTAACATGGAACTCGTGAGGCCTGTTGATGAACTATCAGATGATAGAGGATGGTGAAATAAATTTCCATAATAACCTCTCTTAGTTTTAGAGTTTCAAATTTGCTTGATATTGGCACAATGATCTCGATCAATGTCAAACCTTATAGTGTTCCTTGGTAAATTGGTGCAACACTGCACAACTTTCATGCCATTCATGACTAGAAATTTTGTGAACACCACACATCAAAGTTCCCACATTTTTCATAAACACATTTGAGAAATGATATTTGAGGTTCATAATTCAAAGACCTTATTATTTTTGTTGTTCATTGTGTTCATGGTCAGTTGGATACTAAAAAATTTCAAGGGCTTGTCTTCACTTCTGGCTATTTTTTCTTAAGGAAGGATTTTGGTTTTGGGGTTGCTTAAATATTTGGAGTTCATTTCTTTTCTATTAGTGTGATATTAATTTCATAAAGCCATGAACAAAATTCTAATGAACAAGACTACAATGAATAATATTTCATAAACCATATACAACATTCCAATGAATGAGAATTCAATTAACAATATTCTAATGAACATGATTAAAATAAACAAGATTCTATACACTATAGAAATACACATGTAAAAACTCAAAATAATACAATATCTCAAAATATATAATCATATATAAATTTGATGTAAATTTATGTCAAAATGTACATTTGTATACAAAATATGGTGCATGCCATCATAATATGTCTATGAAATCAAAGTTTATACATAAAATATGGAATATGCCATCTAAAAATGTCTCCTAAGGCATCCCTAGAAAACTACTATAACCTAGGCTATGGGAGGATCATCAAAATGGAGCCTCTTCGATGCACTCTTTGAACTTGCTAGATCCTGTATGAATAAAAAAAGATAAAATCCTAGTTAGATTAGTTTATTAAATGATTTGTATATACAAAATATAAATTGATTCAAATGTATATTGATCAATAATGAAGGAAACTTCATTTCTCTCTCTCTCCAACTTCCTTTTCCACTTAGGAGTCCACATATATGTCCTCAACAAAGAACACACCTTGCTAGGTTTGACCTAAAAATGTTTGTATGGTTGTCAAATTGATCTCATACTTAAACTATAATGTTATCAATGATAACATAATAAATTAATAACATAATCAAGAATTCTAATTCTAATTTAGCTTAGGTGATCTCTGATCAATGCATATTGGCTGAGTGAGAAAAGATACAAAGCCATGCCAACCCCTTCCATCACATTTTTTGTTTCATATGATAGTTGAAAATATGGTTTTAGAATGATGACAATCATCTCTTTATAATCTAAGAATATTAAGATAAGTAAAAAAATAGACCAAAAATATACAAGGCTCTAACTACAAATGGAAATACATGAAGGTTTGTGATGGTGAATCTAGGTATCTACATCATCAGAGGCCACCCCTTATAAAATAAAAAACACAACAATATTTCATTAGTACAAACAACTAACAAGTACACATATATCTATATATGCATTTAATGACTTTAAAACATATAATTACCTTCGCTTTGTCACTAGTTGGTGGCATGACCCCCTCACACTATCCCCCACTGATAGGTGAAACCTGCATGAGAAAAAGAAGATGAGAAATAATGTAAAATATGATATCTAATAGGAAATTAATGATTAATTAAATGGTACATATCGTAGAGGTCTCAAGGCCAAATGAAATGGATAAAAATATGATAGCATCCAGATCTCTTATCTCCTCCTCTGTCATCAGCTGGACATAAATGAATCACATAATGTACATAAGTATGAAGTTATACAAATATTTTTTAAATTTAAATATTGATTTAAAATTAAGAAAGATACAATGAATCAAATTTATAGACTTCCCATAATAGAAGGATCCCATGTCTTTGCATTTCCCCCCTCATCTCCTAGAAGAGCTATGCTTGTCTCTGCAACCATGTTTTTTGTGTCATTGTCTCTAGCCTCAAATTCAAAATCAAAATTAGTAATAGGACCTAGAAAAAGATTCTTGCACATAACTCAAGTATGTGGCACATAGACATGTGAGGAAGTTCCAAATGCACTAGTGGTAAAATCATCAACACAAGGATGCAATGATGACCTAGTTTGGGTGACTAGTAGATTGCTCAAATGATGAATGGCTCCAATAGATCTGATGGTAGCCTCAACGATGACATCAGGATTGTAGATTGGAGGAGAGTTAGGGCTTTTAGGGTGTGACAAATGTAGTGGCTTTCCTCCACTTCATCCTGGGTCTATCCTATAGAGCTCCACCTCCTACAACCATATTCAACCTCATTCTCCAATAATTAACATTGAGCCCGTTGCCAAACTCTGATTTTTTTTCCAATAAATATATGGGAACCTTCAAATTGGTGTGTGGTATTTTTTCAAAAACCCTCCACCAACGATCCCAAAAAAGAGTTCTAATGGCCACATTAGTGCACCATTTGATTGATAATTTTGGCATTTTGGGATCAACTACTATACTATTTTTGGGTCAAAAAATAGGTTTTTTAATTCCCTTTTACTTATATTAAGGTCCATAACCCCATCATAATCCAAACCATAATAAAACTAGTAGTGCATCTCATCACGCCAATGAAGAGCTACATCATGCTGCTTGGTAAGGGTCTCAATATTAGCCACAATAGTATTAAAGGAGGCTAGCATGGGATAAACTAGAGATAGTGTTATATGATTTTTGCACAACCCTCAATTGATTTAGATTTTATTCAATTAGGTCTTGCATTTGGGGAAGGTTTTGAGGGGGTAGTGGTTGTTTTGGATTGTTGTGAGGATCATTGTTCGACAAGGGATTGTTTGGAGGCTAGTTAGGATTTGACATGCCTGTTTATAATGCAAATGAAGATATAATTACAATTTGAATAAAAAATTTGTAAATAAACTAAGAAAGATTCTATTTTCTTTATAAAAACCTAAAAAAGTAATAATTAAAAAATGATTTAAAAAAAATGAACTTACTAATAGTTGGGTGTAATTGGATGTGAGAAATTTGCAAGACCTAATCGTATACCCAATTTTTTTATCAAATACCCAATGCTAGGGACATGATTTTTGGGAACAAAATAAGGAAAACAATGATCAATTTTTTATTATAAAAGTTATGTGTAGTTTTTGCGTATCTAATATATCACGTATCTGTAATATCAAATACTTGATATATTAGGTACTTGATATGCCTAGGTAGCCATTTTTCTTCTTTTGTATTAGGAATGGGGAAAAATTATGAGAAAATTCCAAATCACTTTTGGATATTTTTAGACTAGGTTTTTTTCCACATCTCCAATTTTTGGCCCACCACAATCTTACACATACCCTTAAACCAAAAGGAAAAACTAACCACTCATACAAACCTTTCTTAGTCTTAAAAGTAGTCCTCCATTCATCTCCTTCTTCAACTTTAATATGATGATATGGGTAAAAGTACAAAGTTGTGTCACCTTTTAGGCTAACTTATCCAAATGACTGAATTTATCTATTTCTATCTAAAAATCAATTTTAATTAAACATATGATCTTGATAAATTTATTCTAGCTAAGTTATATACAATCTCACACTTTTTCAATTGTAAATGTCTATGAAATGCAAGTTTTATACTAGTTTGTATCCAATTACTAAAGAAATAAAATTATTTTAGAAAATTGACCTTTCAATAAATCTTACTATTTTTATGATTTTTTTTAATGGCATATAAACACCATTTTATAGAGCTCAAAGTCAAGAATATTCTCATATAGAGTTTATTGTATTTTAATTAGATATAATATATTGTAATTAAAGAATTCTACAAGTACATATTTTAAAACTTAAGAAGATGTAGATTTAAGAAAGAAAAAAATATTAAATCATATCAAAAAAATTAAAAATCATATGATGTTCTAGAGGAGAGAATCCTCTTCTATAGTGTATAATTTTCATTTTGGTTAGAATAGATTTATTTTTAAAAATGTGGCGAGAGATAAAAACTATTGATTTCAGGTGAGTTGAAATTTGAATTTATATAAAAGAAAAATATATATCTAAATCCTATTTTTATTTTTGATTGATCTAGCTATATATGTTATCAATAACATATGTTGAGATCAAAGGGAAATGAGTTTATTTCCATATAGTTTTGTGGTGGGAACTAGACTACTTATTTTCAAAAAGTTAAAAAATGTCTTTAAAAATTAGGAAAATATATCATTCATATTCCAAATAATTATTATAAATTATAATCCTAAACTTCATCCATTTCTACACATTTCATTAGTTTACTTCATTTTCAAATTCTAAATAATAATACCAATTTTATATCATTGAAGGTGAACAATTATACTTTTGTTAGCCTTGTCCTTTATAAAAGGGCAACACAGGTTTGTGCTTTTACCCATATACACTCATCAAATCAATCTTAGTAAAAAAAATTTAACCACTCAAACAATTCATTATCTCATCCATTCTAGGCAAGGGAAATCTATACTTAAACTTAACTTTGTTTATACCTCTTGAATCAGTGCACATTCTCCATTATTCTTAGGTGCCAATATAGAAAATACTAGATAATGACTCAAAATTTATCTAGTCAAACCTTTCCTAAGAAACTTTTGTACTTTCATTCTCAATTCTTCATTCTTTGTAGGTGTTAGTCTATGTGCTTCTTTATTATGAAAAATAGTTGGAAGCATCAAATCCATACAGTGACTAATACTTCTCATTAGAGGTAAACCATTAGGTACATTATTTGAAATAATATCTTAAAATAAATTATCGATAAAGATCTAAACTTAGGTGCATCCTCAAGTTTATCTTGTTTCTTAGTCTTTCTAAGGATAAAGGAATGAAAATATTATGTTTCTTCATATCCTTAACAAACCAATTTCGTTCAATAGAGAAATCTTTGACTATAGTACAATGATTCTCTTCAGGTTCCTCAATCAAATGCAACAATGCTTGTGTCTTTCCATTAGCTCAAATAGTACATTGATTCAATATACCATCATATAAATCTTTTGTATCATACTACCAAGGTATTACTAAAATAATATGACAAAAATCCATAGGAATAATATCATACAACACTTCATCAAAGTAATTCCTAATTTTTGAATTTGACAAGGTGTTGTTCACTAGTAACTTCTGCTCACCCTTGATCCAAGTAATGTGATAAGGATTAGGATATTTCAATTTTTGAACCTTTAACTTAAATACTGGCTCATGAGATGAAAAATTATTTGAACTACCACCATCAATGATAACTTTTCAATATTTTCCTTTAATCTTACATCTAGTTTTAAAATGACTTTTCCACAAAATAGGTTCTCCATCCAACTACTCATTCTACAACGTTCTTCTAATGATTTAGTCCTCTCTAGTTTTAGATTCATTAGGAGGTTCAATAGCTTCCTTTTGAATCAAATCAACTCTTTTGCTACTTTCTATCTTCTTTCTAGAAAAGGTACATTCAAAGGCTCTATATCCTTCTCCACATTTAAAACATGTGCCTTTAAACCAATATCCATATTCTCTTTTACCAATATTATTATTTCTAGGGTAAGAAAAGTAATTACTTCTAGTATAGTTACCTCTCCCTCTATTAGAATTATCCTCTTTCAATTATAATTTATCTTTATCATGATCTGTACTATTACATCTTCTACTTTCTCCAAAAGATCTACCTCTACTCTAAAACCTTTCACCTCTTTCTCTTTATCTATGTTCATTTTTCTTTGATAGTATCTCTTTAGATCTCAAGGTATAAACATATGCTTCTTTCACACTTTCCATCTTCACAAAAATAATCTCATCTTGTATTGAAGTCCTTAAATAATTCATGTGCCTAGACACTTTTTCAACCCATCATCAACATGTCTAGATCTAATTTCCAACTAGTAGAATTCACCATCATAATATTTCACTATTATATCATTTTATCTTAAATTTTGCATTCTTCTTAACAAATTAACTTAATAATATTTACATAAAGGAACTTCTTTTCAACTCACCAACCATATTTAACCAAGTCATGATCTTTCTTTTGCTCTTATTTGTCTATCATTTTTAAGTGTTACCATAAAAGAGAAGCATGGCCTCTTAACTTAGTAGCTTATATCCTCATTTTTCTATCCTTAAGATACTTTCATAATCAAAGAAATTTATTTATCTCAAAGATCCAATCCAAAAAAATATCTATATAAATATTTCCATAATAAAATGAAATTTTAAAAATAGGTCTTGAATTTTCTCTACCAAAGGTTCAAGAGTCTTTCTTCATCTTGTTCTTCCTTAGGTTCAGGATTAGGTAAAATTGCTTCTTCCTCATCACTAACATAATCAAGATGCACTCCTCTTATCTAGGCTACCACAACAAGTTAAAGTCTAGCTGCAATTTGTGTTATCATGTTCATATTAACATTATTTATATTTTCTCTACCTCAAACCATTTTGAAAATAGTTCCTATGATAATCATAACCCTCTAAATTTTTTAGCTCAACAACTTAGTCTGCCACCCTACAACAAATCCAAAATAGGATTCTACATGATCCAAAAATCCAAAAGAAAGGAAACCTTCACTTTGATACCACTAGATGCAAGGTAGGAGGCCTCAAAGGAACACTTCCAAACCACCCTTGCTAGAGTTATACATGAATACCAACAAAAAATAAGAGAAATACCAATTCATATTGAATACAATGCATATTAGTTGAGATAGTCTTCTTTACATATGTCATACATAAGACCTACCTAGTTCCAACCATATAAATTCATATTAAAATTGACAAGATCAAAAGCTTAGGCTTACTGAGTTGATTTTATATTATCTTCCTTTTAACAAACTTCATTATTCCTATTATAATCCTTGATATCAAATATATACACATCAATACCACAATGAGGCCTGATAGAAAGAATTGTTACAAAATATAGGTCATACCTAGTATGAAAATTAACAACCACACAATTAATAAAATTAACATCTACAATATCAAATATTGACCAATGCATAATCCAAGAAGAGATCCTCAAGGATGCAAAAAGCCTTGATATCACAAAAAATTCGCATTAGAAAATAACCACACATTACTCAACATGTTAGGAAATGAGCACGCTACAAGCAAGGATAAAGGATAACTCTTTGGCAAGATCAATTGAAGTTCCATGAACATGCGAGAGTGATCAATAATAGGTCCTCATTAGTTACAAAATGACATAGAAAGTAATACCACAAATAAAAAAGGTCATTCCTCAAATAACAAACATGAATAAGTAACAAGAAATATTGTTGGTTGATGCAAGATTGCCAAATAACCCAACATGATCCTATATCAATACTTAAATCTCTAGAATGTACATTCTAGAGTCTATTACCAACATTGAGTTTGGGTTTAGTATCTCAACTATTTTCCAAATTCAAAATGAAATGTTGTATAAGACAATCTTTGATACCATATATACCATCTTAAAGTAGACACACTTGGATTTGAAGACCTTTTAGCTCCCTCTTCATAATATCCTCTTTGGACCATGGATATGCCTATGCTCATTCTCCTTTTCCCTCCTCTAGTTCTTCCATCTTTCAACCTTATCTTTCTACTATCTCCCCCTTTTTCTATAACACCTAGGACTTGACCTCCAAGACTAGGTTAACTCAGGTAGACCTAGTCTAGACTAGATCAAACTAGGTCAACCAAGTCCTCCTAAGTTGACCAGTCCTAGACCAAGTCGATCTAGGTTGACCTAGTCCCTAGAAGTTCTATATCTTGGGGCACGAAAGGTCTCAAGGGTTGAATTCATTTTTATCATATAACTTAGTCAACATGTATTGCTTTCCTTCCTAAAAACTCATATATAAGGAGACTTGAAGGTTTCATTTTCACCTATCATTCATAACACACAATCATATTCTCAATATCTTTATCTTAAATCTATATCTCTAAATTTTGCATTCAATGAGTTCAAGTATTCAAGTTTTTTCAAGCATTTAAGTAAGGAGATTTCTAGCTAGTGTTGAGGGATCCTTTGTGGGCATTTCCTATTTAAGATATAGCTTATTATTGGCCATCAAGGGAGAAGATATACATTGAAGCATTCATCATATTCTTTATTAATCCTAATTCAAGAGCTACATTACATTTACATACAAAATCTTTACAAACAAGTGTTTCAAGCAAAGTGAATCTGAACATTTATCTAATTAGAGCCCGAGTTTCAATACTAGGAACTCTAGGCATATTGTGTACCATCACATGAGAAAGAAATAAACTTGAAACTTGATTTAAAAAACAAACTTATATTGACATCAAAATTGAAACCAACTAGTTGAACAACAAACTCTAAAATGATATAATTTTTGAACATAGAACTAGAATACTTATAACACTTCCATTATAGATTCTTTCTTTATGTCATTGAGCTATGCCTTATGTTTTATGGTGGATTATGAGATGTTGTTCTTGTGTTTGGGTGTTGTATGAGAGATGACTTCTAGTTCTAGATCTATTGCTTAGGGTCACAGCTTAGGCCATAGTAGAGGTTGTGGGAGATGCAGTCTTCATAGCCTTTCCTTGGCTCATTTAGAGAACACTATTTAGGAAGAGGCAAAAGGGGTCAATAGTGTTGAGAAACATACTGAGTTAGAAGGACCTATCACTAGAGACTTGGTCAAGGAGATCATAGAGTGCCTACCTTTGAAGGATAGAGTTCATCATTCAAAGTATGAGGAGAGAGATAGGTCCATGAGTCTTAGGAAACTAGAGAGCATAAGGCAGTCCAACCAGTCTAGCCAGATGAAGGACCTACTACTAGTCAAATTCAAACCTTTCAATGAAGAAGGTATTGGATATGATGCTGAGAACTGGTTGATTGCACTAGATAGGTGTTTTTCCATGCAAGAATTTGACTCCAACATCAAAGAAAGATATGTCCTCACCCATTTAGAGGTATTCACAATAGTTTGGTGGAATATGGAAGAGAAGAAACTTGGGATAAATATGCAGACTATCACATGGGAGGTGTTCCTCGAAAACTTTTGTGAGTGATTTCTATTAGAGAAGTGGCAGCAATAGAGGGCAGATGTGTTTCATAACTTTAGACAAGATACCATGACTATGGTGGAGTATGAGTGTATGTTCTTTGAGCTTATGCTTTATGTAGGATTCAATGATAGCTCACCGTTGATGGTCCAACATTCATTAGAGGACTTAATGATAGAATCGTTAGGGGTGTTAAGGTTTTCTAACCTAAAATCCTTAAGGATGTAGTTATGAGAGCTACTTTGGTTGAGGTGAGTGTGTCTTCGGGTCAAGGTGGTCTACTAGTTGTTCAGGCTAGAGAAGCATCTTATTTGGGACTGTTTAAGGACAACCCATAGTCTTAGGGAGTTGGAAGTTCTAATAATCCTCCTAACTTCTCTAAGGCTAATTAGGAGTAGGATGGGAGAAAGTTCTTCCATGGTAATAGTGGTGGTTCACAGTCAAGGAACTATCACAACTGGCAGCATGTAGTTTGCATAATAGATTAGATTGATCTTCTCAAAGTCATAGTTAGGATGCTAGTGTTGGTAGTTTTTATCAGTCGTGTGCACTTGGAGCTTAGGGAGGCTTTAGTGGAGATTGCCACTCTTGTGGACAATATGGTCATAGAGTGACCTATTGTCTGGAGTATGCACCTTAGTTTTTGAGTCAGAGGCCTACAACCTCGAAGCTTGAGTAGTCCAAGAGGACCCACACATTGAGTTTTGTGTTTTGATATTGTGTCTTTGTAGTAGGCTTCTAGGAGTAAGCCTAATTTTAGGGTAGCTGGATGTAATGCCAATCTGTAGTTTCCTTTTTTGTTCTAATTGCCAAACACTTTTAGGCATATTTCATGCATTTGTTAGTTTTAGAGATATTTGATTTTTAGTTATATGGTATTGTTTCATAACTTGGATTACAGATATGTTGGTAATAATTGCTTAGTTGATTATATTTCATGTATTGTTTAATAATTATGATTGATCATGTATTAATGATGTTTCAATGATTCATAGTAGTGAATGTGATTGCTTTCATGAAAATGTCAAATGATATGTCTTTAATAATGATTATTTTATATTTGTAATGGTGCATTGTTATATCTAAGTATTTGATGCTTGACTTGTGATTTACTATGATACTTACCCCATACTTGCATGTGTATGGTGCACATGCTTGTTTTACATTTATGTCTAACGTGTCTAATGTGGTTAAGGGAGGGAGTCATAGTCACCTACTAGTTGGGATCTACATGATATATCACTCCTTGCCATCAACTTCCCTGAATTGCTAGGATGAAAATGCCTTATCACAATAACTCAATGGTAAACATGGGAAGATAATGATCAGGTCCAATCCCATCCATAGCCTAAATACTTTTCCTACAAAGAGGACAAGTAACAAATTGTTTACCATTTTTAAAACCTATGAGTCTTTTGCATGTGTGTGGTTTGGTTCTTGCTTGAGTTGATTTTTCTTATGCATTTCTTGAGGTTTGACTTGGTGAATTGCTTGATAGACTAGTTATTTATTATGCTTGGAATGATAGTTGCTATTGATTTATTAGATGTTATTTAATTTAAAAGTGAACAAATGTTAAAATAGGACGATCTTGCATTTTTAAAAATTATTGAAATTATATGGATTTTTGGTTAAATAAAAAAGACTTAATTTAAAATTCCTAATTTTAGAAAACTACATTAAAAAGATTTAAAAATTAAAAATTAAAAAATAAACTCTAATTATGGTGTAGTATTATTATTTAATTATAAAGATTTAAAAATTAATAGCATTTAAATAATGCACTTAAATTATCTTTATTAATTAAATAATAAATGAATGCCTTTTTATGAAATTTCTTTAAAAAGAAAAGTGAAGAAATAAATATTATAATTTAATAAAACAATATTTTCAAATAAAAAGTGGATTAATTGTGCATGAAAGAAATGATTAAATTAAATAATTATAATTTTAGAGTTACGGAGGCAAAAATTCCAAAAGGTAATTAGAGTTTTGTATTAGATTCTTTTGGAGTCATTTTCACACACAAACATTTTGGAGAGCAACTCCAGGGTTTGGAAAAGAAGAAATTTTGGTGGGTTGAAGGATTTTGTTATAAAAAGAATTTCATCTGATTTTCAGATCTTAGCATCATCATGAGGTAGGGTCTAAATACCCAAGATTAAACAAGTTGTTGAAAAATGATCTGCTTGCTTCATGTTTGATTGAGTGCTTGAATCCTATTTGTCATTCTGGTTATTTTCCCAAATCTGTATGATAGAAAATTTAGATTCTTAATCATCTTACAAGAAAAAATTTGAATAGAAAACTAAATTGTGGAGATAGGGGTTGATTGGAATTTTATTTATATTGAATTTACAATATGATTTAAATATCCTCTTATTTGTTTTAAAATAAAAACAAAATATAAGTAAAATGAAATAAAATACATATTTGTGCTTATAAGAAAAGATTCCTCCATGAGACTTGTACCAACACAAAAACAATGAAAAATAAATAGACACATATACATAAAAAATTCTTTATATTATAAAGAAATTTCACTTATATGTATGTATGTATGTATGTATGTGTGTGTGTGTGTACACAACACACACACACACACACACACACACACACACACACACACACACAAATATATATATATATATATATATTGAAAAAAATATTTTAGATAGGCATAGATATATTTGGGAGGGTTCTTTTTATTATATTATCATGTAGAATTGGTGTCAAAAAGAGAAGACATTGATAATGACATGCTTTAAATAAAAAAAGTCTAGTAAACATTGCAACATAACAGATTTATTTCTTTTGGGTTCCCAAGAAAGGTGTTACATATCTTGTCTTTAATTTATTTACATTTATATTTCTCAATTATAGTTAATCCCTTAACGTGATGCAGAGCCACACCTTGGAAAACTCAGGAGGAATCAGTCACTCAACTGAGTTGCATCAAGGGGCATCTACAACCTTCAGGATCACACACTAAAATCTAACATCACAATATATTAATTGAGTTTTTTCATACACATTAAAAATGCATATACTCTCTAAATCCATTCTATATACTTTTCCATCCACTTAATCCATTAAACAAAAGTTTTAAAACAAATTGCCCAGAAAATACATTCTTGCTGCCTCCTAAATAGACCTGCACTCAGAGATGAATAACTTTCGAACCAAAAAAGATTTACTCAATCTGACCATTGAAATTTTGCATAACTAGGTTTCAAACAACATATAAAAATTTGAGAGAAATCTAACGGTTCAAACTTGAGATATTGACCACGCATCAGAGTACATTTTTCTGCAAAATATTGCTTCTTGCTGTCTCTAGATAGACCTGCACTCAGACATGAATAACTTTTGAACCAGATCAAAAATCTTCGATCTCTCTAGTGAAGATGGGCGTAATTAGGCCTATAACAACATATCCAAAGCTCATCAAAATCCAACAATGCCTTTGGGAGATATTACAAACGCATTGAGACTGATTTCTGCAAACATACCGAATTCAACCCAAAAATGAAAACTTGTCTTCTTCCTCTCTCTTCCTCTCTAAAAACTGACTCCCTAAATAAGAAATATGAAACGTCCCTATCCAAGAATAGGAGACTATTTCAAAAATTATGAATATTCCTGTTGCCAACTATCTGTCCTTTTTTAGGATATGATTAGATTCTTAAATCATTGCACACTACTAACTCCACTAAAACAAACACACATGGTCCTAAGTGGCTATATTTGGAGAGTTTATCATTTCACTCCTCCATTTATGCCACCACATCATAGGAAATTATTTTAAAACATAAAACTCTAAACTCACACACACAAACATTTCAAAATTTAGATTTTAAAATCAAAACTTTTTGATATTTGCTTTGTACCCTGCATTTTAGTCATATTGCAAGTTGTCTTCCTGTCACCACCAAACTTCCTATCGCAGACGTTCTCCTGCACCATACTCCCAAATTTCAAAAGTTTTCAAGTCCCTTGGAAACACCTACAAAACAAAGCATTAGAAAAACATATGTATCCCTTCATCTTGACTTTTGGTTTGTACTTTTCCTCCATTAGAAAACTTGGCCTTTCTTGAACTTGTATCATTTGAATTTTCTCTTTCTCTTTCATCTTTACCTTTGGTTTGTTTTCCATTGGTAAAATAAAAATTATTTGCTGCTCACTATGCATCCACTTCATCATATTCTGAATTTGTATGGCTGCTACATACACTTGTAACTTCATCACATTCTGAATTTTTATTATTGCTACATACACTTGAATTTTTATTCTAAAATTTATGTCCCAAAAATAATTTGTTGCCCTGTCATAAATATATCCAGCCTCATCTTTTTTGTCCATAACATCATCTGATACCTCTTCTTTGGAAACTTCTTCATACTGAGTCTCCATACTACCACCATTGCTTTGCCATTCTCCCATGATGGCTGTAAACTCTTCCCATAAATCAGATTCTTCTTCAGAACTTGCTGCTATACAATCTTTATCTCCATCCTCATGCCATTGCTCTTGACATTTCACTACATCATGCATTTTGAAGGCTTCATTATTTTCCTCCAAACTCTCTTTCATAGGAGTACCTTTCAGCATTGTACTCATCTCTATTTTCAAAGGACACATTATTGTTCCAACCATAACTTTATCACACTCAAATCCCATAGGACTTTCCTCTTTATTCTTCTCATCAACATTTACTTGCTGCACTGCTTCTTGCTGCAATTTATCTTCTTTCTGCTCTTCATGTTCTTTCCCTTCCAAAGAACAACTTACATCTATCATTGTTGAGATTTTTGTACCAACTTCACATACATCTGCACTCTTTATGGCTGCCTTCTTTATAGTTTCATTTGCCTCTACCAAAACTTCTTTTACTTCCTCTTTCACTTCATCATGCATTGGAAATGCTATCCTATCAATAAGACCTATACTTCTTGATTCCTTCCATGTTGTATCATCCTTCAATGGAAGCAAAACCATCTTCTTCCCATTCTTGTTGACGGTATATGTGTTCTCTCTATAATCATATATGGTTGACCTGTCATATTGCCATGTTCTTCCCAAAATCAAGTGACAATCTTTTAAAGGCATAATATCACATTCAATGGTATCAAAATATGGTCCAATGTTAAAAGAAACATATGAATTTTCGAGGACATCAATCCACTGTTCATCTCCTAACCCATAAGCTCTATAAGGTAAGTCATGAGGTACTCTTGGAAGATTCGGTTTCTCAAC
The DNA here is from genome assembly GCA_028749045.1 of Cupressus sempervirens. Taxonomy (NCBI): domain Eukaryota; kingdom Viridiplantae; phylum Streptophyta; class Pinopsida; order Cupressales; family Cupressaceae; genus Cupressus; species Cupressus sempervirens. The sequence continues at coordinate 562,537,667 of CM053788.1, read as the reverse complement.
CATTTCTACTGAGATTATATTTTCAAAGGAACCACTGTCAACTATAACTTTGCATACCTTATTCTTGCACTTGCACTTTGTTCAGAATATAGAATGTCTTTAGCTATAGCTTTGTCTTTTTTCTTCTTCTTCTTCCATTATGATGCTAAGCTCTGATACCAAAAATGCTGCAGAGCCACACCTTGGAAAACTCAGGAGGAATCAGTCACTCAACTGAGTTGCATCAAGGGGCATCTACAACCTTCAGGATCACACACTAAAATCTAACATCACAATGTATTAATTGAGTTTCTTCATACACATTAAAAATGCATATACTCTCTAAATCCATTCTATATACTTTTCTATCCACTTAATCCATTAAACAAAAGTTTTAAAACAAATTGCCCAGAAAATACATTCTTGCTGCCTCCTGGATAGACCTGCACTCAAACATGAATAACTTTCGAACCAAAAAAGATTTACTCAATCCAACCATTGCGATTTGGCATAACTAGGTTTCAAACAACATATAAAAATTTGAGAGAAATCTAACGGTTCAAACTTGAGATATTAACCACGCATCAGAGTACATTTTTCTGCAAAATATTGCTTCTTGTTGTCTCTAGATAGACCTGCACTCAAACCAGATCAAAACTCTTCGATCGCTCTGGTGAAGATGGGCGTAATTAGACCTATAAAAACATATCCAAAGCTCATCAAAATCCAATAGTGTCTTTGGGAGATATTACAAACGCACTGAGACTGATTTCTGCAAACATACCGAATTCAACCCAAAAATAAAAACTTGTCTTCTTCCTCTCTCTTCCTCTCTAAAAACTAACTCCCTAAATAAGGAATATGAAACGTCCCTATCCAAGAATAGGAGACTGTTTCAAAAATTATGAATATTCCTGCTGCCAACTATCTGTCCTTTTTTAGGATATGATTAGATTCTTAAATCATTGGACACTACTAACTCCACTAAAACAAACACACATGGTCCTAAGTGGCTATATTTGGAGAGTTTATCATTTCACTCCTCCATTTATGCCACCACATCATAGGACATTATTTTAAAACATAAAACTCTAAACTCACACACACAAACATTTCAAAATTTAGATTTTAAAATCAAAACTTTTTGATATTTTCTTTGTACCCTGCATTTTAGTCATATTGCAAGTTGTCTTCCTGTCACCACCAAACTTCCTATCGCAGATGTGCTCCTGCACCATAACGTAGGGCTTAACTAAGGAAAACCCTCATCATACCCCAACCCCTAAACCTTTTTTTTATGTGTTGATTTGCGAGTTAGGAGTGAAACAAATTACAGATTTGTAACTATTATTTATGAGGTTTTTGAAGTTGTTGGTTTTAGATCGTTGGACTATGTCAACAGAGCTGTAGAATGTCTTCCCAAGTTGATCTAGTCCTTTAGTCTCAAATTCCAGGGAGATTTTAGAGTTTTATTTATTTCATCATTTCATTTAGAGATCCTCAAACAAATATTCAAATATACCTCAGATTTGTGATTTTTGGTGCAAAAATACATCTTCCTCTACACATTTCAAAGTGATTAATTTATATTTTATTTCTTTTCATGTATTTATCCTAGTTTTACATCTCAATTGGGCTAACTGTCTTTAGATAACATCTAGATTTACATTATTTAAACAATTAGTTCAATTTGACATTCACACTATCCTATTAAGGGTCTACGAGAGTACATGTTTCCTTGTATTGTATTCTTTTTATAATTCAAATTTAGTATTAGCTCCCTTCTTCCTTTGGGTTCATCTAATTTGAATCATAAGTGGAATCATACATGGACATCCTCACACACATATTTGAATAGCTCAGTGACCTCATAAAGTGGAATTCTACATCTTATTAAAGTGCTTGAACCATTTTACCACTACACATCATTATCACATGAAGAAAGCTAAATAGAACATAGAAGATCAAAGATGACAAGTTGTAGGAAGAGCACAAGATTGGAGACCCTAAAGAGTTGAGTGATGACCTTATGCACCTCTCTACAAATTGGGGGGCTATTAACAAAGCATGTTGTGGTAATTTTAATTTTTTTTCTAGCTTAGCCATGTGACTTGTTGGCTTTATTTCTCCCTCTTGTGGACTTTGATTAATTTTATTGCTAAAAATTATTTTGTTATCGATGAAATGTTAAGTTTTGTTTTAAATAGTTTATCAATTGATATCACTTGAATTATGTTAGACTGGATCAGTATTTGGAGTTTTGGTTTAAGTTTTAGTTATCTTACTTTGAACAATGTTGTTGTTAGAGATCTTTTAAGGTTTTGTGGTAGTAGTTACACTGCTGATATCACTGCTATCATGTTACATTGGATAGATATTTTGTGCTCTAGTACTAGTTTTAGCAATTATCTCACTTGAACACTGACAATTTTTGATGATTTTTCTAGAAGAAGGTGCATTGGATTGTAATGACCAATATTGCACTAGCTCAAAACTTAATAAAAAATTTAACCTTATTATATTTAATATAAAAAATATTATATTATATATAATAATTATAATATATTGATATAAATCACAAAAATCATTTAAGCCTTTTTTTATTTGAAATTGAATTGATATAAATGAAAGCAAAATATTTACTTGAAAATGTAACCAAAGAAATTGTAATGTTATACTATTAAAACATATATAAAATATTCTATAACCCATTTTAAGGGAACTCTCTTATGCCCTTTAATAGCTAATTTGTCTTAATTTAAAGAGTTGATTGCTAATATTTATTATTCTATTCAATTTTATATTATATATATACAAAATACTTATAACTTAAATTTATTTAAATGTCTACAATGTAATTTTATAACTAAATTAAATTGAATTATTATTTAATAATTTAATTTAATATTAGTAATATATATTTTTGACCATTTTGAACAGTGTGAGAGAAGAATAATTTTGATAAGTAGAATACAATCATTTAAAAACAAAGATTATATATTTATGAGAAAAAGATAGAATGCAGTCCCTTCAAGATGAACACATCATGATAAACGGTAAATCTGAGCAAGGTCGTTCCTTTTTACAGCAAGCTCATTTAGTATGTACTCTTTATGACCTCCGACGTTCTCTTCTGCCATCTGTTTTTCCAGTCTTTCAATTTCTTTATTTAATTGATCTACCTGATCACCTTCTCTCTGTTAGTTTTCCACTTGTACATTTTAAGAAAAAGAGAAAAGCTTGAATTGCTAATTATTTACCTTGCGATAAGGCCATCTTGGGATGCCAAAATTACGACTGATTGTTTTCAAACATGTTTCACCTCTTCCCAGTATTTTACACGCTTCGCTCTCTTTGAGATGATAACATGCTGCGAGTTCCCATAATTGAATTTCCTTTGCTCTTTGCCTCTGCATGAATTAAGCATAACATTTCGCTGTTCAATTTTATACTTCCACATGATTTCTAATATGTATGTAAAATGCTAGCATACAAGACATTGAGGGCTACTCATTATATTAAATATAATTTAAATAGGGAAAGAGATCTACTAGTTGTAGGGAGGTTCAATGATGGCGACAATATCAATGTAGAAAATTCTAATTATCACTTTTAAATACTTACAAAAAATGATGACACCCATACTAATTGTTTATAGTAATGTATTAATAGTCAATCATATATGTACTAATAGTCCATAACAAGTACTAATAGCTGATCATAGGTATACTAAAAGTTGATCATTTTTTAGCTTCCTTGGTTGCTGATTAATCCATTTGTGCCAAAAGTACTATTTTTTTTGGGTGAGCTGCTATTGTGGGGTGAAAGTAAGGAATATTGGGTAATTTTGAAATGAGATTTTTTGGCCTCTACATAGAGTTTTGTAAATGAAAAAATGCCTAAACCTTAGCTTTAAGCTCACCATTCACCTACAGAAGTTCACCAAAAAAATTGGCAATTTTTGACGTACAGATTAAGAGTTGTTCTAGGTGTGCAAAGTTAGTATGGACAACTACTAGATCTCTTCACCTAATACATAAATTTTGATTTTATATGAATGAGATATAGAAAATTATGCTATCTGCAATGCAAAATGGCTCTTAGGAACATTGGTAGTCTACGTACTAGAATTTGCAGCATTCTTAGATCTTTTCTTAGAAACTTTGGCAGGATGTGTACTTGAATCCGCAACACTCCTTGTTCTTTTTGTAGAAACTTTGGTAGGCTGGCTAATAGAAGTGCTATTGGAATATGAGATCAACTCCCATGTCCATCAAAATGACTCTAAATATTGATGTTGATAAAAATTTCATACACCATCAAATTTTGAAGTACAATATCAGTGAATTGTGGAAATCTACTATATTAATATGAAATATACAATATCTAATTACTACAATTTAGGATATGTTTAATTTTTTTTTATCAAAATGTAATGAGTATCTTGAGATGTAATTTGCATTTTCATAATAGATCATGATGATGTGTGATTGGAAAAAAACTCAAACACAATCCAACCTAAAAATAATATAAAAAACAAATACACCCTCTAAGATGAGTAATGGAAGTTTTCAAAGTATGACCTGTTTGAACATTAGAAAGAATTCCATTAAAGCTTGGGTAGGAAATAGTGTTCATATACAAAGTCTGTTCTTCCCAATCTTATAGAACTCCATTAGTACACATCTGGTTCTGCAATAATCCACTTTGATTGCAACCCATCTCAATGAACTGAGAGTCATTACCTTGGGAATCAATATTCATCCATGGTGAATTACTATTAATGTTATAGTCATCAATTGTTTAAGAGCTTTCTAAATCTGTAGAAATTGGGTCTACACTCAAACCATCTTCTATAAGACCAGGAATATAAAATAATTCATCATCCAAATTACATATTTGAGCTTGGGTATGTTAAGCATTTTCCGTGTATTCATCATTATTGAAACTATGTTTGGGTTTTGGACAAACCGAGTTAGAAATGGTTCCAAAATAAATATTGGTTTGTGGCAATTCTGGATTGGGTTCGTCAAAATCGTGTTGGAAAATTAATACATCAATTGACATTTGCTCTTGGAGCCAAACACCCACCTACCACCTGACGACTAGCAGAACAGATAGAAAACATGAATACGGTGGGTGAGATTTTTGAAATCAGAAATGAGGAGGAAAAATGTGACAAAAGGAATGTTTTTACATTCATTTTTTTTTGAAGTGAGTTTGTAGATCAAGCAAATCAGAGTGAACTTGCAGAGCTGAGCAGAGAAGGAAGAAGGAAAGAAGTCTGTGCCTGCAGTTGCATGTGTTTCCCCTGCTCATTCAGTAAGTTTGTTGTTGTTTGGATGTGTCCTATTGAAGCAGTGATTGCTCCAGGCACCATTGTATGCAGCCATTAGAGTTGTAGGTTTAAAAGTTTATTAAAGTTTGAAGTATTATCAATTTAGGGTTGTTTTAGGGTTTTCTGATTGAAGCCAAATGCTTCCAAATTTTGTAATAGTTTAATGAAAGATTGAATAGAAAGCAAGCAACATACTTAATCTATTGTTCTTCATCTTCTATTCATTGCATTTGACAAGTTTGGTTGAAAGGTTAAAGCTTTGTCTTTCTGGTTTTAATGGTGAAAGCATTCACGTTGAAATATTTCCTAAGTTATAATTTTTAAGTTTGAAACAAAACACTTGGCATCCTCTTTCTTAGTTGGAGCCGAGCTCACTCGGCATCCATTGGTGCTGAGCATTTCTTGTGTGTGTGCCGAGCTCTTCAAGTGTTGAGCTCCTCTTTGTGTCGAGCTCACTCGGCACCTGATGCTTGTCACTCGACATCTATTGGTGTCGAACAAATTTCCACTCGGCACATTCACGTGCTGAGAAAAATTGGCACTCGGCAATTGTGGGTGCCGAGTAAAATTTTTAGGTTTAGGGTTGAGTTGCGAGTTAAATTTAATTTTTATTTCTCACAAATCGATCCTTACTGAACTCTTACCAAGTTCATCACAGATATAAATTGTTGATTCATCCAAGTTGGCAAATATGTGTTCAATATCATCAAGATCTAGAGAAGGTTTAGAAACTGTATCTTCAATTTTCTTTGGATTTGAACAATTAGTAATTTCCATCACTTTTTTTTTAATTTTAAAAATTGCATAGATTCAGAACTTTCTACTATGAATAGTGACAATTTCTAATAGTTTTTGAGATTGTGTAAATTTCAAACTCTTCACTATATGAAGTGACAATGCCTAAGCGTTCATTGTCTTTTGAGATGCATATACAATGTACAAAGAGGCACCCATTTTCACATGGGGTTGCAACACTTCCAAACCTGACCCATGCTGACAGTTTTGTATCTATGAGAATCCATATCAAATTTGTTTACTTAAAAAAGGGCAAAGGGACTCTAAAATAATTGACTTTTTGGAAACTTACATTTATCTAGTATTCAAATTTTGAAATTTATATTTATTCAATATTCAATGACTTTTTTTGGAAACTTACATTATCTAATATTCAATTTTTGGAATTTATATTTATTCAATATTCAATATCATGAAAAGGTTCTGGGTCTATAGAGCCTATCAATTGTGCTCTAGATGATTTTGATAGTATGGAATCTTTGGCCTTAAGCTGAAGAGGTGTAAGTGTGGGCTTATCAGATTTCTAATCCCTCAACAAAAAAATATATTCAATATCATTTTTTTAGTATCATGATATAATATATTTTTAAAATCAAAATAGTACTGTAATGATATTATAAATAAATTGTTAGCTAGTTAAAATCAACTCTAGAGGTGACAATTTCAGAATGTAAAGATGTTTTAAAAATAAAGAATGTTAAGAAAAATGTGAAATTGCATTGAAATTTTAGTGTTTATGTAGTTTTAATTTTAATTAATAAAAAATAATAGATACTTGTATTGTTGTGTGTTCATAAAACATAGTGAAAGTTTTAGATCTCAATGAAATATAAAAGGGAGAAGAAAGTGAGAGTGGTTTTGTAGTATATTTATATTATTATGTAATTACTAATAATTTTAGTTCTTTTATTTTTTAAAAAGATAAAACTTTTAGTTTCTTGGGATACTTCTATCATAATAAACAAAAAGTTACCTTATTCAAATAAACCATTTGTAGTACTATTTTTCATTAGAAATTAGAGTAAGAACATCTATGCAACCTCTTTCTAATATATTGACTTTAATCACATATAAATTTATCTTTTTCTTACTTTTTTTTTTTTGGTAGTTTGCAATAAGAAGTTTATAGAAAATAGTTGAAAAAGGGTAATTTTAGCAAATCATTTTTCTTTCAATTTTGTTTCTAAACTAATTTTTTAAATCCTTTTGAGCTCTTTTAGATGAATAAAGTTACAAAAGTATTATATGATATATTCATTATATAGCTACATTTTTAAGTTTTATTTATTTGTCAGAATTTTGTTCAATAGACTAAGAAACCATATCCACAAGAGTCATCTATAACTTTCTCAAATCTTACTCTAGCAACATCATAAACATCATCTACAAATATTCTTCAATAAATCCTCCGTGGTCTTTTTCTTCCCATGAGGGGCCTTAACATGCCTCGAATTTTTTTTGCTTTGAAGCAAATGATTGTTGACCACAAGATTGATATTGTTCTCATACATGAAGTGAAGATGGATAAGAAGAATTTTGATAGAATGATGAGATAAATATGGAAAGGTGCTAAGTATTCTTATAGTGAAGCAATAGGTGCATCGGGGAGATTGCAACTATGTGGAATCTTGAAAATCTTGATGGTGAGGAGATCCTTAACCATCCCCATTTCTTGATGGTGGCCTTTTCAGGTAAGGTTAGTAAATGGGTTCTTTTTAATATGCATGCTCCTAATACTAGGAAGGGAGAGATTACCAGTGTGGGAGGAGGCCCATTTATGGATAGCTGATTGTAGTGGATCCAAAATCTTATGTACAGGGGATTTTAATACCCCATTATATCCCTCATAAAACCTAGGAGGACTAGATGATTTCTCTAATTGTATACATGATCTAGATGAGTTTCTTAGGAGGAATGATCTAATAGATATAGAATTCTAGGGAATTCCCTTTACTTGGTCTAATAATCCCCTCGGGTATAACCCAATTTAGGTTAGGTTGGACAGAGTGCTACTCTCAGCTGATTGGAACATCCTCCCCTTCAAATTGTGCAAGTCCTAAAAATGGGTTAACCTACCCATTTGGAAATATTTATGCAATTAGTCTGTGTAATATTGTTTACAAGATCCTACAACTATGGTGGTTAACCATATAAAACCTTCCTTGACAAAGCTATCATCTTTGCTTGGGTTGGTTTTGTCCTCGATCCCTAGATTCTTGATGCAATGATAACCACCCATGAGATTTTCTATTCCATGGAGAAAAGTGGGAATCCTGGTATGACATTGAAATTGGATGATTCAAAAGCTTATGATAAAGTTTGGAGGTAAATTGCTACTAAAAATCCTTGCTAAACTTGGCTTTAGAGAGAGGATAATCAAGTTAATTGAGGTTGTTATCAACTCAATCCAATTTACATTCTTGATTGACAGATCCATGAGGGAGTTCTTTAATTATATAAGAAGGCTTTGCCAAGGTGATCCCCTATTGCCATACTTATTTATTATGGTGGTGGAGGTTTTGGGAAGGAATTTATTGGCTATTGATTTTGAAGGGAAGATTATGGGAGCTGAAGCAACCATGTCTCTATCGCTGAAGATTTTGCAATAATTTGTTGATGATGATTTTTTATATGGGATGTCTTACATAAGGGAAGAAAAATATTGGAAGAAGCTTTGGAACAAATATGTAGAGGTTTCTAGATCCAACACATAAATTATCAAAAGAGAAATATATATTTCTTCAACATGGAGATGAGCCTTTAGCAATGCATTGTTGGAAGTTTTGATTGGAAAAATAAGATATTGAGAGAGGGGGGAGGGGGGTGTGAATCAAGACCTATAACACTTAAACCATTTTAACAATTCTTTAGTGCATTCACCATATTTACCATCTCATTTCTTGTGCATGCATACTATAACCTATAAAATCAAACTGTACTAATATGTAGATCTAATATATCTATCACATGCATGAAATGTAATTACATAACACAAAGATTCTGTCACCCAGAAACCCTCCAAGGTGAAGGTAAAAATGGGGTGGGGAAGGTAAAATGGGGGTGGGGATGACACCCACAAATCTTTACTACTACAGTAATAAAGTTAACCTATTAGGGTTACAATGTTTGACCGTATATGATAATCTACCTTATGAGGGGTCTACCCTATTAAAGGTGTTTGAAACTATTGAGTTTCACACTGTGAAAGGATTTATAGTTTACAACAAAGTAAGGAATTGGTTAAGAGATTTACAAAGATCTCTTAAGATCACTCTATTAAGAGATTATCCTTGACTCAATTTGTTAAAACTGATTCATTACCCGATCCTTGGTTTTCTCCAATAAGTTGATTTTGGATCTCTTCTATTCAATCTGGTCTAATCTCTGATTTGATATAACTTTACTTTCTTTCAATGATTTGACAATATTGCTTCCTCTACAATAACATAACTCTTTTTCCTTGTTTGCAATGTTCACACATTCACACTTAATTTTCTTTATGATCGCACCAATAGCTTGTTCACTCCTTCTCATTACATCACCATACTTCAAACTAGATTTAGATCTACTCTATTTAAAAAGATTCTGTAAAGAGTTTTCTAGATGCTTCCTTATTTCGTGCCTCTTCATCTAAATATTGGTTAGTCATCGTACATAGGGATATATGATCTGTGTCATAAAACTTGTAATGGTCTATGTAACAACCTCTACAAGTATTACATGTCTTGACCATGTCAGCCTAAAATGGTTTACATAAAAGTTTGTATCATTCTTGACTTGAATGTCAATTCTGCATTACTCAAGACTTACTATTTTTGATACTCGACATTCACTATTCATGTTGATGGCACTTAGTCTTTACTATGCTTGGCACCTTCTATACATAACTCAACATCAATATGCTCAAACTTCTTGGTAATCATTATGCTCATCTTATATTAAAAATACTCAGTGACCAAATACTTTCTCAGCTCCTATAGAACTTGGCATTTGGGTAAAAACACAAACCTATGTCACCTTTTTATAAAGGAAAAGGATATCTAAACTTAAACTATTCAACTTTAATGATAGAAAAAGGACATTTGTGTTTAGAATTTGAAGATGATGTAAACTAATGAAATGTGTAAAATTGGATGAAGCTTATACCTATAATTTTTTTTTTTAAATTGAGTGAAAATTTTATCATTTAAAAAAAATTATAGTCTATTTCTAATTTTTTGAAATGCTGAAAATATAGAGTTTCATTCCTGCCAAACAAATATATGCAAATGATCATATTTTTATCTGATTTTGTAATATGGGATAGTTGACATGTATACCTAGTGGATAGAAAAAAAAATGATTTTGGATTTATATGTTCCAAGTTATAAGTGTTCAAAGTCGAACTTATCAGAAATTGACAATTTTTTTCTTGCCAAACTTTTTCTATCAAATCTACATATTTTTTAAAACAAATTACATATTCTTGAAGATGACTCTCTCCTCTAGAGTTACACATAAAATTTTTATGTTTTGAAGATGATTTACCTTTTTATTTTCTTTTTTTGAACAAACATCTTCTTGAATCTTAAAATACCTACTTGTAATATTTTAAAATTATAACATACTATAAATACTCAAAATACTAAAAAAATTATATGACCATAATCTTGACTCCAAGATCTACAAAAGGGTATTTTTAGTTTTTGAAAAAACTTCATTTTGTATGGATAAATCAACAAGAATTTCATTTTTTGCTTGTGTGGTTGCCACTTAGGATGCCACATAGACAATTAGGGCTGAAACCCTTTCAGCCATAACTGTTTCGATTGTAACGGTTTCCACAGTAATCCCTATATGCCCAAAAAAACACTAGTGGTCACATTGGTGGTTTCATATAAAATAAATTATTTTTAATTTAATTTTATAGTAAGTATAGTAAATTATGAAATATAAAGGAGCATTTTCAGAAATAAATATTTTTTAAAGCTGTATTTATCAATTGTTTTGTGGATTTTAATGACAATTACAAAGGATCGTCAATAAGGTATTTTTTAAGCTAGTTATTTTTATTCTCTATATTGAAGCATTGACTTATCTTTATAGTGGAATCTAAATTAAAATATTTTCTTGTAGATCAAAGTATTCAATGGGTAATAAAAATGCTAGATCAAGGAAATATGATAAAATAAGAGATGACAAAATGAAAGGTCATACAAAATGTAATAAAACCAACCTATTGAAGTTCATGAAGAATATGAGATTCATGCAAAGGACGAGAGTCATGAAGAAGATGAGATTCATGAAAAGGATGAGATTCAACAAGATGAACAAATTGGTAGTTCTAATGATATAAACATATTACTAGGTGTAAGAAATTTGATGGATTTGGTTGAGGATCTACTTTTTAGTTGAATTCCATCTAAACATATGGTAAAAGAGAACACTATTAAAAAGCATCACCAAAACATGTGGGATGAATATTTCAAAAATAAAAGTATATTTGGAAATGCACAATTAGTTGTCAAGTTATTTAGGAGAAAAGATATGAGGCCTATTTTGGAGTTACTAGGTGTTGATAATAGGAAAAACATGTGCATAATGTTAATAAAACAATAGTTGAACATTTGCAAACTACTTATAACAAAATTGACAACACAACTCGAGGAAGAAATTTGAGCACTACACATAGAGCATTGACGACTACTATATCTAGTAGAAATTTGACACATTGGAAACAAGTACATGTGATTTCTGATTTACTAAATATATCTAAATGATCAATGATAGATTAGGAGGAGAAATATGCTAGGTGAAAACATTGAGAATAATTGGGTGAATATTTGCAAAGTTCCTTAAAAAGACATTGAAATTTATGAAGATGTAAAAAGATAGGTTATTGAATTTTGGACCACATCCTCTCATGTTTCTTCCAATAGATGTGATACTATACAAATTAAAGATCAAGAGACAGGGGAAAAAATTGAACATCCAAAACATTTTATAGATCTAGCACAAAGTGAATTACATCAATTATTCAAGCAAGATTTTTCAAATGTGAAATATGTCAGAGAATGTTTGGGATCTTGCACCATTCCTTTTTACAAATAAATAAGATCCGTGAAACTTCTTGTTGTCAAAACCATGTTGAATTTGGTCTACACTTGTAATCATATAAAACATTTATGGTAGTACTTGATCCAAATTAGTAATCCCTAGTAGTACAACACAATTGGTGAAGTCTATATTATGTGATAAATTAGAAGATTTAGATGAGTTCAAAGTATAGTGCATCAAAAATTAATGTGCAAATTGTGGAGACTTACATAAATTTCCATTGCAAATTGAGAATATTAATGAATCAACACCAGTTTGATTGATGAGATATGAATATGAGACATACCAAAATAAGGTAGGAGTTGAATCTAAAAAAAATATATTGAAGGACAGTGAATTGTGGTATGATGTGTTTATGACCAAGTTTCATCCATTGATATATCCACATATCCAACATTGTCATGGTGCATGATGGCAAGCTAAATAATTTCATGATTCAAAAAATTGTTTTCCGCCTAGTTGTATTCTTCTAGTTGTAGATTTCTCTGAGAACTATAAATTTTCACCTCAAATAGAGCTTGAAGGGCAATATAATCATTCTAAATAAGTTACAATATTTGTGCAAGTGAGTTGTAGACATGCATAATTTGAGGTCGATGAGATAGAAAGTTTAGACAATAATGAATACATTATCATCAAGGAGGTTCATTTCTATATTAGTGATTATAGAGTTCATTATAGGAGTTATGTCACTCATTGTTTTGCAATGTTCTTTGAAGATATTACAAATCATGGAATAAATGTTTTAGAGCAATGGATCTAGTCCAATGGTTGTGCAGGTTAGTGTACATGTGTACATTTTTATTGAACTTTATTTAAAACTTATATTGATTTGTACATGTATTTCAATTTGATGTATATAATTATTTTTAATCTCATTTCATGTTCACAAGACAATTTAAATCTACAAAAGCATTTAATTGGTTAGCCACGCAACATGCTAGAAGCAATGTTAGGTTTTTGTGGAACTTCTTTGAAAGTGGACACGGGAAAGGGGAGAATAATGGAGTAGGAGCACGTATGAAGCATGCACTTCGACAACATGAAATTGTAGATACATATACATTCAGTGTGTTCTTGATCTACTTATGACATATAAAGATTCTCTCTAGAGATCTAGACATATATATAGATTTAGTGTATTTTAAATTATATATATGCATGTTACACATTCAGGTAATAGGATAAAGAGTGAGAATGAAATTATTGAATGGTGTGAAGATCATTTTGCTATTCAAGATACTAAATACAATAAACATTATTTTTGGGAAGTGAAAGGTAAATATTATATATTTATTTAATATATATTCTTATAATTTAAGTTTTTAGTTATATATTTATTTTGAAACATGGTCATTATTTTCTGTATTTGTAATAGATATAGATTAGTCTAATCCTTAAAATTTCCAAACAATTTCTAGGATTAGAAGTTTATATCAAGTGGTGACTACAGGACACCACAAACATGCAATGATTAAAGTAAGAGAGAAATTATATTTTTGCGATGATTGCATTAAGGACAATCCGATGAATGTATTTAAAAATATTGTGAATGGATATGTTTCACATTGGGATTTGGAGGACATAGTCAGAAAGCCTCCTTTTGAAGATACTGACATTGACATTGACATTCATGATCCTATATATTCAACTATCTATGAGCATGTTTTTGATTAAGTTATGGTAGGTTTGTGTCATATGTATATATATGTACATTTATGTTCATTAAAATAAGCTTATATATTTAATTTTTCACTTTATAAACATGTCTATTTTTATGTACATACAGGAGATATTTTTGTTGTCCAAGCTTGAGTAGATAATGTATAAAATGTAGACTATTATCTTCTAAGATGCACAAAAGAAAAAAATAATTTTCTAGAAGAAAATATAGATGTTGATGGACAGTGATATCTAGTTGGATTAGTTGTTGTTGTTCAAAGGAACATATTATCAACAAAATAGGATAACCAATAGTGGTATTGAATTTATTGAATACATGTTTGGAGAAAATTTTTACACTACAATAACCATGTTATAGCGTTAGAGTTGTAATTTGATGCAATACAAAGAAGAGGATTTTGTGTTAGTGATTTTGACATTTGAGTGCCAACACACTTAACCACTTTTGAGCCAAGCACACTATGTATGTCAAGCCACAACATGAGCTGAGTCAAAAAATCCAATAGGTGTCAAGTGATCTTCAGGTGCCGAGCAGCCTTCAGGTGCCGAGTGAAGATCAGGTGCTGAGTGACTTTAGGTGTTGAGCATGATACAAGTGCTGAGTAATATTTAGGTGCCAAGTCATAGATGATGCTGAGCAAAATAAGAATGCAACAGGAGCCGAGTAAGATAGTTTTGTTATATGTGCTAAGCATCAAGAATCAGTAAGTGTCAAGTTATATAGAATGCGTATATGAGTTCAAAAAGGCACAAACTCATATGTAAACCATTTGATGGCTGACATATGATGAATCTCGAAGGATTAAACATATAAGATTGAATCTTTTGTATTTCCTATGCAATCTACATGTAGCCAATAAGAAAAATGGATAAGGCATGCAACCAATAACAAAAGTACAAGAAATGAGTGGAAAACAAAGATTCAATATGGATCATAGATCCATGTCTGACCCTAAGTCTTCGAATGTCTTTATAAGGAAGAGAAAATCTCATTGTATACGAGATGGATGAAGGAGTGCATGAAAAAATCTAGTAGAGTTCAGAGTAAAAAGACTTAGAGGAAGAAAGCAACAGTTAGACATTTAGTTGATCAGAACAAAGCAAGGGATACAAAAAAATATTAGATCTCAGAGGATCAAGATCAGAGAAAGAAAATCAAATGCCTGAATTCAGCAATCAAGGATTGTAAGCTATCAGGTTTATTATAACTAATACTCTCTAGCCATTGTATTAGAAAGGAAACCCTATGTTTATAGGTTAGCTTAACAACTATTTTGTAGATCCTTTAAATAGGTGATTAAATCCTTTAACAGGGTAACACTTCATGTAAAGTATTTGTAAATCCGTTAACTAGGTCACTATTGACACAGTGTAAAGCCTCTAACAAGGTAGACCATCAGAAGTGGTCAAACATTATTACTGCAGTGATTTTGTGGGTATCATCCCCACCCTAGTTTTACCTTCTTATTCTTGGAGGGTTTCTGGGTTACCAAAATCTCAAGTGTTATGTGGTGATGCATAGTTGTTTCCCATGATTTCTTAGTGTTTATATGCATGCATGTTCATTTCAATCATATGTTATTAAGGGTTTAAAAATAGGCTAAAAGCTAGTACTTCTAATTCACCCCCCTCTCTCAGAAGCATTCTTTCCATTAAGACATTCCAAAAATTGGTATCAGAGTTGCTTTCTCTCAAGAAGAAGCCTAACAGCTTGGAGGAAAAGATTTAAAAGATGGAAGTTTTCAAACTTGGAAAGATAATTGAGAACTAGGTGATAGATGTGCATCTCGCTCTACACAAGGTAGAGGAAGCTAGAGAGGAATTAAGAAAATCCTTGAAAAGAAGAAAGGAGATAGCCATAGCTGAAAATGATATAAATTACAAGGAGATTGACACCACACAAGTGTTTGCCAATGGAGACACTAAAGAGTTTGATGTAGCAATAGCATAACTGATGGAGAAAAATAGAGTTCAAGAAAAAGAAATAAGATCTCTCAAGATGGATCATGAATCATAGGCCATAATGTTATGTGAAATCACTGAACAAAAGAAAAGAGTAGTTGAGTATAGAGTCATGATGGAAGATGACAAAAGGAATCTTGCAAACAGACTGGAAGAAAAATGTACTGAATTAACAAGGATCTTAAACATGCAGATGGATACACTTGCCCAAATGATGAACCTTCACCATGAACTCAATATGAAAGATATTGAGATCTCTACTTTGAGGATGTAGAATGAACAACTGCAAAATGAATTGAATAGAGAAATAGAGGTAGCAGAGAATCTCAACAAGTCAAGTGAAGCCATCAAGTACTTTGAACAGTTGCTAAAATTCCCAAGATCAGCCCATGATACATCATGACTTGGATACAACAACATTGAAGTACAAGAATCATCAAAGAGTGTTGAGCAAAGAAGTGACAAAGGTAAGGATTCTAAACCCACTTTTCATTAGTATAATAAAAAGGGGCATACTACTAATGTGTGCAGGAGTAGAAGAATTAATCAGTCAAACACACCCAAAAGAAAGGGTTACTGTCACAAGTGCAACATGCAAGGACATATGACACAAGATTGGAGGACTAAAGTCACAAGGACACAGAGATTTAATGGACATTGTCATAATTGTAAGAAGTATGGACATAGAGCATTTGAATGCAGATCAAAGCCTATGTGGACATCAAATCAACTAGCAAAAACAAAAGAAAATCACCGCTGTTGGGATTATAACACCAGGTATAGCTATCATTATTGTCAGGAATATGAACATATATCCCAGAACTGCATAAGAACACATCTCAAGGGGAATTATAAAAGATGGTTGAACCAAACCACATGTTTTAGTTGCTTGAAAACTGGTCATATCAGTAGAGACTATCCTACAAGGTCCAAAGCACTAAAAACTAAATCCAACAAATGAAAAGAAAAGATTGATGTTGAGAAAATAAGAGGGCTAATGAATAAGACATGGAAGAAGAAAAATGAGGGCAGCACATCAAGTGAAGGGATCACTTCACCCAATGGGTCAAGTGATCACACTTCGAACTAAGTATAAGAAAGGTGAATGGGATTGATATACAAGGTTATATCACACACCAGTCCTAAGACAAAGAAGTACTGAAAAGAAGAAATTAGCATAAGCAAAGATGCCAAGTCATAATATGAAGATACTTATAAAACTGTCGAGTTGTCCTCAGAGGTCGAGTAAAAATCTAGTGGGTGTTGAGTTCCTAACAGTGACTAAGTTGATAACTGATGCTGAGTTGAATAACTCCAATGGAAGTTGAGTGAAGTGAAAATGAAGTGCAAGCCGAGTCATGTTAAAAATCCTTTAGAATCCAAGTGGGTAGTTGAGCATTTAATGTGATGGAAATAGGGTATATTATTGCAATTTTAATCATTTTTCTTCATCGAGATCAAGAAGCAAAGAAGAGAAAGAGAGTGGAGTGACTTCATAGTAGAGAATCTAGTGATCCAAGTAGATTCCAACCTCTTACAATGAATTTTCATCAATCTTGAGGTATTTTCATTTGTGTCGAGCTACGCAGTCTCATATTTCTTTGTAAAGGAAACCCTAGTTTGCATAAATGGATTCGAGTTCTAAGAAAACCCATGACAAAGAGTCATTTGAGGTCTAGCTAATATCTAATGAGGTTAAGCAACATGATTTTTGTCCCATCCCTAAAGTTGCATATAAGAATGATCCTGCCAGAGCCCTCTCTCGCATACCCTCAAAAGTTGTAATGGTTTAGGACGTAAGGAGATGCTATAACTGTAAGATAGGAGGCATAAGAGATATGGAAATAAGGGAAGCCTATGAGAAGTTGTGTGTCAATGGAGTTTTGAAGGATGAATACAAAATTGCTGAGAGGAAGGGTTTAACATGAGCTTTAAGTTTTCCCACCATATTTAAAACAGAATGGATTAGACTTGTGTTAAGCAAAATTCATGATGGTAGTCTGTGGCTAGAAGATGTTCCCACTAAGACCACAAAAAGAATCATTCATAGGGTAACTGGATATCCTACCCTAGATTAGTAAAAGACCTTGAGAAGTGAGTCCAAGGAGGTCATTGAGAAAAACACAAGCACCCAGTGGAATAAAAGAGGAATGAAAATTCACACCATTCAAGATCCTCTTGTTGAATTTGTTATTAGAGTTATTGCCCATTAATTCTATCAATCCAGTAGACTCAATAGTGTGCCATGTATTGCAGTAGATGTAGGTTACAAATTGGTGAAAAAGGATCATACTTATGATCTTGCAAAATTGCAACTACAATAGATCAATGAAAACCTAGCAGCCATAAGAAGGACAAAGGGTGCCGAATGCAAATTTGGTGCAATTTTAGTTTGTATATTCTTCTATGTTTAGAATGAATTTCCTTCTTTTGGAAAAGTCACATGGAGAAATGATAGAACTATCATAGCCCAAATTAATGAATATATAGAACAAAAGGGAGACAATTTTGACACACTGATGACGAGTTATTTTGAAGATTTTAAGAAATCAATGAAGCAAAGACTTAGAATTCCAGTTTCTTTAGTGGAGAAACATGTAAATGATGTTTGTTTTCTTGTAGATATTGACTATACCTATGTACAAGCCATCATACCATGGGTGAGATGGTTGAGGCCTTTTGGTTATGAGATCAACATAGATGAAGCATCTGTAGCAATAACTACATTATTGGCAGAAGAGATAGACAACAGTGCCCCACACTTTGGCACTTATGATGTGGTAAGGTCCAAGGTGAATATGGAGTTAAAGACTACCTCCACACTCAAGAAAAAAGATAAATTGGTTAAAAAGCTAAAGGCATAACTTGGTGAAGGCATGGTAGAAGGTGATGAAGAGGATGAGGAAGCAGAAGGAGAAGAAGAAGAGCAAGAGCAAGGACCACCTGCATTAACCCAAGGCATGGGTGAAGATGCTGAAGAAGAGGAAAGTGTAGAGAAGGATGCACCCAAGGCAGAGCCCAAGAAAAGGAAAGCAAAGAAGCAACCAGTTGCACAGACTAAGGCATAGAAAATTATGACAAAATCTAGCCTAGCTAAGACAACTACAAGGGCAGATACAAAGGGAACAACCAAAGCAGAAAAGAAACAAGAAAAGAAGAAGGAAATAGAGCAAGGTGGGCCTACAGAGCAAAAGAAAATAAATTTTGTTGCACCATAGGAGTCAAAGGAAGAAGAAACAGAATCTGATGAAGAACAATTTAAGGTGGTAAGATGCTCTACTTCATCCAAATTAGAAAGCATTTGTAATAATATTAGAGATAATATAGATTTATCTAGTCTTAAGACCATAAAGTTTGATAAGTTGTCTATAGAAAAAAAAAAATATAGTTGAGGAGTCCATCTACACTATGATGGCAAAGTTCAAGACTACTCCACTTGAACTTGATGACTCAATACTTAAGGAGCTAAGCACATTAATTGAGAATAAGTGGCATTACTACCTCAAAATGGAAAAGGAAATAAGAGAGTCAAATTTGGCTCATGTAATGCCATACCTTTCAAAAGGTCAAATCAGTAAGGCAAGCAACAAATATGCAAGAAAATTTGTACCTAAATATCGGTCGAGCCTTCAGTATCTTGCAGAACCAAATTAAAGATGTTGTCAAAAAGTCAACACAAATATGGAAGGTAATCTATGAATTGACTACAAGAAAGGAGGGAGAAGAGGACCCTTTTGAAGGGAGAAATGAAGAAGAAGACATTGATGAAAGTGAAAAAGAGGAAGATGTGGAGAAAGATGCCCAATAAGGTGAACAGGCAATAGCTAAGGAGCAACAACAATAATAGAGTGTCCAAGAAACCCAATTGCCACCACCTAGTCCTCCACATACTATAACTACACCTAATTTTTTTTTAAAAATAAAGGATGTTCCTAACAGCTCTTGTCAGAACATCAATCCACTCACTACAGAGGATCTCAAGAAGATTCTTCACCAAAAAACATTGCAATCATAGTTGTGCACTAGCCCTATTTTGGTGAGTGTAGATGAGTTGCAAAAGGTAGTAGCTAAAATTACCAAGGCAAAGGTGAATCCACAAGAACCACTTTCACAAAGTCCTAAAACTACTAGTACTCAACCTAAAAAGCATGAAGTCAAAGATACAATTTCTAAGGTTGACACTTTAGTGAGTACACCTGCAGGGGAGACAACAAAAGAGAAAACTAGAAAGAAAGATACCTTTGTATCTACAGTACAAACACAAGGTGCATTGCCTAAGATAACTGTCATTGATCAAGGTAGAAAAGAATAGGACAAGGAAGGGGAGAGCCCTAAGGAGAAGGAGCAGCAATAAATTCAAACATTGGCCAACTTGCCTAGAATAGGGACTCCCACTGAAACTTCACAGTAGCCAAGCTCTACAGTACCATTACAGATCTCTATACTAGGTTTGAGTTCTACCAAGGTTGCAAGGGTACTTCACTATGGAGATCCTACTCTTGATTAAGAAATAGTCATTCCTAGGTATGACTATGACACCATGACCATTGCCCAAATGACTGAAGTGCAAGAGGCACTTGAAAGGAAGAAGAAGTAAGAGGTACTTAGGTATGAGTACAAACAGAGACAAGCATTAGTAGAAATTAAGGATATATTTCTAGATGCTTTCAATTTACAGGTACCTAATGAAACAAAGTCCATAATGGAGAAACTAACCAACATAGTGGAATAGGTACAAAGTGAAGACCAAGAGACCAATGCAAAACTAATGGAATGGTCTAAAAAGAAATTTCAAGGGAAATTAAATGAGAAGATTGCCCATGAAATAGCATTATCACAAGTTGAACTGGCTAAGAAAATTGAAAAGGTCAAACAGGTACTTGAGAATATATTCTCATTGTACAAAAAGTTGTGTGACTTCTCATATTTCACACAAGAGACCAGGCAAAAGATAATGAGCTTGGAGAGGAATCTAAATATTTCAAGCATGCAACTACCTAAGGATCCAGCTCAAAGTGAGAAGCATTTTTCTCAAATGCTTCACACCCAGAAAGAAGTAGCTGTGTTGACAGAAAAAGAGGCCACCATTAAGGCCAAATTGATACAACTCCAATCCTCCACTACCCCACATTTGGAAGTACTCCATAAAGAATAGGTCTATGCAAAAACTATTCTCAAGAAAGATCCTAATCTTTCTACTTTAGATGGACTTGTTCATCTTGCTGGAGAGACTTCCATCCAGCACAAATCTCTTGAAATTGCTTTGAGTAATTGGGATGCTTCTCTCAGGATGATTATGGAGGTAAATAGTACATTTTTGGCAAAATATGGTCTTAACCCTTAGTACCCTTTGACATAAGTGTCAAAAAGGGGGAGCTAAAGAGAATGGGGGAGATAAGATAAAGGGGGAGTTAATATAATATCAGCATTTAGTATATCAGCATTCATATATAGCACAAAATTCTAGTTACCAAGATAGCACAGTTAATGGAACAATCCACTCAGGGGTAGTTACAATAATTTTGAGGTATATATATTGTAAGTTACAAACTTTTGATCAAGTTTTCTTTAACCTCTATATATATACCAAGCAGAGTAGTGAATATACTCATAAGGTCAGATAAATAATGCTTAGTTAAGTGTTTTTATTTCTCATGTCAAAGGGGGAGATTGTTAGTGATTTTGACATTTGAGTGCCAACACACTTAACCACTTTTGAGCCAAGCACACTATGTATGCTGAGCCATAGCATGAGCTGAGTCAGAAAATCCAATAGGTGCCAAGTGATCTACAAGTGCCGAGTAGCCTTCAGGTGCCAAGTGAAGATCAAGTGCTGAGTGACTTCAGGTGTCGAGCGTGATAC
This sequence comes from Cupressus sempervirens, assembly GCA_028749045.1. Lineage (NCBI taxonomy): Eukaryota > Viridiplantae > Streptophyta > Pinopsida > Cupressales > Cupressaceae > Cupressus > Cupressus sempervirens. Next base: position 562,515,951 of record CM053788.1, on the reverse strand, counting down.
AAGTGTTGAGTAATATTTAGGTGTCGAGTCATAGATGATGCTAAGCAAAACAGGAACACAACATAAGTCGAATAAGATAGTTTTGTTATATGTGTCGAGCATAAGGAATCAGTAAGTGTCGAGTTACACAGAATGTGTATATGAGTTCAAAAAGGCACAAACTCATATTGATCGTAGATCCATGTCTAACCCTAAGTCTTCAAATGTCTTTATAAGGAAGAGAAAATATCATTGTATATGAGATTGATGAAGGAGTGCATGAAAAACTCTAGTAGAGTTCAGAGCAAAAAGACTTAGAGGAAGAAAGAAATAGTTAGACATTCAGTTGATCAAAAGAAAGTAAGGGATACAAAAAAATATTAGATCTCAAAGGATCAAGATCAGAGAAAGCAGATCAAGTGCCTAAATTCAGCAATCAAGGATTGTAAGCTATCAGGTTTACTATACCTAATACTCTCTAGCCATTGTATTAGAAAGGAAACTCTATGTTGATAGGTTAGCTTAACAACTATTTTGTAGATCCTTTAAATAGGTGATTAAATCCTTTAACAGGGTAACACTTCATGTAAAGTGTTTTTAAATCCTTTAACCAAGTCACTATTGACATAGTGTAAAGCCTTTAATAGGGCAGACCATCAGAAGTGGTCAAACATTATTACTACAGTGATTTTGTGGGTATCATCCCCACCCCAGTTTTACCTTTTTATTCTTGAAGGGTTTCTGGGTTACCAAAATCTCAAGTGTTATGTGGTGATGCATATTTGTTTCTCATGATTTCTTAATGTTTATATGCATGCATGTTCATTTCAATCATATGTTATTAAGGGTTTAAAAATAGGCTAAAAGCTAGTACTTCTGATTCACCCCCACCCACCCCATCCCACCCCCGCCCCCCCCCCCCCCCCCCCTGCCCCTCTCTCTCAGAAGCATTCTTTTCATTAAAACATTCCAACATTTTATGGAAGTCAAAAGTGAAAAATTTTTATTGAAGAACATAAAAAGATTCTATAGATAATAAAAAATAGAGAGGATCCTAACAATACAATGTTTATGGAGCTCTAGTTCAGCTATTTGTACTTATTTTCTATACAACTCTCATACTTTCACATTTACTACATACACATGATTTTGGATATATGTTTTATAAATTTGTATACAATGGATCATGGATCTTGGATATATGCTAGAAATTATTAACATGTATTGTTATTTATATTTTGTGTATGGTTTGATGTATATATGTATTTTGGTAGATGTTATTTATGCTTTAATATTTTACATTTTTAGGTATGCTCTGCTAGGACAACCTCTTAGGGTCTTCCCTTAAGATAACCCCTTAATTCATCCCCTTTGGACCTCACCTTAAGATAACCCCTTAAGACATCCCCTTAGGACATCCCATTAAGACAACCACTTAAGACATCTCATTAGAATCTCCCCTTAAGACAACCACTTAACATAACCCATTAGGAATTCCCTTTAGGACCTCCCCTTAAGAAAACCACTTAAGGCATCCCATTAGGACCTCCCCTTAAGACAAACACTTATGATATCACATTAGTACTTCCCCTTAGGACCTTCCCTAAGACAACCACTTAAGACATCCCATTAGGACCTCCCCTTAAGACAACCACTTAAGATAACCCATTAGGACTTCCTCTTAGGACCTTCCCCTTAAGACAACCACTTAAGACATCTCGTTAGGACCTCCCCTTAAGACAACAACTTAAGATATCACATTAGGACCTCCCCTTAAGATAGCCACTTAAGACATTTGATTAGAACTTCCCCTTAAGACAACCACTTAAGACATCTCATTAGGACCCCCCCTTATGACTACCACTTAAGATATCCCATTAGGACCTCCCCTTAAGACATCCCATTAGCACCTCCCCTTAAGACAACCACTTAAGAAATCCCATTAGGACCTTCCCTTAAAACAACCACTTAAGACATCCCATTGGGACCTCCTCTTGAGACAACCACTTAAGGCATCCCATTAAGACTTCCCCTTAGGAACTTCCCTTAAGACAACCCCTCAAGACATCCCATTAGGACTTCCAAATAGGACCTCCCATTAAGACAACCTCCTTGGAACATTTAGTGATTAAATACTCATGTCTATTATTTAGTATCCATTCTTTATGTTTGCATGTATTCT